>OU015490.1:256882803-257277803 GCA_907164885.2 Dolomedes plantarius
TACGGTGCCGGTGTGTATTTGCATCGGTGCCGCAGGCTTCAATTCGCACGAGAGGCGATCCCGTTGCGGTTTTCGCTCTTGTGTGAAATTCATGTGAGAAACCGCGAATTGTAACATTGAGGACACGAGAGTTGCAAGCATACACAAGACAAAGAGTTGTGATTTCGTACTTAGGCTCGGTGCACTCGAGCGATCCGATGCCGCAGGCTTCAATTCGCACGAGATTCGATCCCGTTGCGGTTTTGGTTGTTCTGTGAAATTCACGTGACAGACAGGTGTTGTACACGACGGAACAATTAGAGAATGCGAGTTGTAACATTGAGGACACGAGAGTTGGAAGCATACTCAAGAAAAAGAGTTGCGTTTTCGTACTTAGGCTCGGTGCACAGGAGCGATACGGTGCCGGTGTGAATTCGCATCGGTGCCGCAGGCTTCAATTCGCACGAGAGGCGAACCCGTTGCGGTTTTCGCTGTTGTGTGAAATTCATGTGAGAAACCGCGAATTGTAACATTGAGGACACGAGAGTTGCAAGCATACACAAGACAAAGAGTTGTGATTTCGTACTTAGGCTCGGTGCACTCGAGCGATCCGATGCCGCAGGCTTCAATTCGCACGAGATTCGATCCCGTTGCGGTTTTGGTTGTTCTGTGAAATTCACGTCACAGACAGGTGATGTACACGAGGGAACAATTAGAGAACGCCAGCTGTAACATTGAGGACACGAGAGTTGGAAGCAAACTCAAGACAAAGAGTTGTGTTTTCATACTTAGGCTCGGTGCAAAGGAGCGATACGGTGCCGGTGTGTATTCGCATCGGTGCGGCAGTCTTCAATTCGCACGAGAGGCGATACCGTTGCGGTTTTCGCTGTTGTGTGAAATTCATGTGAGAAACCGCGAATTGTAACATTGAGGACACGAGAGTTGGAAGGATACTCAAGAAATAGAGTTGTGTTTTCGTACTTAGGCTCGGGGCACACGAGCGAACCGGTGCCGGTGTGAATTCGCATCGGTGCCGCAGGCTTCAATTCGCACGAGAGGCGATCCCGTTGCGGTTTTGGTTGTTCTGTGAAATTCACGTGACAGACAGGTGATGTACTCGAGGGAACAATTAGAGAACGACAGGTGTAACATTGAGGACACGAGAGTTGGAAGCATACTCAAGACAAAGAGTTGTGTTTTCGTACTTAGGCTCGGTGCAAAGGAGCGATCCGGTGCAGGTGTAAATTCGCATCGGTGCCGCAGGCTTCAATTCGCACGAGATTCGATCCCGTTGCGGTTTTGGTTGTTCTGTGAAATTCACGTGACAGACAGGTGATGTACACGAGGGAACAATTAGAGAACGCCAGCTGTAACATTGAGGACACGAGAGTTGGAAGCATATTCAAGACAAAGAGTTGTGTTTTCATACTTAGGCTCGGTGCACTCGAGCGATCCGATGCCGCAGGCTTCAATTCGCACGAGATTCGATCCCGTTGCGGTTTTGGTTGTTCTGTGAAATTCACGTGACAGACAGGTGGTGTACACGAGCGAACAATTAGAGAATGCGAGCTGTAACATTGAGGACACGAGAGTTGGAAGCATACTCAAGACAAAGAGTTGTGTTTTTGTACTTAGGCTCGGTGCACACGAGCGATCCGGTGCCGGTGTAAATTCGCATTGGTGCCGCAGGCTTCAATTCGCACGAGAGGCGATCCCGTTGCGGTTTTGGTTGTTCTGTGAAATTCACGTGACAGACAGGTGGTGTACACGAGCGAACAATTAGAGAATGCGAGCTGTAACATTGAGGACACGAGAGTTGGAAGCATACTCAAGACAAAGAGTTGTGTTTTTGTACTTAGGCTCGGTGCACACGAGCGATCCGGTGCCGGTGTAAATTCGCATTGGTGCCGCAGGCTTCAATTCGCACGAGAGGCGATCCCGTTGTGGTTTTGGCTGTTCTGTGAAATTCAGGTGAGAAACCGCGAATTGTAACATTGAGGACACGAGAGTTGGAAGGATACTCAAGACAAAGAGTTGTGTTTTCGTACTTAGGCTCGGTGCACACGAGCGATCCGATGCCGCAGGCTTCAATTCGCACGAGATTCGATCCCGTTTCGGTTTTGGTTATTCTGTGAAATTCACGTGACAGACAGGTGTTGTACACGAGGGAACAATTAGAGAATGCGAGCTGTAACATTGATGACACGAGAGTTGGAAGCATACTCAAGAAAAATGCTTGTGTTTTCGTACTTAGGCTCGGTGCACAGGAGCGATACGGTGCCGGTGTGAATTCCCATCGGTGCCGCAGGCTTCAATTCGGCCGAGAGGCGATCCCGTTGCGGTTTTGGTTGTTCTGTGAAATTCACGTGACTGACAGGTGGTGTACACGAGCGAACAATTAGAGAATGCGAGCTGTAACATTGAGGACACGAGAGATGGAAGCATACTCAAGACAAAGAGTTGTGTTTTTGTACTTAGTCTCGGGGCACACGAGCGATCCGGTGCCGGTGTAAATTCGCATTGGTGCCGCAGGCTTCAATTCGCACGAGAGGCGATCCCGTTGTGGTTTTGGCTGTTCTGTGAAATTCACGTGAGAAACCGCGAATTGTAACATTGAGGACACGAGAGATGGAAGGATACTCAAGACAAAGAGTTGTGTTTTCGTACTTAGGCAGGATGCACACGAGCGATGCGGTGAAGGTGTGAATTCGCATCGGTGCCGCAGGCTTCAATTCGCACGAGAGGCGATCCCGTTGCGGTTTTGGTTGTTCTGTGAAATTCACGTGACAGACAGGTGATGTACTCGAGGGAACAATTAGAGAACGACAGGTGTAACATTGAGGACACGAGAGTTGGAAGCATACTCAAGAAAAAGAGTTGTGTTTTCGTACTTAGGCTCGGTGCAAAGGAGCGATACGGTGCCGGTGTGTATTTGCATCGGTGCCGCAGGCTTCAATTCGCACGAGAGGCGATCCCGTTGCGGTTTTCGCTCTTGTGTGAAATTCATGTGAGAAACCGCGAATTGTAACATTGAGGACACGAGAGTTGGAAGCATACACAAGACAAAGAGTTGTGATTTCGTACTTAGGCTCGGTGCACTCGAGCGATCCGATGCCGCAGGCTTCAATTCGCACGAGATTCGATCCCGTTGCTGTTTTGGTTGTTCTGTGAAATTCACGTGACAGACAGGTGATGTACACGAGGGAACAATTAGAGAACGCCAGCTGTAACATTGAGGACACGAGAGTTGGAAGCATACTCAAGACAAAGAGTTGTGTTTTCGTACTTAGGCTCGGTGCAAAGGAGCGATACGGTGCCGGTGTGTATTTGCATCGGTGCCGCAGGCTTCAATTCGCACGAGAGGAGATACCGTTGCGGTTTTTGCTGTTGTGTGAAATTCATGTGAGAAACCGCGAATTGTAACATTGAGGACACGAGAGTTGGAAGCATACACAAGACAAAGAGTTGTGATTTCGTACTTAGGCTCGGTGCACTCGAGCGATCCGATGCCGCAGGCTTCAATTCGCACGAGATTCGATCCCGTTGCTGTTTTGGTTGTTCTGTGAAATTCACGTGACAGACAGGTGATGTACACGAGGGAACAATTAGAGAACGCCAGCTGTAACATTGAGGACACGAGAGTTGGAAGCATACTCAAGACAAAGAGTTGTGTTTTCGTACTTAGGCTCGGGGCACACGAGCGATGCGGTGCCGGTGTGAATTCGCATCGGTGCCGCAGGCTTCATTTCGCACGAGAGGCGATCCCGTTGCGGTTTTGGTTGTTCTGTGAAATTCACGTGACAGACAGGTGGTGTACACGAGCGAACAATTAGAGAACGCGAGCTGTAACATTGAGGACACGAGAGTTGGAAGCATACCCAAGACAAAGAGTTATGTTTTCGTGCTTAGGCTCGGTGCACACGAGCGATCCGGTGCCGGTGTGAATTCGCATCGGTGCCGCAGGCTTCATTTCGCACGAGAGGCGATCCCGTTGCGGTTTTGGCTGTTCTGTGAAATTCACTTTCTGTGAAATTCAGACACGGCGGCGGAGACGTCTGTGGTTTTGCGTCAAGGGTAGACATTTTATTATTAAGGTAAGTCTGTATTGCTTTTTAATACACTGCTGGCCACTGTAAATGCAACACCCTGAAGGAAACATGCAAATAACATGAAATTTACAACATGCATTAGCGGAGGTGAGATATGCAAATGATTAGAATTTCAGCGCAGACGCACATCACGTGCGCCTGTGGCGCCACTTCAAAGCGCTATTTAAGGCTTGGAGATTTCGACGATTTCAAGTTCGGCAATTGTATTTTTCTTGTGTTTTTTTCCAATAAACGATCAATTATGCCTCGTCGAAAACAGCGATCATCTTTTGATAAAGTATCCGAGTTCGACAGAGGAAGGATAGTGGCCTACCGAGATTGTGGATTATCTTTCAGGGAAATCGGTAGTCGTGTTGGACGAAACCAAACAACTGTAATGCGGATATGTGATCGTTGGATGCAGGAGGGTACGACGGACCGGCGTGTTCGATCGCATCCACCTCAGCGCACCACTTCACGTGATGACAGGCAAATTGAGCGCATGGCAGTCACGGATCGCTCAGTCACATCACGAACCATAGCACAACACATGCAGTCTGTAACGCATCATCCAGTGTCTGCGCGTACCATTCGATGCCGTTTACAGCAGAGTGGTCTGTCCGCAACACGTCCATTGCTTTGTCTACCATTGACGCAGAACCACAGACGTCTCCGTCGCCAATGGTGCGATGACAGAAGTATGTGGACGGCAGAATGGAATGAAATTGTCTTTACTGACGAGTCACGCTTCTGTCTGCAACACCACGAAGGTCGCATTCGAGTCTAGAGACACCGTGAAGAGAGGACGCTCAACAGATGCGTTATGCACCGCCACACTGGCCCTGCACCGGGTATTATGGTATGGGGCGGTATTGGATATCACTCTCGCACACCTCTAGTACGCATTGCCGGTACTTTACACAGCCAGCGCTACATCTCCGAGGTGTTGGAGCCAGTTGTCCTTCCTTACGTTCAGGGCTTGCCCACAGCCATATTTCAACAGGATAATGCGCGACCACACGTGGCACGCATTGTCCAACGGTTCTTCGTCAATCGCGAGATTGAATTGCTTCCCTGACCGCCTCGCCCTCCGGATCTTTCGCCGATAGAAAACATGTGGTCCATGGTTGCTCTTCGATTGACCCAGATTCCATCCCCAGCTGCCACAGCAGATGAACTTTGGCAACGTGTGGAAGCTGCTTGGTCTGCTGTACCCCAAGAACTCATTCAAAGTCTCTTTGAATCAATGCCGAGGCGTGTGGCAGCGGTGATCTCCAACAATGGCGGCTACTCTGGCTAGTGATCTTGGCAGGAACCACACTTCACAGAAGTCTATAAATTTAATCATTTGATACTTGATCAACATGTTATCTACAAAATAAATTTTGTTGTGATATCTCTTGTCTTTCTTGGTGTTGCAATTTGGATGGCCAACAGTATGTATGTATATATATATGTATGTATGTGCGTGTATATGTATGTATGTATGTGTATATATATATATATATATATATATATATATGTATAGTCACACTTCAAAATACACTCTAAATTTCCTAAAAGAAATGGAACAAAAAACTGGTATCGAGGCCATACCCTTCACTGATATCCCTACTAAATCTCCCGATGTATCACATATGGATTTTTGTGCTTTCGGACTTTTAAAATATGCATTATCCAAACGTCGTCCCAAAACCCTTACAGGACTCTGGAAAGCTGTTCAGGAGGAATGGGATAGAATACCTCTTCTGACACTTCAAAAGGCACTATTATCCTGGAAATTGCAATGTCGAAAGATAGTTCAGAATAAGGGATGTCAAATAGAACATTTAAAACACAAGAATGTTACGTAATTTAGTTTTGTGAATACATTATACATCGTCTAAAAAATGTGTGAACAGACTCTGTATATGTATGTATATATATATATATATATAATATGTAAAACAAAGTTAGCAGCTGACTATGGAATTAAAAAAATGCCTTGTCAACTAATTTGAAAAACAAGGAGTCAATTTTAGATTCATGGGAAAAATCAAAATTTGCTAGAGGATGGAAACGCATGGGAAATGCGTCACAAGAAGTTCTAGAAAGAGCTCTACTGCTATGGCTCCAGGATGTTAGATATCGAAATTTTCCGATAAATAGACCCCTAGTGCTGATGAAGGCTGATGAATTGGCAAGTTGAATGGGTATTGGAAGATTTTAAATCCAGTGATGGATGGCTTTCTCTATTTAACTCAAAGCAAAATATTTCTTATCAAACTGTATGTGGAAAAAACTCTGGTGTAAACGAAGACGTATGCACTAATTTCGGTAGGAAACTGCCAGGGCTTTTTTCTACTTACCTGCCGAAAGATATTTTTAATGCGGCCATAATGAACTCTATTAAAACTCTTAAATCATTTATTCAGATGGAACCTTCCTCTGAAAATGAATTGAAATGTTTACTTCAAATCGAGAAGCTGGCTGAACAATGTAGGCATCATAAACAGAACCAAACATCCATTTTATTGTTTTTCCCCAAAGTGTAATTCATATTTTTAATGAAAGTTTACTTTATACTGCATATCTTCTGCTTCAGTTTATTATTAACGTAAGTCTGTATTGCTTTTTAATACACTGCTGGCCGCTGTAAATGCAACACCCTGAAGGAAACATGCAAATAACATGAAATTTACAACATGCATTAGCGGAGGTGAGATATGGAAATGATTAGAATTTCAGCGCAGACGCACATCATGTGCGCCTGTGGCGCCACTTCAAAGCGCTATTTAAGGCTTGGAGATTTCGACGATTTCAAGTTCGGCAATTGTATTTTTCTTGTGGTTTTTTCCAAAAAACGATCAATTATGCCTCGTCGGAAACAGCGATCATCTTTTGATCAAGTATCCGAGTTCGACAGAGGAAGGATAGTGGCCTACCGAGATTGTGGATTATCTTTCAGGGAAATCGGTAGTCGTGTTGGACGAAGCCAAACAACTGTAATGCGGATATGTGATCGTTGGATGCAGGAGGGTACGACGGACCGGCGTGTTCGATCGCATCCACCTCAGCGCACCACTTCACGTGATGATAGGCAAATTGAGCTCATGGCAGTGACGGATCGCTCAGTCACATCACGAACCATAGCACAGCACATGCAGTCTGTAACGCATCATCCAGTGTCTGCGCGTACCATTCGATGCCGTTTACAGCAGAGTGGTCTGTCCGCAACACGTCCATTGCTTTGTCTACCCTTGACGCAGAACCACAGACGTCTCCGCCGCCAATGGTGCGATGACAGAAGGATGTGGACGGCAGAATGGAATGAAATTGTCTTTACTGACGAGTCACGCTTCTGTCTGCAACACCACGAAGGTCGCATTCGAGTCTAGAGACACCGTGAAGAGAGGATGCTGAACAGCTGCGTTATGCACCGCCACACTGGCCCTGCACCGGGTATTATGGTATGGGGCGGTATTGGATATCACTCTCGCACAACTCTAGTACGCATTGCCGGTACTTTAAACAGCCAGCGCTACATCTCCGAGGTGTTGGAGCCAGTTATCCTTCCTTACCTTCAGGGCTTGCCCACAGCCATATTTCAACAGGAAAATGCGAGACCACACGTGACACGCATTGTCCAACGGTTCTTCGTCAATCGCGAGATTGACTTGCTTCCCTGGCCGCCTCGCCCTCCGGATCTTTCGCCGATAGACAACATGTGGTCCATGGTTGCTCTTCGATTGACCCAGATTCCATCCCCAGCTGCCACAGCAGATGAACTTTGGCAACGTGTGGAAGCTGCTTGGTCTGCTGTACCCCAAGAACTCATTCAAAGTCTCTTTGAATCAATGCCGAGGCGTGTGGCAGCGGTGATCTCCAACAATGGCGGCTACTCTGGCTAGTGATCTTGGCAGGAACCACACTTCACAGAAGTCTATAAATTTAATCATTTGATACTTGATCAACATGTTATCTACAAAATAAATTTTGTTGTGATATCTCTTGTCTTTCTTGGTGTTGCAATTTGGATGGCCAACAGTGTATGTATGTATGTATATATATATATATATATATGTATAGTCACACTTCAAAATCCACTGTAAATTTCCTAAAAGAAATGGAACAAAAAACTGGTATCAAGGCCATACCCTTCTCTGATATCCCTACTAAATCTCCCGATGTATCACCTATGGATATATATATCTCCTATGTATATATATATATATATATATATATATATATATATATATATATATATATATATATATATATATATACATATATATATATACATATATATATGTGTATACATATATAAATATATATATATATACATATATATACATATCTCGTAAAACACATATACATATACACAAACACTCACAACACACAAACACAACACATATACACAAATACATATGTCATAAAAATATCTCGTTAATTCGAACTAAATTTTTATCACTTGGGTTAATTCGAACTAAAAATTTGCTAAAAAAAAATTCTTTTTCCTCGTTTAATGGAGAAAATACACACTGTATTTATTATTTTGTGTGTCAAAATTTCTTTTCTGTGTAAAGAGGCACATGCCTGCATGTCCGCTAAACGTTAGTAGCTATTGTCCTTCTTATTAGTGCTAACCGAAAAAAGCAATTTTCCTTTATTTGGATTGATTTTCTTAGAATTTCATAAAAACTAGTCTTTACTACAGATTCTAGGCAGCTGCGTCAGTTATAACTGCAGTGCAGACAAGTTAATGTGGTCTAGTTTTTCTTCCTCGTTGTGTGGTGTGAACGTGTAAAAATTCAGGGTGTCTACACGTGGAAAGTACAAAACCCTAACTTTGGGTACAAAGGTAGAAATTTTAAAGAAAGTAGACTGATGAATGCAATAATTTGAAGAAACTGCTATTCTGCGGCATATAAATAAATGAACCTATATGAATATATAATCAAATGAACCTCTTTCTAGTTTTTTTTTCATTTCCTTTGAGAGCATCAATGGACATCTTTGAATTCGATGTTCTCAGATAGTTCCAACAGCTTTTATATTTCTACTTGCAACATCCTAGGGTGCGGTGGCCCATTTGGCAAATGTGTCGAGCCAGTTTTCTGAGGGTTGCGGGTCGCTGACAAAATCCACCGCCGTGTGCACTAATGGCGGCTGGAGCACGTAAAATCTGTCGTAGCTGCAATGTCCTCATATTTACCTCTGGAGGTGCGGGATCAAGTGTTCCGGTCTCGTCACTTGACTCTGTTCAAAATTGCGGGACTGGCCCATGGGGGGGGGGGGGGGGGGTTAATGCTGGTCCACCTGTACAGTACTCCCAGAAAACGTGGCCAGCAAAACCGCAGTGTCCTATGACAATAAGGGTAATATCCAAGTAACCGTCTGCCGCAGTGGAGAAGACTTGCAAGATCCTTCATCAAAAAAGTTATAAAAAAATATTTCTACTTGAAGAGGGTTTGCAGACATAGGGCTGAAAAAAATGAGTTAGCAATCACAGTCATTAAACAGCACTTTTCTCTTTCCTTAAAGCTCTTTTCATAATATACATTGCATTCAGATCTAGTCTCTTGCATGTGGACGAGAAAATACGTCCTAACATTAAACAGATTACTCTTAAATGTAAAGCCAGATTCATACAATGGCTGAATATCAGAATTAAGTACAATGAATTGAGTATATGGTGTTGTCAGTCTATAAAACCTTACTTTCTTATAGGTAAGTAAATTCCACTTACCTTCTGAGTTCGTGCTAAGGGCCGCTGTAGCTCTCAATTACATTTAAATCAGACTCGAAATTAATCTACAACTGACAATTAAACGAATATTTAATCATACGTACACGTTACATTTACTGCAAACTACACTAACAATTAAACAAAGGCGTTGCACATTCTCTCTATCATCGCTCAGTTCCGTTACGTTTCTATCTCGCTTCTCACGTTCGATGTTATGAAGACGTTCGCGCGGTTATGAAGATTTCCCTGTCGGTCCGCTATGGTGCTCCTTCTGGTTAAAAAAGAAAAAATATCTATTTCTAATTTAATGTAGCTAAGTTGTAAAGCTTATAACCTTTTTCCATGGGCTTTTCATTCTTCACCTGGGAAGGGAAAATTATTTTCGCAGCAATTAAACAGTTGTCTTACCTTAAACAATCTAAAAGCAATTATTAATCATTAAAGTCATCAAAACAGACAAACAAAAATCAGTTTGCAATAATCTTAAATTAAAAAAGTACGAGGTGCATCCATCCACAAAGTAAGAAGTGATTGCATGTCATTGTAACGACGCCACTTGGTCCCTGTGAGTGTCTGGTGCTTCATTTGGTGTCAATTGTCTCGCTTTGCTGTGAATGTTGATTAGCCCAAAGTTTCCTAAAACCAGGATAGCAAAATAGCCGGTGTTACATTGTATTCTGCTGTTAGTTTTACGTGGACATTAAAATCTAAAATCCCACCAGCTGTCAAGTTCTGTTGGTTTTTAACGCAAAGCTGTGCAAAAGGAGCTGCACTGAGCCCCATTCAGATTCGACGTTCTGGTGCATTGTTTGAATACCTTGGTTAGGAAATTTTCGCATAGCCACCGTATAGTCTAGATTTAGCTCCTAGCGACTAACATTTCTTTCTCCACCTGAAGAGATTTTTGACCAGTCAGTCTACGGAATGATCAGGAAACAAAAGATGTTGAGAAAGAGTGGCTGAATAGGTTGGCAGTAAGTATCTTCAAAGATGGATTACAAAAGCTAGTAAAAGCTAGTCTCAGGATATGAAAAATTACCCCAATAAATACGGCAATTACGCAGAAAAATAGTATAATATAAAACACATTTGGCAATAAAAATCTTTCAGAAACTTTTTCCTACATTTTTTTGACACCCAGTAGGTTTGTACTTTGTGGATGCAAGTGGAGCCTTAATAATACATAGATGTAACACTTTCATTTTGTTTCAGACCACTTTATTATCTATATTCTACACTATAAGAAAATAGAAAATTTTTACAAGGAACTAAGTACAGTAAAAATTGCTTATAAGAACACATGTCGCTTAAAAGAACGGAATTATTAGTTCCCGGCCCAAATGAACTTGCGAAGCTCTTTAGAAAATATGATTTTGATTGTTCAACTTCGTGGATCCAGAGATTTCTTGAGAGGCATTCCATTGTGTTCGAGAATTTGTTCAGTGGAGAATTGAAGGCCGTGACACCAGGAGTTTCCGATAACTGGCTTAAAACCACGTTGGACCACGTTAAGAGAAGGCTATGAAGACCATGAAATCTTCAAAACTGATGACACTGCCCTATTTTATAGGATGACCTCGGATAGGACGTTGCGTTTCAAATACGAACCTTTTAACCATTTTTTGAACGTCATGTTTCAGGTGTAAATAGAAATTATGTGACAATGGGTTGAAAATCTAAGCAATAACAGCCTTGAAACGATTACTGACCGTTTTCACATTTCAGTAAGACATTAGAACTGTACAGTAACAACAATCTAAGATAATTAATTGCAATTGGACAATAAGTAGACAATTTTGACTTGTACCTTATTTATTAGATTTTGTACACTTAAATCTTCAATAATACCCTCTGTAAATACAATATAGCAAAAAGTCAATAGCAAACACAGGTGGGCTCCAAAGTTAGTCAGTCTGTAAACGACATTGAATTTCCTCTAATCGTTATCTAACACACAAGAAATCAATTATGGAAGTTCTTGTACATACTATTTAAAATGTACAAAGGGAAAAAAGAAATTGGATCAAATTATAACAGCGAGTTTTACGTAGCTTGCTCACGCGTAAGATCGCGGACGAGCCTGGTAATATTAGTTCCGCCCAATGAAGAAACAAAATATATTGTTTATAAGAAAATCCTCTAAAAAGCAATTTCATAACTTTTTCATTGTAATTATCCTAAAATGTACCCTGTAGCGAAACAGGAGTATTCAGCTAGTATGGGGGCGTAACACACACAAAAAATAATCACGAATCATTGTGCAAGTACAACTTTACGAGGAACTATAGAACCTATACTCGGGGCAAACCTAACCTGAATACAGGCCCCAACGGCCCCTATGCTTGGAACAGTCCATTTGAATTTAGAGGTGGGATAGATTAGGTTGACACCTTGAATTACCAATATTTTTTTTTTATCTATTTGCATTTTTTAAATAGGTATGCTGTTGCAGCTATTAATGTTTGAACGTTTTTTTATTTATACTGCTCATTAAGAGTAGAAATTAATTTAATGGGCTTTTATTTTGTTGTTTAAAGAATAATATTTTGTTGTTCGTTAATTCGAACTCGGTTAATTCGAACTAATCCAAAGGCCCCCAAAAACTTGTATTAAAAATATCTCATTAATTCGAACAAAATTTTTATCACTTTGGTTAATTCGACCAATTGGTTATTTGACCAAAAAAATTCTTTGCTAGTTTTTCTTCCTCTTTGTGTGGTGTGAACGTGTCTACACTTCAGGGTGTCTACACGTGGAAAGTACAAAACCCTAAAGGTAGAAATTTTAAAGAAAGTAGAGAATGGCGAATGAAAACAAAGTTAGCAGTTGACTATGGAATTAAAAAAATGCCTTGTCAACTAATTTGATAAACAAGGAGTCAATTTTAGATTCATGGGAAAAATCAAAATTTGCTAGAGGAAGGAAACGTATGAATGCTAGAGGAAGGAAACGTAGGAGAAATGCGTCCCAAGAAGTTCTAGAAAAAGCTCTACTGCTATGGTTCCAGGATGTTAGATCTCGAAATTTTTCGATAAATGGACCCCTAGTGCTGACGAAGGCTGATGAATTGGCAAGTTGAATGGGTATTGGAAGATTTTAAATGCAGTGATGGATGGCTTTCTCGATTTAAGTCAAGGCACAATATTTCTTATCAAACTGTATGTGGCCAAAGATCTGATGTAAACAAATACGTATGTACTAATTTCGGTAGGAAACTGCCAGGGCTTTTCTCTACTTACCTGCCGAAAGATATTTTTAATGCGGCCATAATGGACAAAGCCATAATGGAATCTATTAAAACTCTGAAAGCATTTATTCAGATGGCACCTTCCTCTGAAAATGAATTGAAATGTTTACTTCAAATCGAGAAGCTGGCTGAACAATGTAGGCATCATAAACAGAACCAAACATCCATTTTACAGTTTTTCCCCAAAGTGTAATTCATATTTTCAATAAAAGTTTACTTTATATAGCATATCTTCTGCTTCATTTTATGACAAAGGTAAGTCTGTATTGCTTTTTAATATGTTTAACTTTAGATAACATAGTATAATATATTTTCTGGGGTTCTTCTTCAGTGATACACATTTAAAGTTATATATTTTCTCTTAACATCGGATAATTCGAACTTCGGATAATTCGAACTTTTTTCTGAGAACCTTCGAGTTCGAATTAACGAGCGTCCACTGTATATACACACGAGTGTAGGCTGAAAAGTAATGCACACATGATTGTAGAGCGTGAACAAAAAGAAATAGCGAGATCGGGCAAAAAGAACATTAAAGTACAATTTCCTAAGCTTCAAAATCATATATTTATTTTTACACATAGTCACCGTTAAGGCTAATACATTTCTCCCAACATGTAAACAAGTTTTCTCATTCCGTCACTGAAAAATTCTTCAGACTTTTCTCGAATCCACGACTTGACAGCTGCCTTCACCTCATCGTCCGAGGTGTAATGATTACCCTTGCGGTCTCTCTTGAGTAGAGGAAAAAAATAAATATTGCAAGGCGCAAGATCGGGGGAATAAGGAGGTTGATTGATTCGGTTCAAACTTCAGGTTTCACAGAGCACCCCTCCAGTCCGACGCTGATCTCGTCTGTGAGACGGCGTGGTACCCATAGCGCACAGATGTCACAGTATCACAATTGTTCTTAAAATGAAGCAGACGCATTCCTATATGGTTAGCGATATGCTTTTGAGCGATTCGCCGGTCATTTTGACGACGAGTTTGCGATGTTCATCGTCTGTGGCAATGATCGGACGTCCGCTGCGTGTTTCATCAACAACTGATTACAAGTACCTCTATCAACAGCATCGTCACCATAAACTGCCTTTAAACGAAGATGAATCTCAGTAGGAGTCACCTTTTCAGCTGTTAAAAATGCGATAACAGCGCCCTCGCCGATGACATGGCACTAGAACAAGTCTCCATACTACCGCTTTTCAAAATATACTGGATGAACACAACGACTCAAAACCTGCGATGAGTATTGAGGGGGAATGTAACTTCCATATGCCACTTGGCGCGGTTTTGAGGGTCTTTTCGTTCGCGCTCTACAAGCATTAACTTTCTTTTAACACATTCCAACGCGGGTTGCAGCTTGAAGAAAATACACCTGAAGGGGTTTTTGGTGACACTGCAAAGATGAGAGACGTATTATGAGAGAAATCACTTTTTCAAACAAAAAACTCAGGCAAAATTAACAGACTTTATCAGTAATTAAATTTAATGACGCATGTGGTAATTCCCGGAAAATGTTCCGATTTATTCTCGTTTTCTTTGCAGATTTCTGTTTGATGGGCAAGATACACAGTGCGTCAAATAAGTTTTAAGACTCGTTCCAGAGCGCAGGTTGTAAAGGCGCTGTGAGTGTAAATCCGCATGCGTCATAACGTCCATCGTCTGCTGGCACACTGCTAACAAGTTGTGCGCATTTCGTTAAGTAGTTGAGAGAAGGCGAGCGTTTATTGCAGTGAATATTTTTCATGTTGATTTTTTAAGATGGAGCAAAGAGCTGTAATTAAATTTAACGCAAAACTTGGTAAAAGTACTTCGGAAACATACCAACTCATGAAACAAGTTTACGGTGACTGTTGTTTAAGTAGATGAAATGTTTTTGTGTGGCACAAACGTTTTTTGGACGGAAGAGATACGGTAGAAGATGATGAGCGTAGTGTAAGACCAATTTCATCTAGGAGACCTGAAGTTATTGAGAAAGTACGAAATTTCGTAACAAACGATCGCTGAGAATGATGGAAGACTCTTTTCGTAACAAACGATCACTGAGAATGATGGAAGACTCTTCAAACATCAACAAAGATACAATTCGAACCATCCTGCATGAAGATTTGGCAAAACAAAAGTGTGTGCTAAATTTGTTCCACACACTTTAACCCCTGAACAAAAAGCAATGAGAAGTGAACATTGCGGAGACATTATTTCAGCCGCTGAAAACGATCCAAACTTCTTGAAGTCCATTGTTACAGGTGATGAAACCTAGTGTTTCCAATATGATCTTGAAACAAAGCGAAAAAATGCGGAATGGAAGTCACCAAATTCACCACAAGCCAGAAAAACAAGAAAAGTTCCATCCAAAATCCAAACAATGCTCATTACATTATTGGATAGTAAAGGTATTATCCACAAAGAATTTGTTCCAACTGGACAGACAATTACAGGTCAATACTACTTGGCTGTTTTAAAGCGTTTGGTCTGTGCGTTGTATGTCAGTCAGTCAGTCAGTCAGTGAATGAATGAGTCAGTTACGGAACTGTTTTATATATATAGACTATGTGAGGTATAGTGTACATTATTATAATATTATGAGGTATGTTGCGTAACAAACATACGCATGTGGCCCGCGAGAAATAGGGCTCAAGTACGGCTGGTCTAGAGGCCCTGCTATCAACCAGGGATCACCGTTTATTCGATTGGCTGGGGGGCCAACGAGATAAGGAGGCCCAGAAAAAGTTTCATTATTTACCCAATTAGCGTCCTTGCCAGGCCCTGATTTTCCATTAGGCACGGTAGGCCCGGGCCTAGGGGCCCCCGAATGCTGGGGGGCCCCAAAAAACTTTAATTTTAAAAGAATAAAAAGAAAAAAATTCCCAATTCAAAAAATTTTTTTTTTTTATTTTACCTTTCTTAATAGCAATTTCTTTTATATATCCTTTCAAATTTGATTGATTGGTTCATCATATAAATTCTGTGCATCATTTAAGCGTCACGTAATTAATGGACGCCCCCCAAGCCCCGCTGAATGCTCAAGTGTGTACGCGAGGTTTGGGCGCGTTAAATCCGTAGATATGTGGGATTTGTGGGGGTGGGAGGATGGTACGAACCCTTCAGGCATCGCCCCCGAGAATACTCCGTCTAAATTGCGGTTTTTTATTACATTGTTTGTTTTTCGAAGATCTCCTATCCCAACTTTAGTACCCGGCAGCCTTGAGGCTTAAGACTGCTGTGTACTAACCCTATTGAATTCACTCGCCTCGATATTAACTTATAGAGAAAATGTATCCAAGGGTTTCCGACTCGGATATATATATATATATATATATATATATATATATATATATATATATATATATATATATATATATATATATATATATATATATATATATATATATATATATATATATATATATATATATATATATATATATATATACATATATATATGTATATGTAAATAAGAATAAGATGAAAGAGAAAACCAATAATAGCTCTAAAGCTACTTGAAGCCAGGAACATCCAATATGTAAAGAAAAGTATGTATATGTATATATATATATATATATATATATATATATATATATATATGTATGTATACATATATATGTATATATATATGTATATATATGTATATATATATGTATATATATGTATGTATACATATATATATGTATATATACATATATATGTATATATATATGTATATATATATGTATATATATATGTATATATATATATGTATATTATGTATATATATATGTATATATATGTATGTATACATATATATATGTATATATATATGTATATATATATGTATATTATGTATATATATATGTATATATATGTATGTATACATATATATATGTATATATATATGTATATATATATGTATACAAAAGTACAACCAGAAATCAAACCAATGGACAACGGCAATCTTACTATGGCGCTACGCTGCTCAACCGTAAGCTGCTATATATTAAATAAAAACATTTTTAAACCTGACAACACCAGCACAATTCATCAACCTGAAAGATGAAGAATATAAATGACCGGGGGGAGTTGTGACCCCCAACACTCCGGTTAAACATGTTTGTACCTAGGTAACACTCCCGGAAGTCATTCTTCATCTGCAACCAGACGTAAAGTCAAAACAAAGCAAGGAGCGATGAAATAAAAAAATAAAAGGAACTGGAACATCGTACATTAAAAACCTGGGTTAAATTATTTCAAAACCATCTGTCAATTCACTAAAACATTGCAGCCACCCCATATATTCACTACACCTATAAACAATGCATCCTATAATAATTTTTTAAAAAATATTTAGACTTATGACTAAATTATAACTGTATCCACATATAACCACTTCAAATAAGCACCACCTAAGTATCGAAATATCCACACACAATACTCTAAACATTATCAAATATATACATTTAGAACTATAATTATAACTAAAATAGCAAGGACACATACCTAGTGCAACTCTATGGTACTACTAGTGCTCAATATGGTACTAACAATAAGGTAACAAAACGTAAACAAAGAGGTGGTCGTAAGAAAAGCTATAATTGGAATAATTATTTAAGTGATTTAATGGATTTCAGCAAAGTAATTAAAGAAAGTAATATTATTCCATACAATTGGATAAAAAACTTAATTTATGGTACCAGAAAGAAATGGCTACTGAAACTTTGGCTATATTGCCGTAATAAGGAATTTACGTCGTTATTTGAAAGGGATTCAATTATTCCTCTTACTTTCTTGGATTTGATAAAATCAAGATGTCACTTTTATAATATTGAATCAACTGACAAAGAAACATCTAACGTTGATAAATTAAACTATTGTAATATTACGTATTCAAATAAAGTATTTGACGATATTCCATTTAATAAAATTTTTAATGATAAGGACTTTAATTTTCCAATAAACGGTATAAAAATTAGTGTGAGTTTTAAGTACAATTTACCTGTTGGACGAAATGTTTTTAACTATAATGAAGTTTCTAAGAATTTGTCGTCGGTAGATTATAAACGGTGCATCTGTTCGAAAAATGATAAGTATTACGATATACATCACAAACATAACATAACAGGAGATCTTGATATCGTTAAGAATATAGCTTTAAAAAATTTACTACTCTGTGGTACTAAATATCGTATTGAAAAGTACTATTTTGTATTGGAAAGCGTTAAAAAGGAAATTGATGAATTTATATATAAAATGGCTGTTAAATATAGCTGTCCATTAACTGCTTTTGATGAATGGCGTTTCAAAGTGAATAATGCAATATCTCATTGTTATAGGCCTGAATTACAAAATGCACAAAATTGCGGACTGTTAGGTAAATTAAAAACTGCAATAAGTGAATTAAAAGACCAGTTTGTAATCACATACGTGGACAAGGTTGCGTCAAGTTATGCTTTCGTATGTAAAAAATATTATTGTGAACATCTAGAAAATATATACAAAGACCAATCCATTTATAAAAAGGATCTTTCATCATTGAATGAGAAAAATAATCGTATAAGGGCGTTATATCGTAAAGTTGGATTTAAAATCACGAACATTAAATACCCTTATTTAGTCTTAGTTCCTAAATTCCATAAAAATCCGATAAAGTTTAGACCAATAACTGTGGGCTATAAAACGTATTTAACATATGCAAATGATCGCTTATTGGCTATTCTTAAAGTCGTATATAAGGAACTAATTAAGGAGGGAGGTTACATGATCGGGAATAGTTTTGAGGTAATTGATAAGTTAAAAAATGAAAGTGGTATTAATGATATAAAGAGTTTTGACTTCGCAGATTTATTCAACACTATTAATATAAACGATTTATTTGAAATTACTAAAAATCTTTATGTAAAATATGACCTAAAAACGTACATAACATATCATCGTTATGAGACTCTAGTGCAATTGGTACTTAATGAGACATATTTATATGACGGCACACATTTCTTCCGCCAAATACATGGTATCCCAATGGGGGGAGGTTGTTCCTCAATATTGGCAGACATTTACCTACACCATTATGAAATGGGGACTGCCTTATTGGGTGAGCTAATATATTTCAGATATGTGGATGATGTTTTAATTTGTACTAAGTACAAAGAGCAGGTCATAGATCTGGGGTTTTATCCAAAAAATCTTAGCCTGTTAGAATCTGATAAAACACCGGATGATCGTGTTGTATTTCTGGATTTAAGCTTATGTGTTGATGAAGAGAGTAGTCTTGTGAAATACCAAATGCATGATAAAAGGGACTATTATCCATTTACTACACAACGCGTAATGCCTTGGAATACATGTTTACATAGAAATGTAAAGCGCAACCTAATCATTAACTACATGCTACGTATTAAACGTCTAAACTGTAACAAATTGGAAATACAATCTGGCATAAAATCATTTGCAAACATTGCTTTAGAAATGGGTTTTCCTTTGGGATTTTTGTTAAAAACCATATGTGAATTCCATTCGATCGATAGGAAAGAATGTTTTAATCGATATTTTCGTAATTGAAGTAATAAAATGATTAGTTGGCAATTTACGTTTCGCACCTGTTAGTCATTTACGGTCTATAATGTAGAGTTGCACTAGGTATGTGTCCTTGCTAAGATATCTACACTTTATCTTATATATAATGATAAAGTGTAGATATCTTATAAGTGTATATATATACACATATATATATATATACATATATTAAATAAAAACATTTTTAAACCTGACAACACCAGCACAATTCATCAACCTGAAAGATGAAGAATATAAGATATATAAGATAAGTGTCATAAGATATCTACACTTTATCATTACATCAAATGAGAAATTGTTGGGGAAAATTTTCACTTATAGAATGGAGTGAAAATTCTGCAAATACTAAAATATAGTATAGACTAGCTGAAGTACCCGACGATGCCCGGGATTTTAAGAATGTTTGTTGTTAACCAAAATCAATTTAAAAATTAACACAGTATAAATAACATAAAAAATATATGTGAAATGTTATACACGTCTCAGAATTTCAGCCTTTCATCATTTTAATACTAAAATCTGAAAAGTAAAAATGTCAAATTCTCTAATGTTTGTTAACCAAAATTAATTTAAAACTAAGCACAGTATAAATAACATAGAAAAAAAACCTTGTGAAATCTATAAATCTATAAATTTATAATAAACTCCTCAGAATTCAGCTAGAATTAGCCTTTCATCATTGGGGTAAAAAAAAGCTGCAATTACAGGTTCAGCAGAAATTTCCAATAGAACAATAATATGACTGCAGCTTTGCCTCTTAAAAAAATGAAGTGTTTGATTGAGGGCTGCAAACCATTCAACTCCTCTCCACATTTAACTCCTATAAACATCCTCTACATATTAAATTCCTTTTCTCTCCATAATAAACTCCTCAGAATTTTGGTATATTCAGCCTTTCATCATAGTACCACTAAAATCTGAAACATCCTCTCCAGAAATATAAATTTATTAATTTCAATAATTAAACACACACAAATATATAAATTACGCAAAAGTTTTTTAACCAACATTTGAATAATTCGTAAATGAAAAAGCATATGAAAATAAAGATAAGAACTTCCGGAATCGAAATTAATTACCCTTAATTTTTAATTAATAAAAAACCAACATAATATGAATAAAAACGATAGTTGCTTAAAACCATATGAAAATAAAGCTATTATAAAGATGATAATAATAAAAAAAGCATAAGAAAATAATGCTCGCGCATGAAGTTAACGTTACGATATAAAGATAGTAATAATAATATAAACCGCGTGCATAAAATATTTGGCTTTTCAAGCGAAATAAATTGATTTTTAGAAAAAAAACTACTTTTAATCGAGAAATTAAAATACATTGCACAAAATTTTAATTTTACCAACTTTCCACCCTACAATTTATACCCTACTTCTTTTAAATAGGATGTAAATATAAAGTTTTAACAGCCAATTGAATGCCAGTTAAAAATAATGTGTGCGCATGAAGTTAACGTTACGATATAGAGATAGTAATAAAAATCTATATATATATAAAACAGTTCCGTAACTGACTAACTGACTGATTGACTGACTGACATACAAAGTACAGACCAAACCGTTGAACCTAAAGGACTGAAATTTTGCATGGCGATTCTTCTTATAATGTAGGGGTGCACTAAGAAAGATTTTTGAAAAATTCTTCTTAGATTTTTTTAAATTAAATTTTTAATCTGTTTTTGTAACTTTTTTCAAGTTTGCATTTAAAATAATAATTTGAGGGTTGTAAAATTTATATCACGAAAAAGATCATAAAAATTCCTTTAAAATGAAATTCTTTTCGCATCTTTACCTCCATTTTCTAATTTTTGGTGAATTTTTAAAGATTAATTTTTACAATTTAATTTATTAAACGCTGATCATGTGATTTCTTTATCTGGTACTTTAAATAAATTTATCGTCACATAACAACGAAATAGACACAAAAAAAATTAAAATAGTGGCGCCATCTACTGTAGGCTTGTGAATCGAGAGTTGTTGGTTATTTATTAATTAAAAATATTGGAAAGTTCTTGTGGATCTGTAAATATACATGTGGTAACAGTTTTAAAATTTATAAATTATCAACCTACACAGGTGATAATTTATCCGGCGTTGCCCAGGATTTTAAGAATGTTTGTTAACCAAAATCAATTTAAAAACTAAACACAGTATAAATATCATAGAATAAAAAGCATGTGAAATGTTATACACATGAATAAAAAGAAAACCCAACATAAAAAACCATAAATTTACAATTCATCATTGGAGCTTTCATCATTGGAGCAAAAAAACCCTGAAAAGTAAAGCATAAAATATATACATTTATAATAAACCACTAAAAGCTGAAAAGGAAAAATGTCAAATTGTCGAATGTTTGTTAACCAAAATCAATTTAAAAACTAAATACAGTATAAATAACATAGAAAAGATTTAGCCTTTATCATTGGAGCAAAAATTCCTGAAAAGTAAAACATAAAATACATAAATTTATAATAAACCTACCAAAATCCATTAAAAAAATAAACACAGTATAAATAACATAGAAAAAAAAGTATACGAAATGTTATACACATTAATAATATGAAAAATAAAATAAAATAAAAATAATAATTTTTAAAAATAATAAAATAAAATAAAAATAATTTAAAAAAATAATAAATAAAAATAATAATAATAATAATTTAAAAAATAATAAAATAAAAGCTGAAAATGCAGGTTTAGCAAAATCTGTACGATCCGTATTCGAACCCGTTCCGTGTAGTGTAGTAAATGAACGCTCTTACCGAATGCGCCACAATAACATGCTGATGTATTGTGTAAATAGGAGAATATTTGTACTAAAATTACTGGAAAGTTGCTATGGGTTGGTGAATATACATGTATTTATGGAGTAAGAGGAGTTTTAAGTTAGAAATAAGTTAGCAGGATAGAAGCTTAGTCTTTAACTCTTCAATAGACACAAAGACATAAGCGAGGGGGGTTGCAGTAGCGATTAAAAATGATCTTGTGACACTTAGCGTGGTTGATTCGAATTTTCCATCGCGTGTGATAGTGTCAATATGCCGTTGGATCCGATTTATTTTAGAGTATAAAATCTGACTTGAAAGATTATTATTTTCATTTATTATTCTGGCTTAATATGTAACTTGAAACTTTTTGATTTTATTTATTTTTATCTTTTCGCTCGCTGTTCGCTTCAGCTAACCCTAACGTGGACGCCATATTCAGAGGGGTGATTCCACAAAGTGTAACATCTTACATTTAGTTTCAAAATTTTTGGTTTTTTATTAATTAAAAATCAACGGTAATTAATTTCGATTTTTGAAGTTCTTCAGACCCTCGGCTGTTTTTAAAGACGCCTGTATGTAAAATTTCACGATCGTTGCTCCTAAACTGTGGATTTCTATACAATTACAGAGATACAAACATTCATTTTTATATATTAGATTACATTTCTCTCTGTATGTATTATTGTTCGCAATTCAGATATCTCCACTTAATAATATTAAATGAGTAAATTAAAATTATTTCGTGTATAAATTAAAATTATTCATGAGTAAAATACAGCAATTGAATTGTACCAAATTACGTGCTATCGTCGAGCCACACGCGGACAGCCGCTAATGTTTACATCCGGTAGTTGCAGCCGTTGCCATTCGGATTGTAGAAATATCGTCGATTTTTTGTGCCGCATACCTACGCGTTTTATATATATATAGATTTTCCGTAAGTGATTTTCACTTAATGTTTATTTTTTACTTTGATTTCATATATATAGCAGAGTACCGAAAAAGCCCGTATACATAAACATGTTGTGCAGAACGGAATCAAATGTCGGAGGGCTTCATTTGCAAGTGCAGGGTAATCAGATCTGAGAAATGACCAAAAGTTCATTTCTGTTGAATTGTAGCTTCAAAGACGTATCGCGTGATAATTCCACGAGAATTTATTGTTCAAGTATAGATTGTTAATGTCAAAATCGTTTCGCGTACCCCCGGTAATGGCTACTCGGACCCCCAGGGGTCCGCGGACCACAGTTTAAGAATCTATGATCTAACAGAACAAAACCCTTCAACAAGTGAAAAATAACCATTAAATATTACTCGACTCCAAAGTATTATGCGTCCGAACTTCACCGAGAGACGCAGAGCAACAATAAAAGGTCAACTTAGGTAAGAGCACAAACTGGAATTTCTGATGGTTAGTTTTAACTAACAACAACCCCCTCCCCCCCCCCCCCCCCCCCCAAAAAAAAAAAAAAAAAAAAAATTTAAAAAAAATTAGAAGAAAAAAAAATTCAGGTGGTCTCTTCTAACGAAACTGTAAGAAAAGGTTTTAAGAAACTGTTTTCTTCTATAAAACAAGCAAAAACAGACCGCATGGATCGTTCCATCGTTTTCCCGCAATATTCGTTCAGAATATCGCAGCTTTACATTAATTTATCGGATCGATCGTTTTATCATAATAACTGAACCTGAAATATAAATGTCTGGATTGAGCTAGATTGACGCTCTAATTAAACAACGAGCAGAACATTTGAGATGCACGGTATCGTATTTTTGTTCTCTCTTGTTTAGCCTGGATTCGCAGAATCGTACCACTCCCATTATTTGTTCGTCGTTGGTGCTCCTTAATTCTTTAGCCTCTGAAGTATCCTATTTTTGGAAACTCATTCCAAATTCTCCGACTATTCAACATTTCTGTTCTTATCAGCAATGGCTCACAGTCAGCCGACCTGAGCGATTCCTGCTGTCCTCTGGCATTTCTGTTGGCCTTGGGATGGAGGTTTGGTCTAGGTTGTGGAAAGTTACACTGGCCGGCGAGGGTTTCACTCGGAAGCAGAACTTCCCGGTGGTCTTATGTCGGACCCCATCCAGTGCAATGGAATGGTTCCAGTTACAAACGATTCACGGCTTCCGCTTCTTTATACTCTCACACAATAACCGATACCGAAAGGAATGCAACTTGCAACGCAGAAAAATTGTTTACTTGTGGAGAGAAAACCGCCAAAAAACAAACGAAGATTAAATACTTTTATTTCAATCCAAAATTCCTGTGTACCTACGTGTATTTCTTTTTTTATTATTATTATTATCTTGGATTTCAGTACAACTTTGTAATTTTATCTTCAATTACACTATAAGTATGTATGCATTTATGTATATGAGTAAATGTATTTTAGGGAAATCAAACTTTAAGGTATGTTAATACTTTTTTGTATGTTCCCGCATCTATCGTTTTCCCGCATCCATCGTTTAGTTCAGTCGATCCCTTCGAAAAAGATAGATCGAGATTCCACTATATATATATATATATATATATATATATATATATATATATATATATATATATATATATATATATATATATATATATATATATATATATATATATATATATATATATATATATATATATATATATATATATATATATATATATATATATATATATATATATATATATATATATATATATATATATATATATATATATATATATATATATATATATATATATATATATATACAGTCGAACCTCCATATATCGAAGTAGCAAAATGCCGGAAAAAAATTCGATATATAGAAATTTCGATATATAGAATTGATCTTAGTTTTATCATAATTCTCCTAAAACATTAAAATTAAAGCTAATTTTCGTATACGAATCTCCATTTCCAATTTATATGCGAATCACATTAAATGAAAGTTAACTAAAAAATGAATTAATGTGAAAGATTTATTGAGTACTATATACCTTTAAAAAAACAATAATCCAGACAGTGGTTACAGTAATCACAGTTACATTCTTTTAAAAAAAAAACTTCGAATATCTTGCTGGACAGCCAGTTTTGCGGAAAGTTCGTCAAAGAAATGCTCGCATTTATTCAGTCCATTAAAAACTTTATCAGGGGTCCACGAAGTATTGTTTCAAACGCCAAAAATTGGGAGATTTTATTCTAAAGTGGAATAAAATCTCCCAATATGTCGTGAAAAAATTTCGATATATAGAGATTTTTTCGATATATAGAAACAGTTTTTCTATGCAATGAACATGGAGATTTGCTAAGAGTTCGATATATAGAAAATTTCGATATAGGGAAGTTCGATATATGGAGGTTCGACTGTATATATATACAGTGGAATCTCGATCGATCGTTTTCGGATCCATCGTTTTTCCGTATGTGTCGTTCATTTTATCCAGTCCCAACGATCCTATTGCTTTGTTATGTTTCCGCATCTATCGTTTTCCCGCACTTATCGTTCATTTCAATCGGTCCCTTGAAAAACGATAGATCGAGATTCCACTGTATATATATATATATATAACAATCTATAATTATGCATTTTTTAAGGAAAGTTTACTTAAATTTTTTTTATAGCTTACATGAATGCAGTTAACAACCAAATATTAAGTATAGTGAAGTACAAAAACAAATTCTAGAACCCGTCCTATATTCCTTGGCTAGTTAAATTAGAAACATTGTACTCCAGAATATTATTGAGCGCTGGAAGTTTTGAAATCGTTTACGTGTGGGGATTTTTAAAAATCTTTTTGTTTCCCATCCGTTAACTGAGGGATAAAATTTAAAGCCCGTGGTACAGATGTGTTTCACGCACCTTTTTCAATTTGGCGATTTTTTTTATGTTTGGCGATTTTTTTTAATTTTTAGCGATTTTTCTGTTTGGTCTGGCAGCCATGCGATTTGGCGTGATGTTTGTTTTTTGTTGCAACCTTGAATAGGTGCTGTGGTATTGTGTAGTGTTTTTGGAAGTTTAATATACCGGTGTTCGATATTTTTGTTGGCGTTTCATAGTAGCGGTTTAGGATTTCTGTAATGTTTTTGGAAGTTTAATGTCTTCGTTTTTTGATATATCTGCGTATGTTTTAAATAGATGTTGCGGATATGTGTAATGTTTTTGGAAGTTTAATGTCTTCGTTTTTTGATATATTTGCGTATGTTTTAAAGTAGCGGCTGAGCATTTCTGTTTAGGTTTTGAATTTTAATATAGCCGTTTTTAGATATATTTGCGTATGTTTTAAATAAGTGGTTGAGTATTTCTGCTGAGGTTTTGAAGTTTAATACAGCTGTTTTTAGATATTTTTGCGTGTTTTAAAGTAGCGATTGGGCATTTCTGTTTAGGTTTTGAATTTTAATACAGCCGTTTTTAGATATATTCGTGTATGTTTTAAAGTAGCTGTTGTGGTTTTGTGACATGTTTTTGAAAGTTTATTATTGCCATTGGTAAGTTTGTTTTGAATTTATTTTTATATTTGAGTTGTTATTGATATTTTGTGTATATTTGTTATTTTAAGTGTAAAATGTCCGCGTAGGCCTGTTTTGGCGACAAGTTGGCAACAAAATTTTTTTGACGATTATTTGGCGTAAAAAAAAATGTTGTCGCCAAATGAGGTGCGTGTAATACATCTGTTCCGAAATAAGAAATGTATTTCCCCTTTCCTCTTCTTGCGGACTCTTGTGGTGGGAGGAGTCCAGTTGACAGTTCGAGAATTCCACCACCCCCCCCTTAGGATTGACATTTTGAGGGATTGTAATGGCTCTCTCTCTATAGGGGGGTTAAGCCGTTCCCCCAAATTTTTTTATTTAAAATATATTTTTGTCAACTATTTACAGGTACATAAATGCCGATAATCAAATAAAATTGGTATTGTCGGATAGCCCGAACTTTTCTGCAAAGTGCTACGGGATTCATTTTATAAATTTCGTCCACCGATGGAATTTATGAGCGTTTAAAACACACTATACCAGATCTTTCCCCGAATAATTTAAATTTAAAAATGTTAATTGCATTTAAAACAACGAAAAATGTACACAAAAGTAAAATTTCTTTCTCTATGACGGAGTACAAATTTTTTAAAAAATCTTTGAAGCCAAGTCGGCAATCCGTGGACAAATGTAGACCATATCGCATATATGACCATAGGTTAACATTGAGGTGAGCGAATCCAATGGGGTTAGAACATAGCGGCCTTAAGCTGTAAAAATTCAATCCAGTGGTCAAACCATAAATGAAGTGGTATGCAACAAGGAACGCTACACTGAAACTGAGTAAATTGAATTTTAATAAAGCATTAAATTAAATACTTCTGATCGTTGGTTATGCAGTTAATAAAATAATGTAATTTGGCGTAGAAAAATAAACAGAGCTAACACATGTCTACCAGATATTTAAGTGGAATTTAAAATTTTTATGGGTTAGTACAAATTGGACAGTGTTACATAAAACTTTTCAATTTTTCTATGCATCTTTAAAGGCAGTAATCATTTATGAATGGCCACGCTGTCAAAATATACATAACAACAATCTTAATTATAGCCAGAAATAAAGAGAAAATATTAAGCATTGTTCATAAGATATCGTTCTTTCTCACTGTTGTGTAGACTGCTCTTAGTATTGTTAATCATCAACAATGCTAACAATCATAAATATTTTTACAACAGATCTGCTACGCAACAAAGGATTTTTACAGTCGCCATTTTAAACCTAAAACTTATGTGTGAAGGTTTAAGCGCTTAAAAGCTCGTAATTGCTTCTATTTTAATTTGAGAATTCTTTGAAATTTTCTTATATCTCTTGACATCGAGATATTTTTATTGTTCTTTGTTGAAATATCATCATTGGACTGTTAGTTATTATCGTGTCTGCCGTGGTCTTGTTCGCTACGTCGGACGTCTACTGAATTTTGTTATCAGGCTTTTGGATTTACCAATTTTACGCTTTTATTGAAAAGAAAAAAATAAAGGGGAAAATGTCAAAAGAAGTTTGCCTGGCAGTTGAGGAAGAAGATGACGTTGATATTTATGAAACTGCCACTGAAAGCTCTATGGACGAATATGTTGATGCTAGACCTCCTGAACCTCCCCGAGAGCCTCCTAAATATGCCCTGGTATTGCGTAAGGCTCCTAAACCTCCAAACCCGCTCATGGAAAGGTTTTTGAATGACTGCGACATCAAAACTACACCTGATGTACCTCGACTTAGTTTAAAGAAAAGAATACGGCGACTTTTGTGCAGTTGCTTCGGGCCTTCAGCAAAAGACTAACCAAACAAGCCTACATGGACAAAATTGTATGAAGATTTTCCATCGATGAACTAAATTTCTAAAACTGATTTTTTTTATTATGTGTAATCATCCACTGTCTCTCTATAGAACTTTAAATATCCGTACAATTTGGGATTTAAAATTTTTACAACTCATCGCACACTGTCTTCAATTTTTCAAACACTTTGTTGCCTGCAACTAGCAATCATCGGTCACTCATCCTTATTAGTGCTACTGAAGTCTGCTTTCTTCTTCCTCTTCTCCACATACCTGCTTCATGTCTTTCTCATCTTCACCACAGCCGATACCATCTGGCTCGTGTCATCCTCTTCACCAGAGCCGCTACCATCTGGCTCGTGACATCCTCTTCACCAGAGCCGCTACCATCTGGCTCGTGTCATCCTCTTCACCACAGCCGATACCATCTGGCTCGTGTCATCCTCTTCACCAGAGCCGCTACCATCTGGCTCGTGTCCTCTTCACCAGAGCCGCTACCATCTGGCTCGTGTCATCCTCTTCACCAGAGCCGCTACCATCTGGCTCGTGTCATCCTCTTCACCAGAGCCGCTACCATCTGGCTCGTGTCATCCTCTTCACCAGAGCCGCTACCACCTGGCTCGTGTCATCCTCTTCACCAGAGCCGCTACCATCTGGCTCGTGTCATCCTCTTCACCAGAGCCGCTACCATCTGGCTCGTGTCATCCTCTTCACCAGAGCCGCTACCCTCTGGCTCGTGTCATCCTCTTCACCAGAGCCGCTACCATCTGGCTCGTGTCATCCTCTTCACCAGAGCCGCTACCATCTGGCTCGTGTCATCCTCTTCACCAGAGCCGCTACCATCTGGCTCGTGACATCCTCTTCACCAGAGCCGCTACCATCTGGCTCGTGTCATCCTCTTCACCAGAGCCGCTACCATCTGGCTCGTGTCATCCTCTTCACCAGAGCCGCTACCATCTGGCTCGTGTCATCCTCTTCACCAGAGCCGCTACCATCTGGCTCGTGTCATCCTCTTCACCAGAGCCGCTACCATCTGGCTCGTGTCATCCTCTTCACCAGAGCCGCTACCATCTGGCTCGTGTCATCCTCTTCACCAGAGCCGCTACCATCTGGCTCGTGACATCCTCTTCACCAGAGCCGCTACCATCTGGCTCGTGTCATCCTCTTCACCAGAGCCGCTACCATCTGGCTCGTGTCAACCTCTTCTCCACCAATTGCCTTTCTATTTCTGAGCCAACAACATCAGGCTTGGAAATGTATCCTCCAAACATCGTGCTTCCTGTTCCATCAAAAAAAAAGGTGAGAAGCACGCCGGCCCACTGGCATCGGGCCGCGCGGATGGTCTCGCTGTAAAGGGGAGTGTTGAACAGCCCGCCTCCAAGCGGTACTCTCCGGGCAACGTTCCTTCCTCGCCAGTAGGAACGGCGAAAGGGCTGAACTAATTCGCAGTTTTCAATAGTAAGAAAAGGAACTTGGTCTTCTGTTGAGCAGAGTGGAAGCTTTATCAAAATAACCTAGAGAGGAACCTACGATGTATACTCGATGATCGCTCGCAAATATTAGACTCTAAAAACACTGTCGAGCTCTGTTAAACATTACAAGCGGTTCATTGTCTTTATGACAATCATTGTGTATTGTGTGTAATTATCAGACTTTGCAAAAATAAAAGTTTTCGTATCTTTGCAACATGTTTCTTCCGTAAATCTTTTTTCTTTGTCACTATACGCTGGTAAATGTTAAACCCAGTTTCGAAAATTACAAAAAAAAATTGCGTCAAAGCCTTTAGAATTCTTAAAATGCAAGAAAAGGTGTCCGGAAATTTGAAACACCCCAAAACCAGTGACATTTTAACCATTCTCTGGACAAGTTAGAGACACAGAAACCTGACCAAACTCATGTCAGGTGCCTTTTTATGCATTGCAATGTAAAAAATTGAAAACTGTACGAGTTGCTTTCTAGCCTGTCTGTGTGGGTTTCCTAAGTAAATATATCTTTTGCTGCGTTACGAATAACATAACTAGCCATTTAATATAAAAATGCCGGTAACTGTGAAATCAACAAGAAGATAAGAAAATTTAATAAAAATTATTAATAAACAGAGACATTTGTTTTTCTAACAAAGGCTTTGCAAAACATATACGAGCTTAATAAATAATTCTTCATTAAACTACAATTTATATTTCTTAGAAATTCTGTAATTCTTAGAAAATATGTAACGATCAACATTATTAAGGCAAATGATGGTTTTCATTTCGATTGCAAGGGATTTGAAATGCTTACTTGACAACGGCAAAATTTAAACAAGGCAGAAAATAAGTAAATTAAGCGTAGGTACATTTTTGAAACACGTATTACAAAGTACCAAATTCTGAAAGTCGATTTACTACATTAACTGCACTACAGGAGAATATTAGTTTGCTACTTTTAGCGTATGATCACGTTCCTCCATAACTGTCCTTCGAAAAGCAAAATTTCAGACGCTAAAACCGTCCGTCGTCGCGAGTTATAATTTTGGCAGCGCGCCAAACCCAGTCTGTATCGCTTGGGCAAGCAGTAAACAGTTAAACAGAAAAGTACCAAAATGCGTCAAAATTTATTTTATAATGTAATTTAATGTATAATATATATATATATATATTAGATATATACATACAATAGAGGAAAGCAACGATAAGTAATCCTACGTCATATACACGTGGTAGTTTCGTTAGAAGAGACTACCAGAAATTTATTTTTTAACATTTGTTTAATATCCGCAAGCTACAAGATCGAGTGTTTTCTACTGCCCTGCACTTTTTCTTATACTATGAACTCACGGATTATCAGTGCACCTATCACTTTACTTCTTTTCTCTACTCTGTTTCTATTGGTTCCCCTCTGCTTACCATCGGAAAGTCTGCAATAGAGGGCGTGACCCAGGAATTGCAGTTTTTTGAGACCAGGGTTGCCAAATGAAAACATCGAAAATAAGGGACGGATTTTGATAACTATTCTACTGGGGAGTATGGAATACCCCCAGGGAAAGGGGGCTCGGGGGTACTCCCCCGGAAATTTTTAAGATTTCAACCTTTCAAATAGCCATTTTCAATGCCTTTTTCGTTCAGTTTCGCAACTTACTAGGTTAAGTAAACAATAATGCAATTACATAGAAAATTTGCAAATCAAAAACAGTTTAAAGATGGTTTAGGCATATAGTACAAGACGGATTTTATTTTATTAGTTTACTACAACTAAGTAAGTGCCCTTATAAAGTGTTAGGGACGTGTGTGTAAAATTTGTAATTTTATTATTCTACAATGTACGTAATATAATGTGTGCAGGAAATCTTTGGGGTGACTTTTGAGCCATAAAAAAGTTTTCGAATGAGCGTGTTCCCACAGTCCATTGAACTGTATGGTATATTGCGCTTTACTGTGTTAAATACAGTAGCTAACTCTACTAGAGCGATTTTGTCACTTTCAGAGGAAACTGTACTGGTGACTAATTGGTGAGAGATTACAGCTAGATGAAAGAGTTACTTTATTCGGCACCCTGAGTCACTCCGACCTCCATGGGCAACCGAAAAATCCTTGTTACAAGTACTATTTATTGGCGTTGTTGGGATCTTCGTCCATTCATCCCTAAAAGGGATTGATTTCGGCCCATCCCCCCCTATTGGATTTATCATTAACACTGTTCCTATTCAGGGATTAGTTTTATAACAAACACTTAGTTCTATCAACACAATAATCTACATTCGCATTTGGCACTAGACTGAGATTGTTGTCGTTGTGACGTTCGGACAACCTTCTGGTCAAGGGCCTCTTCACATAGGAGTCCAGTATTGAAATATATTTAACCAATGACTGTTATGAGGGGTACCAGAGATAACCCCTTTGCGTTGTGTAAAATTAGGGAGGTGAACTCCAAAGGGAACTATGCGTTTGTATATAAAAATAACAACATTTATTATACAATATTTTACAAGAAAAGGTCAGGTTTACATATTATATTTAAGATCTTGGCTATACATATTTTAACAGAATTAGGGCATACTTCATCCGTTTCCTGCGAAATAACCATTACGGGTCGAGTGAAATAAAGTCTCGTAATCTCTCAAACGGCATGAGCACTATTTAAAAGGGGAAGAAATGACCACCCTGGGGAGTTTTTGATGAAACAGCAGAGCATGGCGTCGTTGAGGCACTTCTACCGGAGGAGGCTTTAGGCATCGGGCTAAAAATCTTGGGGCCCTTCAATGGAGGAGGTAGCCGAATCGGCGCTGGCGGTTGAACACGGACATCTCGCCATTTTACGGGGCGACCTTTTTTTCCCCCAGGCTTTCTTCGCAGCTCGCCACCTCAAATCGCTCTCTCGATTTGAGGTGCTCTCCCTCCGAACGTCGTTTCTCCCACACTCGGGGCTCCCCCAATCTTTATTATAACTCCTCCCCAGGTCAGTTATTCACGCAAATTTATTGCCTCTTCGAGTTTTTTATTCGAGGGCAGGATGCTCCGACATTCCCATGGTTGACCCACATGGTACGCTTATTTCCAAGAAAATTGGATGTCCATTGAATTTCCTGGAATTTCTTTCCCCCGTCCTGAGGAATTCAGGGGGTGCGATGTTTCTTGGAAAATTGGTGCGGTTCCTCCTTTTTCCAATATGGCCGTTTTATGCCCCGTAATCGTGTTGGAAGAACAAAATGGCTATAACGTTGGAAGGAGCTCAAAATGTCCAAATTGTGGATCCTTCACAACAATGACAAACCTCCAAACGATTAGCATCGAAATTTTCAATGCCTATGATTGGTTTATTTCCGTCTCGGCGCCATCTTTCCTTTTACGCTTCCGGACCGGATGTGAACAGACCCTTGTACGAGCCAGCCCAACACGTATACAATAAATTTCTCATTTCGGCGAAAAACGGGCTTTTGCCGTCCTCGTATCCCAGTTCCCAGGGACAAAATTTACAAATAAGGGACTGTCCCTTAAAATCCGGCAACCCTGGTTGTGACCCATTTCCTACGGTCCTATGGTCGAGTGTTTACTTCTGCCGTATTAAATTGTTGTCAATTTTATATTTATTTACTTATTTATTTATTACTATTTTTAGTATTTGTTTTATTTTTTATTTATCTATTTATTATTTTTATTGTTATTATTATTTTTAACTTTCAAGTCAACAATTTTCTTTAATCCTGAGAACGGAAATACAGCCACAAAAATTTATCCATACCGAGCATATGGAGCCCTGCTCTCGTTAATGTACCATGTCTATGTCTATGTCTATCGAGTGTTTAAAGCACAGTCACCACCATACAAATGTCTTTTTTTGTATGGAGTCCTATTCTCTGGGTCCTCACGGGCAAAAGATATGTGTGATTTAAAAAAATGTTCACTTTCGCTCATTAAAAGGTCTGTTTGACCAATTTGGGGAGGAATAGTAAAGGCTCATTTTTTTTTTTTTCAAAATCGACTTCAATAAGTTTCGATAGGAAAAAAATCAATAGAAAAAAAAAGATTATAAACGGACTATTTGAATTAAAAAATTTATATAAACGTGTTACCGTATTTCCCCGAAAATAAGCTCTAGCAGGAATTTTTTGGATGCTCGTAATATAAGCCCTACCCCAAAAATAAGTCCTAGTTAGCCAGACGGAGTGCAGACTGATTGCCGAATGACCAATCGGCGTGCAATCACAACTCACGTGCGTGCTTGATAACGAACGGACGTGTTGTGACCCGTCAGAATCTTCATAATTCGATACGCCCTTAAAGAGTGAAATAAAGAAACGTTTTCTGAATTTCGCGCCTGCAATGTGTCGTCGCTTTAGTGTGATCGTCATTTTTTCCAACAGTTTTTGTCGCCAAGTGTTGATTTCATGATACGTTTGAAAGGAAATACTATTTTGATGTGTGCCAAAAGAAAGATCTATTCCACCGAGTGCAAGAAAGGAGTAGTGGAGGACTCCCGGTGGCAAGAAGAGAAGAAGTTCGAAAATGGTGATCGGAGTACGATAACCTCAGTCTCAACAGGTGGTCTCGGGAAATGCTGAAAAGGGAGCAGGTCATTAAACATTATTGCCTAATCTGGAAGAGATCCTCTGTCAATGAATTTCTGATAGAAGAGAAAAAGTATATAATTAATATATATATATAGAAATAAGAATAAGATGAAAGAGAAAACCAGTAATAGCTCTAAAGCTACTTGCAGCCAGGAACAAACAACATGAAAAGAAAAGTATGAATAAGGTTTTTGACAGCATTTCTTCATCAGCGGTGTCAATACTGTCTAAAAACCAATGGATTGTTTCTGATGAGTATGATCTATAAAATAAACACACTCAGACACCGTACAATCCATTTTTAACAGAAGAATTGATTAATAATTGAACTAAGTTTGAATAAAAGTACTTAACCAAAGAACACCAAGCCTGGCGCTAGTCAGAGTAGAAGTTAAGAACTTGTAACCGCAAGATGACTGACGTCACAAAACTTGCAACCATTGAGGTAGTGGATTCTCAATTACAAACTTACTTAGGTTACCGTATTTTAGGACTATTATTCCCTTAATTATTTAGTTTTTTATTATTTTTACTACTAAGAGTTAATTTTATTATTATTTTTATTTTTACTTATGATTTTTATTTTTATTTTTAGTAGTTATTTTTTCTACTTTAACCTATTGTTATGTTTATCATATTAATGCAACACAACTATTCATTAAAACAAAAACAACCATTTATGTTTTTGGATAGACTTACTGGGTAATTATTCCGAGTTAGCACAGCTTTCAAGTCTATAATATGCTTAATCCTATTGTCTTTAGAACATAGCCTATTTATACGAACTAACTGATTTACAATAATGTTATTAAAAACAGATTTATGTAAACAGGTTAGATAATTTTGAAATTTAACAATATTAAAATTATAGTCAGATCTTTTGTCGTATAAGTCAAAAGTAAATTTACTGTGAGTATTTAATTTAATATTAATATCTAAAAAGTTTACATTATTTATATATATATATATATATATTGTAAGAATCCGTTACGACCTTTCCGAATAAATCACCCAGACATCCGGACCTCCCACAGCAGGTGACCTGCGAACAGTTCTATAGATCAGCGTCAAGCAGAGAATAGTGTTGCTCCTAGCCGCCGCCCCTGGGAGGACGTAAACTAATGAATATTTCGACGTGAACTAATGATTTTCAGATCAGCTGATTTATAAGAACCGACCACATGGCTTCGTCGTCAAGCTTTTTGTTCTACTCCATATTTACCGGTCGTGAAAATTGGAATAAATAGCTTCAAGTGAAATGTATTTTGATTCTAATTAGTTATGATTTGGAAAACTTCGCACTGCGGTGACGCCATTCCACAAGAAGACTGTAAGTAAGAATGTTTCGTTCATGTTAAGCTTAATTTATTTACTTTCCCACATTGGTTGCATGGCAGTCGGTGCTGGGTTGGTTTGAATAACTCTTTTAGTTTATCGTTTACATACGTTTGGCGCCTCCGCCATTGTCGGTTGTTTTTGACATTACATTACACACTATTACTATACTACTAGGTGCCCGATGTTTTTCCGTGATCCGCCGGACACGGATATTTCAGCTTGGGTAGCCGATCTCTGCCGTGAATGCTGCAGACGTTGATGTTTCTTTGAATGAAGCTCTCGTCTCACAGAGCTGCAGAGCACGGGTGTCCAACCTTTCGGCATCTCTCATGGCCGCATCGCCCAGAAAAAAATTGCAAAGGGACGCACTCAGAATTTAATGTTTAATTATGACTACTAGCTGGGCTAGCCGGTCGGTTTAGGGACCCGCTCCCTTCAGCAATCATTGTCAGAGAATGGAAACGCTAAGAAACAACGAATAAAGGTATAATAAATATCGCACAGACTGTGATACAGCGCATACTGTATCAGTCTCGTGGCGCCATCTAGCGGACCTTAGCTCAAATGGAATCAAATATTGCATAAAAAATTAAATCAATTAATTTGAAGTGTGTTTTTAAACCATCTTAATATTATTAAAAGAAGTAATAAGATTTTAATAAAAGTTATTTCTTTTATAATAGAAATGTTTTTTTTCGGTGTTTTTAATTTCATAATCACGCTGTGAGTGAATCACGCTTTGTTTACATCGTATGATCTCAAGATTATAATCCAAATAACTCTAAAACTATTGAAGTAACAGATTAAGTGTACGCATAAAAAATTATCAGTTTTTAAAGCTCTTTACAAATATGTAACATTTATGTACTTTCATGAAAAAAAAGTACATCGATTTTGACATTTTCAAATATGGCCCAATTTGAAAGGGGGCACTTCCATTTCTGGATTCACCCTTCAAAAATTGTTGGTTTTTTTTATTAATTAAAAATTAACAGTAATAAAATTTAAAATTCGGGCTTCGAGGTGCACATGTTCAGACTCTTCACTACCCGTGTGTCAAATTTCATAGTTGTAAGTTTCGTAGATTCGTCTAGAGGCAGCACACAAAGACACTAGTATAGATACTACCAATCAGTAAAGAAATGTAAAAATGTAATGTAGGAAAATAAAAAAATAAAAAAATTGTGCGGTCGGGGGACCCCCGTTAGGAACGAAGTTCCTTACGTTATTTTTCGACTCTAAACGTGAGATCTATACGTCGATTTCTATTTATTATATATATATCTATATATATGTATTATAATGTATTATAATGTATTATAATGTGTCAAATGTATTATTATATGTAGTGCGATGTCCGATGCGATAACCATTCAGCCACAGAGTCCTTGAGAGAAAGCTCTTATGAAGGGGGCATAACGCTTTTTCGTTACGTGACTATTCCTGCCAGATCACTCTACTGTAATCCGCGTAAAAGAACTTCGTTCCAAAAACTGTGGCGATCAACTTGCTCTTGCATAGGGCTATCGAAGAAGAGAACGCGTATGGATTTTCAGCACTAACTTCAATAACGTGAAATAACTTCATTACATTTAAAATACTCTGCCTCTCTAGCTCCATATGTTTAGAACAACTTGGTTTCTTAAAAATAAAGTTTTACTATGTTTTCAAAATATTTCATGCAGTTTTGTTAAGAATAGATTATAGATCTTATTATTAAATATCCCTTCTGAAATATTCATTTTAATCAATGGATAGACCCCTATTTCATTGAAAATCGTAAGTGTACGAACACTTTTGGGAGCCACTGTATGTACTGTACGAGGAGCAGGGCCGTTCCAACCCGGGGGTGCCAGGGGTGTGGGGCACACGGGCGGCAAATCAAGGGGGGCGGCAAGTCAGCCGCCCGGATAACAAAAAATTTGAAACTAATTCATTAGTAAAATAATCAATATAAAAATATTATCATTATGCTAGGTAATTACCTAGAATTAAAAATGCATTTTACAAGTATAACTGGAAATAAACAGTAAGGTTTGGACTCAGAAGCGGAAGTGACGTTACGTCTTACATTTATCGCTTTTTCGAAGCCAGTGTGTCTATAGGACATAGCTGATCTAGTGGAATTTTTGTTTATTCGGCACAACTAGCGCTTCTTTCCCAACCCAAATCCCTATGTGTGGAACAGTCCATTTCAAACAAGAGGTGAAAAAAAGCGTCCACAGACAGCAATCCAGCATCAGTTTCGATTTGCTCCTGCTGCCATCTGTTGAATTATTTAGGAATCTTTTTATTCTCTAAGAGATTTAAACAAAATAAATAAATTGAAATAAGTATATGATTGAATTTTAAATTTACTTTCTTCAAATATCCACAATAATTTTAATTTGTTAATTAGAAAATAAATGTATTTAATAAGCTTTAATTAAAAAAATTAAGTTGCATAAATTAAAAAATTTAAAGTTTTAAATTGCAATGATTTAAATTTATTATTTAGTGTTTTTGATCTTTATTTGCTGTAGATTTCTTTTATTTTCAGAATTTAATTGAAAATAAGTGCATTTGAAAATCTTGCACTGAAAGCAAGAAAGTGAATGAAAGTCCAGTACTGTATGTGCTGAAGTATATACAATCTGATGAATCTTGCCCAAAAATGGTTCTAAATATTTTGCTAACATATCACCAGCTTTACATATCATGTCATCATCAATTGGAAATATCTTGCTTGCTGTACATTCTTACCTTAAAATTTTGGTCAAAGTTTCAAATGTGTTGACATCTTTACTTTCAGCTGTAATTAATTCTATCTGTTGTACGTTTTAAAAGTTTCTCCTATGCTGTCAGGTGCACCTTTCCCACGCCTGCCTCTCTATAATTCCATGTCACGTTTTGGATGCTGGGAAACAATTATTGTGTGCGTTACCTTAACAAATGAAACATTTTGTTTCTGTATTGTGTACAGGGTCCAACACCTAACATATGAACTGTATTAATTGAATGCTGGTTCTTGAAAAAGTATTTTGAAATGGTCTGTAGATAAGCCCAGATGACCAATGTGTCATGTCTGTGTCATTTGCTTGCAGTGGCAAAAGGAATCAATGTTAACGAAACCTTTTGTGCCTGGTAAAGAACACAGTTTCGTTGCACATATGTTTGAAGTTTCTCGCTTCTCTTCTTCTACTCTTTTTTTAAAAAAAAATTACACTGCACATTAACTGTAGAAATTAATTTAGTTGTTGAACAAGAAAGTAGTCAGGGATTTAAAGTAAATAATAAATAAATAATATATCAATTCAATATTTGATAAAAGTTGGTAGCCAATAACAAAATCTTATAAATTTAATGTTAATATAGTCTCTATTTAATGTTAATATTGGCTGTAATATTTAATGTAATATTGTGCATATTTAATGTTATATTGTGTAATATTTAATGTTAATATAGTCTCTTAATATTTATCAATTTTCAGACTTTGAGTATTCAAAGACTGATTTGTATAGTTTTAACGGGTTTTTATTATGTTGGTTTGAATATTAAAGATTCAGAGCATTTCTGAATATAACGTAAAACTTCTGAATTCAACATTTTTATTTCTTGTGTTATGATCATATAAGTCTTTAGGTATATTTTATGTGATACAAATACACATTGCTTTTTTTTTATTTAGTAAATATATTTAAATTAGGCATTTAATATACTTTCTTATCAAGACCTGTAAAGATTATATTTTTCATTTGTATTGTACAGCTGGAAAAAGAGCTACTTTGTATTGGGATGCTAGAGGAGAGCTATGGTCTCTTGACTGTCTCTCGACGTAGGGGATGAAAAAAATGTATTGTATATAACAATACTACTGAACTTCTAGTATTCAATAACCTCAGAAACCAGAATAACAATATTTTTCTTCGGTATAAATTAAAGGATGCTAAGAGCATTTTTAAGATTACCAAAGGGAGAAAAATAAAACACTGTAAATTCTGTAACACTTTTCAGTAATAGAGATAAATATTTGTTTCTTGGGATTCCATGAGATCTAATTGTAAGAAAAGTTACGTACATATTACACTAGATAACCCAACAAGCCATATTTAACTCCCTTAATAGTAGCCATAATTAGTACCCTTATAGTCTTCAACCTTTGAATTCATTTAGTAGCTAGAGTTTATGCCTGAATTTTAATACAGGTTTATGATAATGATTGAATCATTTTTAAAGAGCAAGATATTTTTTATCTCTAATTATGTTAACCTTTATTTAGATGCTTGTTTTATTACAAATTCACAAAAATAACAAAGACAACATTAAATTTGGACTATTGGAATCGGTTGGTTGATTTGTAACTCTATGGTCAATTATGCTCGTGATAGCTAATAAGACTGGGACCTATGGTTTAAAGTGGATTCAAAATCATTACAACATCCAAGCCAACCTGAGATTCAAATCTGACTCTTTTCATACGTTAAGTCAGAACGCTAACCATGATACAACTTAAAATTTATTGAGGAGATAGGTAAAGAAGTCACAGTTATATATTTCATATTCCATGATCTTAGATTTTGTTTTTCTTGGAACTGTTCCCGTTCCAAGAGTAGGTGTCCTACTACCCCCAAATGATCTAAAATATTCTCACGTTGGCCAAGTTTATGGGTGATTCTCCAAAAACCTGACATTTTCAAATTGCAAATTCTTTAAAAGCTAAAGTGCTTTAAAAAATGTAAAAAAATTCATACTTACTCTTTATAAGGCACTTAACAAGGAAAAGAGATTCGGAGATAATAAAAGAATGGAATATAAAAACAAAGAATTAATGAATGAATTATCTAATGAATTAGAATTAATGAATTATCTTTTAGATAATTTTCCAAGATTCGGACAGGCCAGGAGAGTGACTTCCAGTGATTTAAAATTTTTTTTTATGGGAAATAGTAAATGAGTAATCTTTTTTATATGCATTGGAATACATAGGAAAAATTGTTTTTAATATTATAATATTCATACCAAAATAGTTAATATTCATGTGTGAAAATACAAAATAAAAATTTAATACTGCATATTAAAAGTCAACTTTTATTTTGTCTTTGGTTATTTTTTCCTATTTAATGGAAATTTTCTCTGCTTGCTAATAAGCTTGTTAGGTGGAGCTTTGGATGTTGATTGTTCTGCTATCAAGTTTGGACGAGACTCGGTGGCAACTGAGGTATCCAAATATGCATTGAGAGCACTTATGGTATCATTGACATGTTTCATTACTTGCACAGAATCAAATCCTTGGAGTCTTCGATGAAACTCTAACAATCTATTAAGTACTTGCTTTTTCCATCCTGAGTTTTAAAGGTATTTTCATCCTTTTGTAAAACAGTTATGATGGCATCCTTTTCTGTAGTTCGCCTTTCAATTTGATCACAGGTGTCAATGATCAGGTTGTCATCCCCACTTGATTGGGGCATTTTACTAACATTAACTTTTTGGCAAACATAATGAATGTGTTTGCATATCAGGAATCTGATACAGTAATCTACACATGTACAAGTCATGTAATGAATGCAAATATTGCATTGATCACATTTAATGCTGCATGTACAGGTGGAATTGGAAATTTTTACATCATATGTAAAAATACATTGTTCATCAGTCTTTGTGTAACTGGGATGTGAAGCGGAGAATAGTGAATAGATGGCGCCACCCTTAAACCTATTTCACCTCTTGTTTGAAATGGACTGTTCCACGCATAGGGATTTGGGTTGGGAAAGAAGCGCTAGTTTCGGCACATGCCGGATGTGATGCGGTTTGCGCGCGAAAAATGTTGAAACAAGGTTATTCTGGGAGATTTTGTCTTAGGGTGAGGTCATGGCAGACCTGTTATGTTATTTTTATTGTGATTTCGTTTTGTAACTCTGTGTGTCTCTATATATAATCCAATGTGTTTGATTAAATTAAGCCTTCGTTTTTATTTGGCGAAGCAAGAATGCCTATATTTTAATGATAATTTAATTCGGCCATGGAGAAATTTCAATAAACGAAACCACATTGGTTTTAAAAGCGCTACTCCACGTCGCAACCAGTTGGGAAATACATTGTTCGTTTTTGTTTTAGCACGTTTGAACCCATCATCCCATCAAATCGCGTCGCATCGCCGCGGTGCGGGCGGTTTTTGTCAGGTCGTTTAAATAAAAAATCAAAGCAAAATAAATCAGTTAAATAATAAATCAAAGCAAATAGAAATTAGGGAGCATTTTTGGGGATTTATTTCAATATCAGATTCGACAGGACAGGGTTTAACTAATTTTTTATTACATTTTTTGGAGACTCACAACATTTGTTTGGGGGATTTAAGGGGACAGGTTTATGATAATGGTGCGAATATGAAGGGTCACGATATTGGTTTTTAAAAAAAAGTTCTTGACTTAAATCCTACAGCTTTTTGTGTGCCTTGTGCGGCCCATAGTTTAAATTTAGTTGTTAATGACGTTGCAAAAGCGTCTTTAGAAATTACAAGCTCTTTTGTAATTGTACAGGAGCTATACGTTTTCTTCTCCGCATCCACTAAACATTGGAAGGTCTTAAAAAAAGAAATCCCATCTTTAACGCTTAAACCCCTATCAGATACTAGATAGGAAAGCAGAATAGATACGCTAAAAGTTCTTAGATACAATCTAACAAAAATATATGATTCTTTATATACCCTCTATTCTGAAAATACTAGAGACTCTGAATCTAGAAACATGACAAATTCATTACTTTTGAAAATTAAGTCGTTTAAATTTATTTGTTCCATTACAGAGGCTGTTCGCACATTTTTCAGACTATTTTGGTAAGCGGTAATAGAAATTCGTTTGCTGCAAAAGAAATAATTGCAATTGTACTATGTTTTTAAAAGTCAAAATTATCATCTGCGGCTTGAAAGTTTTGTTTTTATTCAAAATGGCGTTTTTAACAAAGCAGTGATTCGAAGGCTACATTTATGCTCTTTCCGAAGAGAAATATGCATACTCCGTTATCCAAAAACGATGTGAGAGTCATGGTTTTGTGATATCTAAAGCGTCGATAGGTAATATCGTCAACAAGAAAGGAAAAAACGGACATCTTCGACTATTGCAAAGGTACGTTGTTCAATGTTAAAAGAAAATCCCCCTAGTCAAAGGACAGTTGCAAAATCATTAAAATGATAAAATGTCCACTGTAAACAAAATGATAAACGTTGATTGAAATCTTAAGAAAGCGAAAAAACGCAATGTGCATCGTCTTCTTCCGAATCATATCGCTGAACGCAGGACACGCTTCAGAATTCTATATGAGAAACACTTATCCAAAGAAAAATGGAAAGCAATTGTCACAATAGATGAATCATGGGTGTATTTAAATGATGGCAACAAAAAAAAAGAGCCATTTATTATCATAAAAGGGGAGAAAAAAATTTAAGTACATGGTTCAAAGAATCGAAAAAAAGTTTTTCTAAGGGATTCATGATTGTTGCTGGTTTTTCTTATAATGCTGGTTTTTCTAAAAGTTAAAAAATTAAAAATAAAGAGAGTGGAAAAAAATGTCAAGATTAACTCCAAATACTATCAAGAACATATTTTATTGCCAATTTTTCTGAATGAAATACCATCGCTTTACCCACAGTGCTATCAATCTGTGAGACTCCATCAGGACAAAGCTAGCAGTCACACATCAAAATCCACTGTAAATTTCCTAAAAGAAATGGAACAAAAAACTGGTATCAAGGCCATACCCTTCACTGATATCCCTACTAAATCTCCCGATGTATCACCTATGGATTTTTGTGCTTTCGGACTTTTAAAATCTGCATTATCCAAACGTCGTCCCAAAACCCTTACAGGACTCTGGAAAGCTGTTCAGGAGGAATGGGATAGAATACCACTTCTGACACTTCAAAAGGCATTATTATCCTGGAAATTGCGGTGTCGAAAGATAGTACAGAATAAGGGATGTCAAATAGAACATTTAAAACACAAGAATTTTATGTAATTTAGTTTTGTAAATACAATATACATCGTCTAAAAAATGTGTGAACAGCCTCTGTATGTATATATATATATATATATATACTTAACGACGATCTCTATTTAAAGACGATATTTCCCGGTCCCGGTCCCGGTCCCTCCGACGTAAATAAATTCGATTTTAAGACGATTTTGTTTCTATTTAACGACGATTTTTTATTACATGATAAACTTTTTCTTCAACATTTTATCTACTGGAGGGTTACTTTCTGTGGGGGAGTTTGGTTTCAAAAACAGACCCGGAATTTCCTTTATGTTTTTTGCAATCATAGACTTGTTGCAATGGAAAAAACCGGGGGAGGGGGGGGGGATTACTGTTTCTCGGAAGATCGAACATTCTTCCATGGTGGATCAAATTTCTTAGTGCGGGTGTGGAATCACTCTATTGTACCTACCGTGTTGTCATGTGATTTACGAACTGTCCAAATGCACCCCTCACTCCTGGGAAGCACGTGTTCATGTTTAGAGAATTCATGGTTGGGTGTAGGAGCTCATTCCAGTACGAATACGAGGTGAGCAGAGCAAAATGGCATCAAAGCGAAAGCATCTTACGCTACACGAAAAAGTGAAAATTATTGAAAACTGGGAAGAAAGTGTTGGAATAACAAAAGTCCAATTCGCAAGTCAATTTAAGCTACCCGAGTCTACTCTCAAAGGCATTTTAGCAAGCAAAGAGAAAATTCTTGAAGCAGCACAAAAATTTGGTTTGGGATCCAAATCCAAACGGCAGAAAATTCAATGTGGCCGATCAGAAGAGTTTGAGAAGGCAGTCCTGCAATGGTTTCATCAAGCAAGAGCATCTAACATTCCAATTTCCGGAGTGATATTTAAAGAAAATGCTATTATTCTGGCAGAAAAGTTTGGAATGCAAAATTTTCAGGCTTCGGCTGGTTGGCTAACAAAGTTCAAAGAAAGATACGGGCTTGTATTTAAAAGCATATCTTGTGAAAGTGGCTCCGTAGATGAAAAAAATAGTGGATGAATGGAAAATAGTGCTGAAGGGGAAATTAGATGGATATGATGAGAAGAACATATTCAATGCAGATGAGACGGGCCTATTCTACAATATGGTGCCTTATAAAACCTTAACGTATATGGGCGAAAAGTGTTTTGGTGGAAAACACAGTAAGGAAGGATTGACTGTTTTACTGTGCACTAATTCGGATGGATCTGAGAAATTTCCACAACTAGTTATAGGCAAATCAAAGGAACCAAGGTGTTTTAAGAATATCACCAGGAAACCTTGTGAGTACCGCAATAACAATAAAGCGTGATTGACATCACAGATTTTTATTGACTGGATTAGAAAATTTGATGCAAAAATGCATCGAGAATAGTGAAAAGTTTTACTTTTAATCAACCGATGCACTGCACATACTCCAAGTATCCCTGGACTTACAAATTTCACTATCCATTTCTTACCAGCTAATTGCACTAGCAAGTTGTAGCCATTCGCAGTGTGAAAGCATACTACAGAAAGTCTTTAATTAGGAAATTAATAAACAATTCGGCTGACAGTATAAAAATTAGAAAATTTACAATCTTGGAAGCAATGCACATGATAACATCACCATGGAAAGAAGTTTCTTCATCCACAATAAAAAACTGTTTTCGCGTTGCTGGAATTCACAAATAACTTGTAGTGGAACTGCAAAGTACGGATGTAGAAATCAACGAAGATGACATTACCCCTGAAGAATGGAGAAGTCTTGTTGAAGATTAGGATGTTTCAATTCAAGATTTCTACAATTGTGATAAATATGTTTTAACAACAGATTTCAGAAATGTAGAACAAATTTATGAAGAATTTGTAAACGAAAACACAGTGTCAGACGAAGAAGGTGAAGTTGAAGACACGGAAAACGAGACACTGCTACCGTCTTACACAGATGCAATTTCTGCTCTAGATGTTCTCCAACGCTGTATTACATCGAAAATGGAGCAGTGACTCATTTAACATTTTAGAAAATCTGGAAAAGAGAATAACGAAAACAAGGCGAATGAAGCAATCAACACTTTTTGAATTTTTTAAAACGTAATTTATTGTATTGTTTGTACTCTTTTTTCAATGTAATTTAAAATAACTTTTTGTGAATAAAATAATGATGATAATAAAAATTACATTTTTAAACACGCCAATATATTAAGAAATATATTTACAGTCCTAAACCTGTAAAGTGTGAAGGGAAATGTTATTTTTTCACAAATTCTGTTTAAGGACGATCTCTACGTAAGGACGATTTTTCACGGTCCCTTGAAAGTCGTTAAACAGAGAACCAACCTGTGTATATATATATATATATATATATATATATATATATATATATATATATATATATATATATATATATATATACAGTTGGCTCTCTGTTTAATGACGCTCTACTTAACGACGATATTTCCCAGTCCCTCCGACGTTATGGGAAAAGTTATTTTTCACAAATTCTGGCGGGCGATCTCACGTAAGGACGATTTCTCACGGTCCCTTCAAAGTCGTTAAACAGAGAGCCAACTGTATATATTTACAGTGGAATCTCGATCTATCGTTTTCGAAGGGACCGATTGAAATGAACGATAAATGCGGGAAAACGATAGATGCGGAAATTTTTCGAGAAATTTACGCACTTTTGAGGATCTACGGTCGATGCTCTTCGAGTTTTTATCTTACAAAGAAAATATTTACATAATCTGGAAGACGAAAGCTTTCTCATTCATATAAATCTCATTTCAAGTCTCTATCTTAAAATTTCGATTTTTAATTGAATTTTAAAGAACGATACTTAACAAATTTTCTCACGGTTCTTCAAACGCGAAGAACGGCAAATTATCCCCTTTGGTTGTAAACAACGATTGAGTCATTCATTCACTTGATTCATTCATCGTCATCCTTTGATGGCTTGAGCGTAGCTGCGCGAAGCCCGAGCATAGCCGGGTGAAGCCCGGCTAGTATGTAATAAATCACCTTCCCAAAGACTTCTTTCGTGGTCAAATCAGAGAGGAGCTCAACAAGTTTTGCTTTGAATACTCGGGCAAGAAGTTCAGGTCTGAAGCTGGACTGAGTTGCGCATCCCAGTTATTTCTTTCAAATTCGGATTGCATGGAAAGGTGATGAACAGCGGTGGCTTGCCGAAGGCCTCTTACTAAAGCCGTACCATCTTGGTAATGCATGTTCATGTACCTAAGCGAACCTTGGAAGGAAGAAGGCAAGATGACGATTTTCTTAGGTTGTACTCCACGCTGGGCCGCCTCTTTGAATAGATAATCTTGTAAGCCAACGAATGTCTCAACACTGAGTTTCTTTTGCTCAAGCTTGTGTCCTATTGTACATAAGACAACTCGTACGTACTGACCGACTGAAGTACTGAATCTACAACTTGCCGGAGTTGTGTAAAAGAGAAAGATTTTTCCGAATAGCCATTCTGTAAGCCATATACTGCAGTCGAGTAACTTTTCTGGACTGTCTATTTTTACCCCATCCACGTTCTCCGGAAGGAAGCAGTAAAGGGTATATATAGTACCGGTACCATGTAAGATATTGAGTTCCTGATCCCATCACATGATTCGCATGAAGTGATCCTCATACACCACCATTCCTTGTAAATCACGTTATGGGTTCGATCCCAGCCGGTGTCATACTTTTCCAAATTCACTGTATTGCTATTTTTAGCTTTTCACCTTCGAACTCCGCATTTATCTCGTTACAGTCCGACCACGGAAGCGAGGTCCCTGGAAGCTGTTACGCATGCGCGAGAAAAGCTAGTCTACTTAGAAAATAGGGGAAAACGTCATATTTTCGGATGTGTTTGTTTATGAAATACGGAATGTATTTCAGACTGCTTTTTGTCCGCAATTTTAAAGTTATTTTTAAAACTTTATTTTTGATCGAATATGTGAATAATACTTTCAAAATAATAAAAAGAAAGAAGCAAATCTATTTAAAAAATAGGAGTGTTATAGGAGTGGATATTTTCGGGTGTGTTTGTTTAAGAACTGCGAAAGAATGTTTACAACCAACTTTCTTTTTCAGAATTTTTCTTTTGATTGAATGTATAAATAAAAACCGAAAAACATATTAAAGTGAGGGTTTGAAAAATTCCATTTTTAAGTGATATATTGTAATAACATAAATATATATATAATGCAATAAAAATAATATATTTGATTCACAGTTTTACAATTTGCAGAAATAATTAGGATATACAACTCAAAATTTTCAATCTTTTGTGATTAGCAATAAAAAATTTAAAATGAATTTAAGATCTTTCTCATAATTTTATAAATAATCGAAGTGTGAATATGAGATACAAATTTATAATTTCAGTCTTCTATGATAATTAAAAATCTAGATTTAAAAAATGTATTTTATTGTAAATTAAAATTAATTTAAAAAATGGTATATTTACATTCACTGTGATATTTATAAGAGCTGCAGAAAAAATACATCAGTGATCGGTAAAAAAAAATTTTTTTTTGTATCAAAAACTATCAAATAAAATCAATGAAAAATCTAATATTCATCGGATGAAATATCCGAATCACTGTCCGTTTCTGAAATATCTATTTGCAGAGGACAGGCCCAGATTTCCGCATGGGCAAGTGGGGCACTTGCCCAGGGCCCCCAAATTTATGGGGCCCCCTAATTTAGTATTAAGTTGTACATATTTTTGAAAATTTGGTTTTAGGTTAATTCAGTAAAGGTGGGCAGTGGCGGATACAGAAAAAAATCCTGGATTCATTTCAAAAGAAAATTTCCTGAATTTATTTATTAACATTAAAAGTAAATTAACACATTATTATTATTATTTTTTTTCAAATGTTTGACTTGTTTGTCAAAAATTTTTTGAATTTCCGGTCTGAATTTATGGGGGGGGGGGGGGGGCTGCTTTGTGAGTGTCCCACATGTTCATGTGGAAATCTACTCCTGGAGGGGGGGGCACATGGCCTCCCTCTGGATCTGTCCTTGGAGGGGGCCCCAAAAGTCTGCTTTGCCCAGGGCCCCACTGGGTCAAAGTCGGGCCCTGGCAGAGGATCAACCATATCTGCAATCACACCATCCCTTTTCCAATACATATTTTCTAATGAAACAACATGAGAGCTATTGTTGATACTATTGAATTGTTGGTACTATTTTATGGACAGCATAAAATTCATGAATTGTTCTTCGAATTACATCGGAATCAAAATTATCTAAAGCTACGTTTTCGGTGGTTCTTTTTTTCTGACGTTTCCTCGGAGATTCAAATTTTGGAGTTTCTTCACCCTTTGCTTCTCTGCGTATTCTTTTTACACTGGACATTGATATCTCGGTCATTTCACTAGCTCTCTTTAGGGATTGCGAAAGTGGAACAATAACATTTCCTTCTAGTGCTTCTTTATCACACAATTTAATTACATTGTGTATTATACGTTTACAATCACTACGGAACGGCTTATTCCGAGAAGTTGTGTTGGGTAAAGGATCCATTAATTTTAATATAATAATCAAAATAACAGACGAGGAAAAAGCAAGTAAATGCAGTTAGTAACAAATTCTAAAGAATGTCGAGAAAATACGAGACTTTTCCCCCTCCTTCCTAAGCAGCCTTACCTACAGGGTGAATAGAATCGTCTTGGCACTATGCCAACCGTGGTTCTTCGTTCTGTGGTCGGACAGTACGAAGTGTATGGTCCTGGGGAAGGCCTTTTTTTCCCAATTGCTGTTCTTTTGACCTCGTATTCTTAAATTTTAAAAATAACAACAAAAAAATCATAAAACTTTAAAAATTCAAAAAGATTGAAAAACTTACAAAAATATTTTTGTATTCTTATGATATCTTCTTTTCTGGGCCTCTTAATATTATTACTTTTTTGTTTTCCGTGGATCATTAGTCTTATCTAATTTTTCTTCTAAATTTTCTTAACTTGTAACTATATTTTTTAAGGCCTTCAGGTCAAAGTTTCCCGGGGGATCGCTGTTTTTAGTCGGGAAAATGGCAGCGATTTCATTTGCTGCAGGCAAATTTGATCGGTACTTAGTCTGGTCAGGGATGTCAGACTGTTCTGATGGCAAAAACATTCGAACTTCGTATGGCTCCCTTCCTTCGATAAGTGCCAGTTCGTTGTCAGCCTTCTGTCATCTTGTATTTGTGAACTAAAGAGCATCATTTCATGCATTTTTGCTGTAAAGTTAGGATCGCAGGTTGAGTTCCATCCATTCCTCATTTCTGTCGCTTCGGCAGTGAAGCTCTCCCAGAAGCGATCTTGGGATGAAAAGGGTACCGATGAAAAGGTTTGTGAAAACGATGAAAGATTGGGATGAAAAGGTTTGTAATGAAGCTGGCCATTGATCTTAAAGGTATATGGGCCACGTCCTACAGGCAAGAAAGCTTGACTTGCAACAAAAGAGGCCAATGACATACAGCTGTTGTATTTCTTGATGTTGTCTAGGAAATGGCGCTTTTCAGAGTCAGCACTTTCTTTAGGATATTTTAGAAAAACGGGCGAGAAAGAGTAAGTGGAAGGAGAATTTTCTTATTGTGGTTAACAGCTTCTAAAGTGAAATTTCGTCTTCGTTCCAACCTTTTCGCAATCGAAACGAAGAACTCGCATTCGAAGGACAGAGGGCTTAGATCGTAATAACCCACAGAAAATAAGGATTTAAGCAACACCCCCGGTTTTGGTTTACGCTTTCTTATAGGTGGCGCCAGAGCTTCTTCTTCCGCTGACGAAATCGGCAAAGTGCTCACAGTGTTGAAGTGCCAATGGATTCAATGCCTGACCGATATTCGACAGGGAGGGTTTAGAGGTCTTGTTAAAACGAGATATGTAGCGCTTACGCCTTCCATTAAGGCTCTTGCTTTTTCTTTTTGCTGTGGGTTGTCGAGTTCAAACGTACGCCTATGCTACGCCTCAGTTCAATGTACGGCGCCAAACAGGCGGAAAGCATTACCCCCTATGAAGGGACGACAAAAAAATGGGGCATATTTCGTAGACTCAGCACCGAAAATCAGCGCGCTGTACCACAGGGCCACCACAAGCCGCATCCAATTTAACGAAATGGTTTCTTGCTTAGATGACATGTTTACTAAGTTAGAAAACCTTTTGGCTTGTAAACTCCATACAACTTGCGCACACAAGCTGTAAGGAGGAGTTGTAAGTTGTTGGCTGGAGGTCACCCCACACGGGTTGTCGGTGACCTCCCAGCAACATAAGGTGATGAGGAAACGTGCCAATACATTCATTTTCTTCGGATTGGGAAACTCTGTAGTTTCGGCTCTATGGCGTCATCGATTTGACCGGAGAACTAGAGTTTCGCGAATCCGAGATTTAATTCGGGAAAATTTTTTTGTCTCGTCTAAGTAAAGACACGAAAGATCTTTCAGAAATACTTTGAATGGTCGACCTGGCGTGATTTTTGGTAGAAATGCTATACACACACATATATATATCACTGTTTTTTCTTTTAATTAAACTGTCCAGTGCTTATACATAATAAAATACCCAATACGGGTGGGTGGGATTGGGGTCTCAGACTTCATGAAGAAAAGTCATAAGAAATGAGCTCCTGATGTACGGACATTTCTAATAGAATCTGCCGGGAAAATGTTACACCTTTTCGGCATTGGTTATTCGACTTTTACGGCAAGATTTCGCTGGAAATGCGATATCGGAGCTCACGTAGCACACTGTGTCAAGGGGTATTAAATTCGGGATAAAATATTGTCTTCAGCGGGTATCGGCGACATCCAGACGCACAAAAGGATTTCATTCTTTTCGGATCGGGATCAGAAAACTGGGTAGTATCTGCCTTGTGACGTCACCGATTTTACAGAAAATTACACTACCAAGAACCAGAGATGTATTTGGACCTACAACATCTTCCAGAAACACTTTGAGCGGCGTCAAGGCGTAAATCTTTCGCCGCTAGGTGCCGGGAAATGCCATTGTTTGGTCTTGAAGGGTGGGTTCGTTCCGACCCAGATCCATGTTTGATCTCCTGCCGTTATGCTTGGCTAAGCTGCTCCCGCCAGACGGCTTTAAAGGCCGGGCAGAGAGACTGGAAATGTGACTCGGCACAGTTCCAGTGTGCCAGCTGCGCGAGGCAAATACTTGTAGCAGAGCAACGTGTCTTCAACCTTAAATTGTGTTTGAATAAAAACCAATGCATCGGGGTGATTATTGGTCTAATACAGTTCATCTACTTTCGACGGTACGGCCATCGAACATCGAACATCGAAGCAGCCTCATTCCGATGGAGTATTGGAAATAAAGTAGCTCTAGAGACACTTCTAATTCATGCTAAAGGATTATTTACTCCAAAAGTCCTCTACCCAGGAAGCCGAAAATATAGCACTGGCTCCGATTCCGTGAGACTAACGAAATGACCAATTCTCCTGCTACCGATCGAAGAAACACGGAGCTTTCGAGACGATCACACGTGTCCCTCACGCGTCGGATATAGGAGAGCCGGAACGATATTCGAATTTGCGAGATTCTTAAAATCCCGAGGAGATCGGGGCGATAGGATCTCCGCCAACTCCGTGAAACTAGCGATCACGCCGTATGACAGGGGTGTCAAAATCGCGACCCGGCCACTATATTGGCACACAATAATATATAATAAAATAACCGACGCAGAATTATAATAAGTTACGAAGAATTCGCTAAATGTTAGGTAATAATTAGGTAAATAAACCTACGTTTCTATTAATATTGATTTTCTTTTGCTGCCCACCTATAGTTAAACCTTGTTTGGTTGGCCCAAGGTAGCCTTTGAGTTTGACACCCCTGCCGTATGACGTCGTACCGCTGAAAATTTCATGAAAGTCCTTCTTGAAGCTCTTTTCAGCCCTAGAAAACTGTGCACTGCCAAATGCATCCTAAGAAAGAATACGGAGGCGCAGGTTCAATTTACTCGAGAAAGCGATGACATCAGCAAAACCGCCGTACCAGTTTATAGTTCTTTCGGCTTCTTATACTTTGGGGTGTGACGTTACTCTCAGCTTTGGAGATCAGAACTAACCGGTCCATGGAGAGAAATTTCGATGATTTTTTACTTCACAGCCAATATTTTTTAACTATTGAAACCTGTTGAAAAACAATTTAAAAATACTTCTAACCTTGTTCCAAACGCAATATTTAAAGAAAATTGAATGGTTTTTTTTTGGAAATCGACTATTTTGCGCTTTGTGTGCAAACATTTGGCCCAGAGTTGCCGGATTGCCGCCTAGAGCGAATGCTTTTGTACGTTTCAGACTTATCTCTGTTTTGGCTATCAATATCTCGCTAAGGTAATGTTACGTTCGCGTGTCGAGCGGAAGTCACAATTTTGATGGTATATTTATGTTTCTCGTTTAGAATTCTTCCTTCGCCATTACCGAAGGGACTGCCTTTTAAACATTTACGACTACACGAATGAAATATATTTTAAAATTAATCTTTAAAAAATTTACATTACTAAAAACTTTAACTAGTTGTATTAACTCATCCTAAAGCTCTATTAACCCCAAAGAAACTCTGCCCCAAACCCGAAAATACGCCATTGGCGCCGATTCCGAATTGACCGGGAAAGCAGTGACATCAGAGTGTCGAAATTGCCGATTTTCCCCAGAACCTATCGAAAAAATACGGAGCTTTCCGAAGGATCCCACGTGCTCCTCATTCCTGGTGTGTCAAAGAGCCGAAATTCTACCTCAATTTGCGATATTTTTTGAAAGCCCGAGGAGAACGGGATGATACGGTCCACGCCACGTCGAATAAACAGGGAGTTCTCGGGACGATCTGGTCGGTGCCGCAGGGCTTCAAGGATACCATAGGACCATAGGAAAATGGGTCTCAACTGCAATTACTGGGCCACGCCCTCAATTGCAGACATTCAGATGATAGGCAGAGGGGAACCAGTAGAAACAGAGAGGTTGAAGGAGTAAAAGTGATAGGATCGCTGCTAATCCGTGAGTTCATAGTATAAGAAAAAAGTGAGTAAGCGACTAGATTTTTAAAATCCCGAGGTGGTTTGGGGCGCATAGACTGCGCGCGACAACTGCCCAGAGCATGTCGTGTCGCCTCATTGCGTTTATTAGTATAATTCTAAATTTCCTACCGACACCTCCTCGGGGTGGGCTGCAAACGTCGGAAGTGGACTTAAGCGCAGCCGCAAGGACTGTTTAGAGGCTTGCAAGGAATATGGTGACGAAACTTAGTATTTGTCGTGCATGATGCAAAAAAGGGACCGAAGAGTGATTGTTGAGTGGATTAAGAGCGATAGAATGAGATGATTTGTGCGGATTCCGAGTTGGAAGAGAGGAAGGAGGTGACTTCCTACGCGGAAGTTGTGAAAAGAACTCATAAAAGTAACGAGATCCAAGTTCTCGGAAACGTAGTGACGGGTCAAGTTGGTGCGAATTGGGTGATCAGTTTGAATGGAAATGCATATAAAGCAGAGAAGGTCGGCTGGAAATGTTATGACTTCAAGGAGTATCTGAAGCCGGTTCTATGTCATCAATGTTACAGATTCTGTAAAAATGAAAAAGTTTGCAAAGAGCTCTTCCATGAAGGTCGTAACAATGATAAGAAATGTGGGAACTGCGAGAAATATAATGAAAGAGGACATAGAAACGGACCATGTACCTTACGGCAGTTCGTGCCTCTGCTACGCTAGCGAGATCTATGATTATCTCTCGAACCAGCTAGCGTGGTTCGTAATTTGCATGTTTTGCATGTTCCTTTGCGTTTTCTGTACTGGTTGTACAGATTCTTGGACGTCTGTAATATGTTATGTAAGCTTGATTTTGAATAACAAAGTTGAAAGTGTTGTAGATGGCTGCGTTAAAACTAAGAATTCTGAAATTAGATTCATAGTTATTGGCTCTTGGATGATCTGATCGTATAGGACAGCGAGCGAATGGTGTTGTTGGCTGAACTTAGTTTTGTGATGGTGAATTTTGCCCCGTTGGACACAAGGGCTTCGGTAGTGCGGGTGTTTGCTCGACGGGTTGCCGTCGCGGCGACCGGTCATTGGTAGTTTTTTCCTGCTGGATATGCTAGCGTGGACGTTTTTTTAATTACTTCCGAATGAGCAAACACTCTTTTGAAGACAACTACAAACATTAATTTTCTGTGCAATTGCTGATTCACAACATAACTTTTTGTACGTAGATATTGGCTCCTATGGCAAAGATTCGGATAGTTTAATTTTCCAAAACAGCTCTTTCAATAAAAAATTAGAAAGGGGAGGCGTGAAAATACCAACAGGTAAACCCCTGCCTGGGATGGATCACCCAGTCCAGCCCTACGTGTTTGTTTTCCTTGTCAAGAAATGTTTTGAGACCGTACAGCGGTAAATTTTTGTCCCACAAAAAAAGAATTTTTAACTACCTATTATCTCGAGCTCGAAGATAAGTCGAATGTTCGTTTGGAATTTTGAGCAACAAATGGCGAATACTACATAGGCTTCTAAACGTGAAACCTGATTTCGCTATAAGCATCATCAAAACGTGTTGTGCCCTTCATATTATGTTCTCAAAAGAGATGGATATAAAATTTGAAGATACATTATGTATCGAAGGATTTTATGACAGCGGCCAAAATCAAGGATCCCATCAAAATCACGGAGGGATCAATTTAAATCAGATCAGAAATACATGGGCGGTCTATTTCATTAGTGATGTCGGAAAACATTTAACAATAAATGCGAATGGAAAATGCGATATTTAAAAAATAACAATAGATATTTAAAAATTTAATAAATAGAAATTAATAAAAGTTCAATAAATCAAAAAATGTTTAATTTTTACTTTTTAGCATAATGTTTAGAGAATTTGCATAAAACGCACAAGAGAATTTGCAAGAGAATTTCGCAAGCAAATCATCCAAATGCAAATTCATGACTACGCAGTCGACAGCAGCGCTAGTATTTTTCACGGAAACTCTTTCCCATGTCGTGCAAAGTCCGTCTCTCAATTTTGGTAGAATTCTCGTTGACAGATGGCTCCGAGTAGTGTTAGTTTAATAAAAAATCACCCTGTATATGCCTATTTTTTTTTATATATATATATATATATATATATATATATATATATATATATATATATATAGTGGACGCTCGTTAATTCGAACTCAAAGGTTCTCAGAAAAAAGTTCGAATTATCCGATGTTAAGAGAAAATATATAACTTTAAATCTGTATCACTGAAGAAAATCTCCTAGTATGTATAACCCCAGAAAATATATTATACTATGTTATCTAAAGTTAAACATATTAAAAAGCAATACAGACTTACCTTAATCATAAAGCAGAAGATATGCAGTATAAAGTAAACTTTTATTAAAAATATGAATTACACTTTGGGGAAAAACTGTAAAATGAATGTTTGGTTCTTTTTATGATGCCTACATTGTTCAGCCAGCTTCTCGATTTGAAGTAAACATTTCAATTCATTTTCAGAGGAAGGTGCCATCTGAATAAATGCTTTCAGAGTTTTAATAGATTCCATTATGGCTTTGTCCATTATGGCCGCATTAAAAATATCTTTCGGCAGGTAAGTAGAGAAAAGCCCTGGCAGTTTCCTACCGAAATTAGTACATACGTATTTGTTTACATCAGATCTTTGGCCACATACAGTTTGATAAGAAATATTGTGCCTTGACTTAAATCGAGAAAGCCATCCATCACTGCATTTAAAATCTTCAATACCCATTCGACTTGCCTTCATCAGCACTAGGGTCCATTTATCGGAAAATTTCGAGATCTAACTTCCACTCTGTCTGGCGCCAGGCTTGGTGTTCTATGGTTGAGTGGATCTATAAATCAATTCTACAGTTACTCATGGATTGTACAGTGTCTAAATATGTTTATTGTATAGATCAGAGGCGGGGAACGTGCGGCCTCCGTGATCTTCTCTTGCGGCCTTCATAAAAGATAGCACTTGTTGTAATCTATATAATTAAATATTAATTAATACAATTTCCAAATCAATAGAATTAAATAAAGAACGGCATGAATGTATGCATAGTATCGAATAATAAATTGAATTGACATTTCAATTTATTTGACAATTGAATTGACCCAAAATAAAGTTGCCATTTTGAAAATGTCTAAGTCGCTATAATTGTATATTTATCCGAATGAGCTTCGTTTACCTTGATTGTATGATACTTTAACTACAATTTATATGTAATTTAATGTTCAGGGTTTCTTAGCAATACTACCATACATGTTATATGATCTCTACACAAAAACTATTTTCTTACTTTTATTGTTGTGACTGACATGTTAAAACAATTTTTTTCTCCAAAAAAAAAATAATAATGATTAATGCTATAACAAGTTTTTTTTTCAAAAGTTTTTATTTTATTTTCAAAAATATTTTGTAACTTTTTAGGTCAAATAATAAATAAATAAGAACTTAATTTTTTTTTATCTATATATATAAAACAGTTCCGTAACCGACTCATTCACTGACTGACATACAATGCACAGACCAAACCGCTGGACCTAACGGCTGAAATTTTGCATGGCGATTCTTCTTAGTGTAGGGGTGCACTAAGAGATTTTTGAAAAATTCTTCTTAGATTTTTTTAAATTAAACATTTAAGCTGTTTTAGTAACTTCTTTTAAGTTTGCATTTAAAATAATAATTTGAAGGTTATAAAATTTATATCACAAGAAAGATCATAAAAATTCCTTTAAAATGAAATCTTTTTCGAATCTTTACCTCTATTTTCTGATTTTTGGTGAATTTTTGAAGATTAGTTTTTAGAATTTAATTTATTAAATGCCGATCACGTGATTTCTTTTTCTGGTACTTTAAATAAATTTATTGTCACGTGCATAAGAACTAAATATTTTTCTTGCTAATGCGGCAGATGATTGGACATTTTGTCTATAAAAATATCCCTTACAATTTTTTAATATATATATATATATATATATATATATACACAGTCGAACCTCCATATATCGAAGTAGCAAATTGCAGGAAAAAAATTCGATATATAGAATTTAATTTAGTTTTATCATAATTCTCCTAAAAAAAAAATTAAAGCTAATTTTTGTATACGAAACTCCATTTCTAATTTATATGCGAATCCTATTAAATGAAAGTTAATAACTAAAAAATGAATTAATATAAAAGATTTATTGATTACTACATATCTTTAAAAAAAAACAATAATGCAGACAGTGGTTACAATGATCACAGTTATATTCTTTAAAAAAAAAACTACGAATATCTTGCAGAACAGTTAGTTTTGCGGAAAAGTTCAAAGAAATGTTCGTATTTATTCAGTCCACTAAAAACTTCAGAGATATTTTCTGCGAATTGAAGTCCACGACGTATTGTTTCAAATGCTAAAAATTGGGAGATTTTATTCTGAAGTGGAATAAAATCTCCCAGTTTGTCTTGAAAAAAATTTCGATGTATAGAGATTTTTTCGATATAAAGAAACAATTTTTCTATGTAATGAACATGGAGATTCGCTAAGAGTTCGATATATAGAAAATTTCGATATAGGGAAGTTCGATATATGGAGGTTCGACTGTATATATATATTTTACATCAATTGTATATATTGATCGCTGTATTTATTATAAATATATATATATATTCATTTTTTTTGGCATTAATTGCATAGATTGACCGTTGTATTTAATTTGAATGTACTCCGTAGCGAATTTCGGGTTTTCAGCTAGTTCTTATATATGCTAGTTCCTATATAATGCACAAAATTGTTAAAACTATATCTGTTAAAACTATAAACGATTATAAAACTATAAATGACTACTATTGTTAAAACTATAAACGATTGGGTGATAAAGGAGAAATAATAAAATACTTTCCGTGGAACTCCAACTTCCTTCAAGGCCATGGTACCCCTCTTCTTGGATAGTGCAAATTCTTTTTCCTTCTGGGGTTCTTGGGATGATGGACATTACACAGCGATTTTTGAAATTATTACCTCAGATATATGAAATTTTTCATATATATTCATTAAAGTATAACATTAACCACCTTATAAAATTTTATAATTATTTAAACAAATTTAAATTATGTTGGGCATAGGGCAAGTTTGCCGTTTGTTAAAGCCCGGCAATTAAATTAGTTAAAAGCAGTATATCCTGTAAAGCATGCCCAAGCAAACGTAATAGTCCATTCCAATTGGTCATACCTGGGACTGACTAAAAATATTCACGGCATAAGATATGTTGGGTCTCGTCCTATTAGATAAAAAGGATAAACATTCTAGAACACTGCAATAGGGAATACGATCCATTTCTTCAATTTCTGAATTGGTTTGAGGGCAGTTCATTTTTGTGTATATACAGCCTTTACTTATTGGGAGTGATGAACCTGGAAAATGAAAAGACTTGAAACGGTTACAAATTTCATCAATATATGATTCTTGATGCATAGCAAATAAGTTCTCTTCTTCAACACCCAATAATTTTCTTGTTTTACCCAGGATCTTTAAATCAAAATTAGACTGTAATTTAATAATAATAAATTACAGTCTAATTTTGATCCCTTTTCTATAATTTTAGGGTTCTGTCCAAAGATTACTAAGTCGCCAACATATATAAGTAAAACAAGCTTCGATTTAAAAATGTAGACACAGTTGCAACTCTTTAAGTTTATCAAAGCAAAGTTTATCATATCAATTTCAAAATACCAAGCTTTTCGCTTTGGTGTAAACCATAAATGGTCTTTTGTAGCTTACACACCAAGTTTTCCTTGCCTGGTTCAACAAAACCTGGTGGCTGGGTCATAAAAATATCTTCCTCCAAGGGAGCGTAGAGGTATGCACTTGTAATGTCACATTGTACATGCGACCATTTTTGAGAAACTACTAGTAGGGAGAAAAAGAAACAGACTAGGCTAAAATTTATAACAGGACTAAATGTCTCGTCATAGCTCTCTCCCCTTGGGCGACTATTCTAGCCCTAAACCTAGCTATGCGACCAAATTCATCTCTCTTGATGGTATAAAAGCCAGCAGCAACCTACAGCCTGTAAATTACAAGGTAACATAGTTAGATGCCAGACTTTACGAGTTTTCCTGACGGCAATTTCCCTTTCCATCAGACTTCAAGGCCTGTTTAAAAGTTCGTGGGACAATAACGTCCTCTAGTCAGGAGGAGGTCTTACAGTAGCTGGCTGAGGGAGTATTGCAAATATCTCCACTCGTCAGATCACTTCCTTTAAATGAAAATAACTTAATATTATGTTTTAAACAGTACCTTTTAATTTCATTATGAGACCGTAGTCTGATGTTACTGTTCTTAGGATAATAAATATCTGCACGAGTTCCGACCACGGTATTCTTTTCCAGATCACATCAGAGCTGGTGGGTTTTCGTCAGAAGTACTACTATCATCCGAGTCCGAGGAACTACTATCGGCCGAGTCGGAGGTTGATTCGATTGGTTCACTGGAATGGCTCGGACCTTCATCATCAGGTATGGAATGGCTTGGCCCTGGCCGGCCTTCATAAGTGTCTTCCACTTCCAAATCTTTCCACCATTTGGGATAGAATTTGACGTACTCACCTTGGCCCAGTGCTGCTCCACTGCTTGCACTTTGGTCATCTTTAAACAGTACATCTTCCCTGAATGAAACGTTAATTGTTTCTACCACTTTATCATTTTCAGGAATCCAAATTCGGAATCCTTTAGTTTATAAGGCATATCCCGCTAAGTACCCTTTTCGGGCTTTTTACGAGTTTGCCTTGGCACCCCGATATAAGCCAGGCAGCCAAAAGGTTTGAGGTGACGTACCGATGGTTTATAGCCTCCATAAAGTTCGAATGGCTTATGACAAATACGGTTCCAGACGTAGGTGAAATGAAGCATTACTTCAGGCCAGAAACTAGGACTTGGTCCACTTTCGCGCAACAGTGCGCGTGTACCATTTACGACCGTCTGGTTATATCTTTCGACGACCCCATTCTGCTACGGTGTAAAAGGATTGGTTTTCTCGTGGAAAAACTTCTGAATCAGCACAAAAATTCTGAAAATAAGAATTAACAAATTCTGAGCCGTTATCGGTTCTGACTGTTTTCACAGATCTTTCGAGAAATTTCTCTGCACAGATGTGGCGAGATAGAAATTCCGCAACCTCTGATTTTTCTCTGATAAGGAGGTAAGGCGTGAGAAGTCATCGATAACTGATAACTTATCTCTCACCGTTTTTACCTAAAACTGAGCTTGTTTGCATATAAAAGTTGAAGTGAATTTTTCTGTCTAGTTTCAAAATTTGATCTAAATGACTCTCCTTAACTTGTATGTCTCACAGTTGAGTCTTTCTTGTTTAATTTCTGGAAGACCGCGGACACCCTTTTCACGGCTAGTTTGAGCAATTAAAGTAGGGCTTATGTGTGCGAGGTTCTGATACCATCGCTCCAAATCCCCCTCCTTTTAAGTGGCGGTAGAAGCTTCTATTTTGTTGTCTTCAGTCTGAGCAGTAAGAGACTTATTAAAAAAAAGGAATAAAAGCCCTTTAATCAAAAAGTTTTAAAACATTCTATTGAAATAAGCTCTGCACCAGAAAAAAAATAAAACATCAGCATATAGAACTTTACAACTTAAAACGACATCGCTGCTCAAGCGATTTACTGCCTGATAGTCCGCTTCAGCGACAGGCTTTTTATACCAATCCACTCTGCATATTTCCCGTTGCCAAACACGGTTTGCGAAGAGTGGATTGCCAACCCAGCCACGCCCTCCTGCAGACACACGTCACGGCCGTGTAAAAGTGGGAAGAATGCTTCGGATGATGCACTTTCCTAACAATGGCCCTCCTCTTCACACTTTTACTTAACTTTAAAAAAAAAAATTCGCCTAACACATGGTGCAGAAAATATTTTACATTATTTTGCAAGTTCAACAGTGAGAAACAAGTACTACAAGCATAAACAAAATATCTGAACAATTAAGTATAAACATTCACAATCAAATAAACATGCTTACACAGTACTATACTATATGTTCTTGCAAATGAAACAATGTGCTTAAACAGTATATATATATATAAACATATGCGTTCACAACAAAAAAACATACAATTCATTTTACATCAGCAACAGACCTTTAGTTGCAAAAATAAGTTGGGAAAAAAAAAATTAAGTAAAGTCCAACAAACTCGAAAATTTGAGAGAAAGTTCTTTTAAAATTTAATCACTCCCCTCAAAAAAATTAAATAGCATTCAAAGACAAAAACTTGAACTTAATTAAAACTATGTTATATAAAAGTTCAAGTTTATTATATTTACGTTAAAGTCTTTATTCCTTAAATATAAGGTCTCGAAATAGTACAGTTTGAAGCTTACTTATAGGTTTGGTAAAAGAATCTGCAAGATTATTTTTACTGTGAATATAATGAACATTAAATGCATCTTGATTTATTAAATCCCTGATTAAAAACAACTTAATATCTATATTAGTTATGTAATTCTCTATTGGTGACTTTAAAAATTCTATGGATGCCTGATTATCACCCATTAAACGACATGTACCAATAGTTTGAGGGATTATTACTTTTTCATTGCATTCGTGTAAAATTCTTTTAATACAAATTCAGATTCCATAGATATTAAGCTAACTGATTTTTGCTTATTTGTTCTCCAGGCAATAGGAACGTCTAAAAATATTATTTGGCCTCCTATCATCTCTATTATTGCCAAAATCAGCATCGGAATATGCAGTTAAATCCAAGTTTGTAACATTTGAAATATTCAACTTTAACTGCCTAGTAGCCCTTTCAAATGATAAACTACCTATTAAGCTTCTATACGGAATATCACGCATGGTTTGAGTTTCCTGTTCAGTCTGTGGTGATTGTGTTTTAGTGTAAAGTATGCCTTTGGCAATTGGAAGTGAAGACATTGAAAAACCAAATTCTTCATAGCTTTTACAAAGTTCATCGATATAGCTACGTTGGGGAATCAACAGAGAACCATCGGCCTCTTCGAAACCCAATAGCCTCTTCGTTCTTCCTAATACCTTTAAATCGAACTTTTATTTTAAAAGTTCTAACACTTCTTCTACCCAATTTACACAGCTATCGAACACAACTATGTCATCGACATATAGTAACAAAATTACATTTCCTTGGTATGCGTAAACACAATTGCACCATTTAAATTTTTGAAATCCCAGAACTTTCAAAACTTTATGAATTTCAAGAAACCATTCTCTGCCACTTTGGTGGAGACCGTAAATTGCTTTATTCAATAAACAAACCTGATCTTTCCCTGTTTCAAAACCTTGCGGCTGTTTCATGAAATTTCGTTGCTTTAGAGTTGCATATAAATAAGCACACTTTATGTCGCATTGTACGTGAACCCAATTATTTAAACATACTAAAACCGAGAAGAAAAATCTTATAACGCTAAAGTTAACTACAGGGCTGTATACCTCGTCGAAACTTTCCCCGCGAATAGTAAACTCGAGCTAACATTTAGCGTTGGCGATAGCATTCGGTCTAACACAATGCTTCGACTGACCTCGGCGAGAGCTAAGTAAAGCCAGCACGTTATATACATTCAAACCACGTGGGTGGGTATCTGGCTGATTTGCATATTCAGGAAAATTTACGCCAAATAAACATCAAAATAATTGTCACGAAAAGTAATACTTGACTTATAATAAATAACAAAAATTACTACACATACAATAACAAATATTACAAAAACATATAAACACCGGAAAAAAGGAATGTTAAATTAAAACATCGCAACCAGCGTTCAGGAATGACGTCCGAACATCGCAACTTGCGATCGCAAAGAAACAGTTTCATCACGTCATTCCCGAAGCATGCACGTCACTCGCTGTATGGTAAAAACATAAACGTTTAACTTCCAAATTGGGAAGACAGAGTGTGGGGAGTAACCCAACATATATTTTGTGGCGTCATGATAAGGCATCTCTGAGGCATTTTTAAAAAATTACAACTATACCCAGTACTTCGTCAGAGAGTTTTGTGCACCCGTTCAGATAGAAACGCATTATGTGTAAGGGCCTGTTCACATAGGAGTCCGTTGCGTTGCGTTAAGGAAAAGATGACGTTGAGATGAAAATAAACCAATTATAGGCGTTAAAAATTTCATTGCTAATCGTAATAGGAACAGGCCCTTAGTGCGCTGGTACTTCCTCGGTTACCCTGAGCAGTGGGCGCATTCAGGTTTACCGGGGCCTCAAGACACTCTTTAGACTCTTGTGTCGCGATTTACCGACGCTGTGCCTTACCGTCGAACGGATCTATCTGAACTGGTGCACAAAACTCTCTGACAATGGACTGTGTACAGTGGCTCTTAAATGCCCCGAATTAAAAGTGATTGAACTAAGGGGTTACGAGCAGAGGTGTTACTGATATTGTGTCACGGTGCCATACTTTGGAAAGACTAGATTTGACAGGTAATACTACTTCTCTCTCTTATAATACCTGCTTGCAACAATTTCTGAATTTGGTTTTTAATTTCCTTAGGAGAAGTACGATAAGGTCTTATGGATACAGGAAGCTCGGACGTAAGTCTAATACGCTGGGCTTCTACCCTAATAAAGCCTATATCATATTTGTCCTTAGAAAATATATGCGAGTAGTTATGCAACAAAGAATTGAGTTCACCATTCTCTCTATTGACAGTCTGGAAATTTTCAGAATTTTTTTCAGAGGTCAGAGGAATGTGAACCAACTCAGTACGTACATTGTTTACATTTTGATTTTCATAATTTGAGATATTCTTTTCACATTTTACTCTTCCTCCATAAGGATTTACATTTTCATTTTCATTTGGTTTAGGATTCAAATATTTAAACTCATTATTAACATGAAATGACATTGGTGTACACAAACATTTTATTATGTCATACTTGCCAAGTGTTCCGTAAAAAACGTATTCGTTCCGTTATTTAAGCTTTGTTAAGAAAATACGTTTTGAAGCAAAAATGACCTGTATTTTTACTTCTGCAGCACCATCGCTTTTTTCCCCTATATCGCGTTTCCCCTCCTATACAAAAACTTCCTGGACAGCAAGCAGCTTCTACAACATTAGAAAGAAAGAGAAGGTCAACATCATGTGCTTCACCCAACTCTGTAAAACAGTGAAAGCCAACCTCACGTTCTTCTCAAAAATCAGCAAAAAAAAGTAAAATCATTTGCAGAGTCACCATCATTTACCAATAATATACGCATATTGCAGCGGGAAGAAAGAATTTTAATTATATTAAGCTCAAATTATTATAAGCTCAAATATTATAATATATGATTAAGCTCAAATATTAAGCTTTAATTATATTAAGATCATGCTTTAGCATTTTTTATGAAAAATGTGATTGTCATTTATGAAACATATAATGTGATGTTTCAAGTGAAGAGCCAAAAGTTCATAAGATGAGAAGAGTTATCGAATTTTTTCGAATTGTTGGTGAGATTTTGGAAAATATCTGTAAAATTTGGGAAAATATCTGTTAAAAATCAGAAGGATGATAAAGATTTAGTTATAGGATCCGAAACATCAAAATTTGTCAAAGAATTGTCTGAAAGAGAACTGATTATACAATATCTTGTTGTTCTTGTTTTTTTTTTCGATTCCGTCACGCGCTGTGTTCCTTATTTTTTACTTGGGAGGTTGGCAGCTATGTTATGTGGAATTATTTGACCATTTTGATGGATTTGCATAGAATTACAATCAATATTTAACTGAAATTGTCCACATTCTGTTAATCCCAGGTTTATATAAGGTAAATCACTGTCTATAACATACATTTTTACCTTTTTAGTCACATTTCCTATGCATAAGTTAATTAAACATGATCTCTTTAATTGGAGAAGGCTTGCTTTACTAAAATAAAAGTCTTTCAGATGTCTGTGTTTTTAGTCTATGTTAGGCAGTCAAAGTGATAGACAAGGAGCTGCCAGTATCGACCATACAAGAAATTGGTCTCTTATTTATGTATTACGTTTAATTGTCAAATCTGGTTGTCCTCATTAAGGTTAGGGTTCTGACTTTCAGTGTTTTCCACTACTTGAGGCACCATAAGGCACCGTAAGTGCATTTCTAAAGGGGCACAACGATATGCATTCAGTATTCCTCTCCTTGTACATTCTCTACATGGAGATGGAGAGACAGTTGGGTTTGGGAATGGTCATTATTATATTGAGGTCTTGGTAGTTGAAATCTTGGATTATTGAAACTATTTGGATTGTGACTATTGAAATTTCGATTGTATGGTAGTCATTGAAATCCAGGTCTACAATTAAATGTCATTTTGTGGAGTTCTAGGACTGAAAAAACTATTTGCTTGTTGAGGTCTGAGACTGTTAGATTCAGCATGTGTCTTTTAAGCAATTTAGAAATTAAAGTGGGCCACGCTGCTGGGGTAGCAGGAGCTAAGCACCATCAACTGCTGAAGATTTGGAGGAAGACTATCAGTTAAACCCTCCATCAGTTAAACCGTTCCTTTATTTGTATGATCTGTTTTTATTACTGCTATTTTATTATTATTGTCTTTACCTGTATTAGCAGGTGCTATTACCATATTATTAACTGATCGAAATTTTAATACTTCTTTTTTTGATCCAGCGGGTGGAGGAGATCCTATTTTATTTCAACATTTATTTTGATTTTTTGGTCATCCAGAAGTATATATTTTAATTTTACCTGGATTTGGTATTGTATCTCATGTAATTAGTTCTTCTGTAGGTAAGCGAGAACCTTTTGGAAGATTAGGTATAATTTATGCAATAGTAGGAATTGGAGGTGTAGGGTTTGTTGTTTGAGCTCATCATATATTTTCTGTTGGAATAGATGTTGATACTCGAGCTTATTTCACTGCTGCTACTATAATTATTGCTGTTCCCACTGGAATTAAAGTTTTTAGTTGAATAGCTACTTTTCATGGTTCTTTAAGATAAGAACTTCATTAATATGAAGAGTAGGATTTGTGTTTTTATTTACTTTAGGAGGAATTAGAGTGGTATTATCCAATTCATCTTTAGATGTAGTTTTACATGATACTTATTATGTGGTGGCTCATTTTCATTATGTGTTAAGAATAGGAGCTGTATTTGCTATTTTAGCTGGAATAACTTATTGATTTCCTTTATTTTTTGGTGTTGCTTTAAGAGAAAAAATAACTAAGCTTAATTTTTATTTAATATTTATTGGAGTTAATATAACTTTTTTTCCTCAACATTTTTTGGGATTAAATGGAATACCTCGTCGTTATTCAGATTATCCTGATGTTTTTATTTTTTGAAATATAGTTTCTTCAATAGGATCATTATTATCATTGTTTGGTGTAATATTGTTTATATATATTGTATGAGAAGCAATAGTTATAAAATTACCTAATTTTAATGGTTATTATGTTAGTTCTTCATTAGAATGAATGAACAATATTCCTCCTTTAGATCATACTTTTAATCAGTTGAATTTATTAAATAAGGAATAAACTTTTGCCAACTTGAGGTTCAATCTTATTTCAAAATAAAGTTTCCCCAGTAATGGAACATTTAATTTTTTTTTCACGATCATATTATAATAGCAATAATTATAATTATAGTAATGGTAGGGTATATTTTAGTAAATTCTTGTATTTATAATTTAAATATATTTCAGGGTCAGGAATTAGAAAGAGTATGAACTGTTATTCCTGCAGTATTTCTTTTATTTATCGCTTTTCCTTCTTTACGTCTTTTATACTTAATAGAAGAGAGAGATTTATATGATATAACTATTAAAGTGATAGGTCATCAATGATATTGGTCTTATGAATATAGTGATTTGAGTTTTAAATCTTTTGATTCTTATATATTATCAGATAATAATAGAATTTTTCGTTTATTAAATGTCGATAATTCTTTAGTAATTCCTTATAATACTAATATTCGTATAGTAGTTTCAAGAATGGATGTTATTCATTCTTGAACTATTCCTTCTTTAGGAGTAAAGGTTGATGCTATTCCTGGGCGTTTAAATCAATTATCTTTAATTTTTAATCGAGTAGGTTTATTTAGAGGTCAATGTTCTGAGATTTGTGGTGCCAACCATAGTTTTATACCTATTATAATTTTAGTGGTTCCTCGGATAGAATTTTTATTAAAGTCATTTTCTTAATATAGTGACCGATTATTAGGTGTTAGTCTGTTAAATTAATTAAGAGAAATTTAGTTAAATTATAATATTAATTTGTCAAATTAAAGATAAGAAAATTCCTCAATTAATACCTTTTTTTTTTAATTAACTCTGTATTTATAATTTTTTTTGTAGTATTTACTTTTGTAATGTGTTATTATTTAAAAATAATGGAGAGAATATATGAAATATATACTTATAAAAGTATTATGGTTAAATATAATTTAATATGATAATAAACCTTTTTTCTGTGTTTGATCCTACTTCTTATTTTGGTTTATCTTTAAACTGATTAATTCTTATTATTATTTTTATATTTTTTCCAGTTAAATACTACTTAGTAGAGAGAGGGTTGATTAAGGTTTTTAAAATTTTATTTATTCAAGTAAGAAAAGTATTTAAGGAAGTTTCTTTTCCTAATCATTTAGCTTTAAATTTTGTTTGTGTAATAACTTTTATATATTTAGTGGTAAGAAATTTATTAGGATTATTTCCTTTTATTTTCACTAGAACAGCTCATCCTTTTATTACATTAGGATTTGGAGTTGCTTTGGTTATCATTTTTTTTAATAGGGTTTTCTTGTAATTTTAAAAATAGTTGTGCTCATTTAGTTCCAGAGGGTAGACCTTTTTTTCTTTCACCTTTAATAGTATTGATTGAAAGAGTAAGTCATTTAATTCGACCGTTTACTTTATCGATTCGGTTAGCAGCTGGTCATTTAATTATTGGTTTATTATCTAGAATTAGTTTAATTAGTGTTATAGGATTTTTTAGTTCTTTATTATTACAAAATATTTTATTTGTATTAGAATTTGGTGTAACGGTTATTCAAGGTTTTGTGTTTAGAATTTTATTATTATTATATGCTTTAGAATATTATTAATACTTTTGGAAAAGCATTATCATCCTTTTCATATAGTAAATATATCACCTTGACCACTAATTACTGGATTTGGAGCTTTATTTACAGTAATTGGAATAATTAAAATAAAGGGATTTTTAATGTAAGTTTATTAATAATATCTCTTATTCTATTATTTTTAGTAGCTATATTATGATGACTGGATGTAGTTCGTGGAAGAACCTACCAAGGATACCATTCTAGTGTGGTATTAAAAGGATATTAGGTATAATTTTATTTATTGTAAGAGAAATTTTTTTTTCTTCTTTTTTTTTGAGCTTTTTTTCATTCTAGATTGAGACCAACAGTGGAATTAGGTTCTCAATGACCTCCTTTTGGTATTTTTACTTTCAATCCTTTTCAAGTCCCTTTATTAAATACTGTAATTTTATTGGCTTCTGGAGTTAGAGTAACTTGAGCACATCAGTTAATTTTAAAAGAAGATTGGGAAGGTGCTAAAATTTCTTTAATGGCGACTTGAATATTAGGTATTTATTTTTTATCTTTACAAGGGTTTGAATATATCCTACTAGAATTAGAGATTCTGTATTTGGTTCTACTTTTTTTATAGCAACAGGATTTCATGGATTTCATGTTATTGTTGGAACTTTATTTTTATTTATTATTTGAATTCGTTTTTTAAATAATCATTTTTCTAGAAGTCGTCATTTTGGTTTTGAAGCAGCTGCTTGATATTGACATTTTGTTGATATGGTATGGTTGTTTTTGTTTTCTGTAGTATATTGATGGGGAGGATAAAATTTATACTTTATGAAGTATTAAGGTATGTTTAATTTCCAATTAAAAGGAGGATTAATTGTTATTTTTGTTTTATAAAGATCTATAATATTAGTTATGTTAGTATATTTATTGTTTTTTGTTATTTTTTATAAGTGTGAAATAACTATAGAAGTTATAAGAAGTTATGAATGTGGTTTTGATTCTAATTCTTTTACTCGATTAGTTTTTTCTTATCGATTTTTTTTTATTTCTATTTTATTTATTATTTTTGATGTAGAAATTTCTTTAATACTTCCTATTCCTTTTTTGATGTTTAGATTAATAGGAGTTATAGTTTTTTTTATATTTATTTTTATTTTGTTAGTGGGATTAATTTATGAATATTTTTATGGTTCTTTAGACTGGTTAGATTATTATGAAGTTGTGAATTAATTTTTATTTATATTTAAGACTTAAACTTAATGCACTTGATCTGCCAATTAGATTATTGGTTTAATGGAGCTGTTATAGCAATTTTATTGTTAATGAAATGAAGAATAGGGAGTTTTAAATTGATTTGCAATCAATAAATATGGTAACATACGATTAGTGTTATTGGGAGCTGCTAACTTTCATATAGCGTATAGCTACAATGATAGTGGCTTAATTTTGACTTAAGAGGTGATAATATTAGTGTAAGTCATATCATTATTTCATGATGAAAATGTATTTAGTTCTCTATCTTCAGTAAAGTACTTTTAAATAAGCTAAAAGATTAATATATTAATATTATTGGTAAAATTGAGATTATTATTAGAGTTATAAGTAGTAATGACTTTCTTTTTTCTGGGATTGTAATTGATTTTTTTATAATTATAAAGGACTTGTAAGGACCATATAAAATTTTTGTCATTTTTTTTATATAAATTTATTAAGGGGGAGAATAAAAGTATAGGTTTTGTTGATAAAAAGTGAATAAATCATAATGAAATTGCAGATAATCCTATTTTTATATATATATATTATTTTTGAAGGAGAATAAAATTCCTAATCTTATTCCTGTAAATAGTGTTATTAAAATAATATATTTGAAATTATTAGGAAAAAATAATATTTGTTCTGGGTTTATTATTCATTATAATATTGAGCCTAATGAAATTGCTATGGGTGTCATTAAAAAAATTGGAACATTTCTATATAAAGATGAGTGGTTATTTAAATCTGGCTTGGGTTTAATTGTTCTATTGTTAGATAAATTTATTATTCGAAATGAATATGATGCTGTTATTCCGATGGATGAGATTATTATTAAAGTTAATAAACATTCTAATTTTGACGAAATTATTTTTTCAATAATTATATCCTTTGAAAAGAATCCTGACGTAAAAGGGAGACCTATTAAAGCTGCATTTGTAATCCCTAAAGTAATTGTAATTATTGGAATTCTTAAGTAGTTTATTCTTATTATTCGTATGTCTTGGTATGATGATTCATGAATTATTATTCCAGCACATAAAAATATTAATGATTTAAAGAAGGCATGAATGATTATATGGAAATAAGCTAAGTGAATTGATTCGATTGAAATAGCAAATATTATCATAGCTATTTGTCTAAGTGTAGATAAAGCGATAATTTTTTTCAAATCTTCTTGTCAATTAGCGGATATTCCAGCGTATATAGCTGTTATTGAAGAGATAATTATTAAAATTAGTAGAATGAAAGGATGAGGATTGTTTAAAACTCGAATTATTAAAAAGATTCCTGCGGTTACTAAAGTTGATGAATGAACTAAAGCTGAAATAGGAGCGGATATAGCTATAGGAAGTCAAGCTGAAAATGGAAATTGGGCTCTTTGATTATGTTTGAATATGATTATGTTTGTTATAGAGAATGTAATGGTAAGGAAGATGGGTATAATTGTCTTAGAAGTTTCTTTTACATTAGATGTGGATAATATAATTAATAAAGTTCTGATTAAGGTTAAAATAATTAATGTTATTGAAAATTTATCTTCAATGAAAATATTATCTAAAATTATAGTTGTTTTTAAGTTTATTAATAGTAAAGTTAAAATTATTAATAGTGTGAAAAAGTATATTAAGTTGGGAAGATATTTAAATAGTATTAGTGATGAAATTAATGGTAAAATTAATTTTATCATAAGTTAATATATTTATAAAAATGGAATTTGAGTTGTGAGAATTAGATATTGAAATTAATAATCTTAAACCTATTCTTGAACCTCTTACTATTATAACTAATATAATTAGAAGGGAAGATAAAGATATAGATAGTAAAGAGATCGATAAAGAAAAGTATAACGAAATTAATAAAAGTTCTAGTCTTAAAAGTATAATAATAATGTTTTTTTCGTCGTCAACATATTCTTATAATTCTTAAACACAATATTATTAATATTAATTTAATAAATAGAGTTTTCTACATCCAAAGTAGATATTTTATATAAATTATTTAGAACTTTTGACAATATTAATTTTTTGATTTGGAATTTTATTTGTGATTAGTTTACAGCCAGTATTTATAGTAAGAAGATTGATTTTAATTACCTTTTTCTATTCGTTTTTTATTTATAAAGATATAGGGACTTATTGATTTAGATATATATTATTAATAGTAATATTAAGAGGAGTATTAGTAGTTTTTACTTATATAGTAACTTTGATTCCTAATGAAAGTTTTGAAATTTATAATTTAATTATAGTTTTTATATTAATATTTATATTAATAGTAGAATATAAATTTGATTTTTTAAAAGATATGGGTTTTGTAACTTTAAATTTATGAATAACTTATTTAGGGGTATTTAGTTTATTCTTAGTAAGATTTTTATTAATTTTTATATTGTTAGTTATTTTTTTAAGAAATATAAATGTTGGAGCTCTCCGAATTAAGTAAATAATATGCCTGATTAAGGCCGGGTGCAAGTTGAGACGCAGCTTGGTGAGGTGAGGTGAAGAAGGGAAGCAGGATTCAATCAACTGCGTGCAGGGAGAGCGAAAATTGGGAAGCAGTTCTATCTCAACTGCGTGCCAATGAGGGTGTTTAAACGAAAATGTGCGCGATGGCAATGTATATACAATCATAACTAAGTTCGGAATCTGATTCCGATGAATTCGAAGACCAAGTAATTTCAACATTACTTCGTGAAAAGCTTCCGAAAAGCAATTATCTAAATAAAAGAAAGACGCACGGAGAATTAATTCGGGCAGATGCTATTTGGAGGCCCCCCCCTCATGAATATTTATAAAAATAAGGACTATCTATGAGCTATATATACTATTAGAAGTACTAGGTGCACACACCAAGGGGGTTTGGGGGGCCCCTAGCATCAGGGGGCCCTGGGCAAAGTCCCGATTTGCCCATGCGATAAAAAGGCCCTGTGCACGAGCAATGATAAATGAAGCTGGCCTCGATAAACGTTTTTGGGCTGAAGCTGTAAGTACAGCCAATTACTGTAAAAACCGAAGTCCTACAATTGCTGTAAATGGCAAAACTCCATTTGAAGCATGGACCAGCGAAAAACCGAATTTAAGCCACATGAAAATATTTGGTTGTAGAGCCTTCAGTCATATTCCAAAGTCACAACGTAAGAAATGGGATGATAAAGCAACAGAAATTATATTTGTTGGATACTCTATGGACAGTAAAGGCTACAGACTTATGAATCCAACATCATTTAAAGTCATTGAAGCTCGAGATGTTCAGTTTATTGAATCACAGAAGTGTACTCCTATTGATGAACCTAAAAGAGAACCAAACATTGAATTCTACAATGAAGGTTTGTTGTTCTCAATTAATGAGCCATCTCAAATCAGTACATCTCCAGTAAGGGATTTAGGCATAAGTGATGATGCTGACTTACCTGATGCAAACAATATTCAGGAGTCTTCCCAAGAGGCGTCAAATGAAGATCTGCCCAGAAGATCAGCACGTGAAAGTAAGAAACCTGCTTACTTCAATGATTACCAGATACCGGACAAACTATACCAGTGCCATTTAATGATGTCAGCAGTGCCTTATGATAATATTGATCAGACAGGGAATGATATTCCATTGACTTACCAAGATGCTTTGAACCACAAAGATGCCTCAAAATGGAAAGGGGCAATTATGGAAGAGCTCAATGCACACAAAAAGAACCAGACATGGAATTTAGTAACTCTGCCTCCTGGTCATAAACCAATAAAGAACAAGTGGGTCTTTAAAATTAAGTGTAATTCTGATGGAGTTCCAGAACGTTATAAAGCCCGATTAGTAGCCAAGGGCTGTTCGCAGAAAGCTGGCATTGACTATACAGAGACATTTTCTCCAGTTGTACGTTACGACACACTCAGAGTTTTAATATCCTATGCAACGCTTTATGATTGGGATATTGACCATGTGGATGCAGTAGTTGCCTTTCTTCAAGGATCTATTGAAGAAGAAATATATATGGAATTACCAGAAGGTCTGGAGTTCTCCAAAGAAAGGGGAGAAGAAAGATTTGTTTGTCGACTCCAAAAGGGAATATATGGATTGAAGCAATCAGGACGTGCTTGGTATATGAAGCTAGACAACAGCCTTAGAGATTTAGGACTAACATGTGCAGATTTTGATTGCTGTGTCTATTTTTTGAACAAAGGTGCAGATATTTTACTTGTTGCAGTATATGTTGATGATTTACTCATCTTTACAAGTTCTTCTAAACTCCAGTGTTGGATTAAAGAAGAATTGTCAAAAAGATTTGAAATGAAAGATTTAGGGGAACTGAAATATTGTCTTGGCATCGAAATACAAAGAGATCGTGTAAAAGGTACCACCACTATGAATCAGTGCACATATATTGAAAATGTTCTTCAAAGATTTAACATGCAGGACTCGAACCCTCTATCTACCCCATTTGATATTAACCATAAATTATTTAAGTCAACCGAATTATCAGGATACCCAGTTCTCTATTCATTACCAATCTGCAATTGGATGTTTGTTATATGCAGCAAAGGGAACCAGACCTGATATTGCCTATGTTGTTGGTTTACTTTGTCAGCATTGCTCCAACCCCTCCAAGGAACATTGGGCTGCTGCCAAACGTGTTATGCGATACCTTCGCAAAACTGCAAAATTAAAATTGCAGTATTCTCGCTTAGGTGACACAGAAATCGTGGGATATTGTGATGCAGACTTTGCTGGATGTCCTGATGATCGCAAATCAACTTCAGGATTTGTTTTCAAAGTAGCAGGAGCTGCCATTACTTGGCAAAGCAAAAAGCAACCAACAGTTGCCAGTTCAACAGTTGAAGCTGAATATATGGCTTTATCATCTGCAACTAAAGAGGCTTTATGGCTAAGGAAATTCCTTATTGAACTGAAATTGCCATCCATGGATAACCCCTTGAAATTATATTGTGACAACAAGGGAGCTATCGACCTCAGCAAAAACAGTATGTTCCATGCACGTACTAAGCATATTGATGTTGCACATCATGTCACAAGGAATGCTGTCAAGATGAAGCAAATTGCTATTGAGAAAACTTCAACAGAGACAATGGTTGCTGACTCTTTGACAAAACCTGTGCCACGAGAAAAGCACAATTGGTGCATGAACAGTATGGGACTTTTTTGAACTGTGAAATCAGGGGGAGTGTTGAAATTAGATTTCACATTGTTTAGTTTTGTACTTTTGGCAACACTCTATCTCAGTTAGTTGTATCTAAGATGTTGTGTATGTAGCATCGTGTTTGTAACGTGCCCAATAAAACTACCTTAACCTGCAAGACCTGCTAGAGATAAATAGATTTATCTCTTAATTTTACACAAAGGGACTGTACTTTATTGAGAGGAACCAGGATAATTTAAAATACGCATTAGATATATAGTGGTGAACCATAATTATCACACACACACACATATATATATATGTGTGTGTGTGTGTGTGTAAGTAATTATGTATGTATTTATAGATATGTATGTGTGTAAATACATATATACGTATATATTATATATATATATATATGTGTGTGTGTGTGTGTGTACATAAAGTTTTATGCTGACCCAAATTTCAAGTTTAGCTGCACCAAAATGCTTGAAGCTGAGCCAACATCCCTGAACATATTTAAGTTATGAAACTTGCTGCAATATTTCCCCTTGTACGGATATTGCATATTTCAGGAATATTTAAATTATTCATATGTAAAAGCCTCATATTTCTTATGTTGTACAATATACTAGAAGTATTTGTAGTTGAAAAAATGTAAATTTTTATTGCAGGTCCTGTGAAAATGGATCGCAGACTCAGAAAAAAAGTGGAGGATTCTGTATTGGAATTTTTATTGAAATACACCAAATACAGTGAGGCATTAAGAAACCAGGAACTGGCTAAAGACAAACTCCTTCAAACTCCTGACAAACAAACTCCCTCGAATAGAAAACGCACTGCAGTGCAAAGCGAGGAGGAGCTTATTTTTAAGCCAAAAGCTCCCAAAAGAAAACGCACTGCAGTGCCTTTCGAGGAGGAGCTTATTTTAAAGCCAAAAGCTCCAAACAGAAAACGCACTGCAGTGCATAGTGAGGAGGAGCTTTTTTCCAAACCAAATGCTCCCAAAAGAAAAACGCACTGCAGTGCATATTGAGGAGGAGCTTTTTTCCAAACTGAATGCTCCAAATAGAAAACGCACTGCAGTGCATAGTGAGGAGGAGCATTTTACCAAGGCAAATGCTCCAAAAAGAAAACGCACTGCAGTGCATAGTGAGGAGGAGCATTTTACCAAACCAAATGCTGCAGTGCATAGTGCGGAGGAGCTTTTTTCCAAACCAAATGCTCCCCAAAAAAACGCACTGCAGTGCATTTTGAGGAGGAGCTTTTTTCCAAACTGAATGCTCCAAACAGAAAACGCACTGCAGTGCATAGTGAGGAGGAGCATTTTACCAAGGCAAATGCTCCAAACAGAAAACGCACTGCAGTGCATAGTGAGGAGAAGCATTTTTCCAAGGCAAATGCTCATAACAGAAAACGCACTGCAGTGCATAGTGAGGAGGAGCATTTTACCAAACCAAATGCTGCAGTGCATAATGAGGAGGAGCTTTTTTCCAAACCAAATGCTCCCAAAAAAAACGCACTGCAGTGAATATTGAGGAGGAGCTTTTTTCCAAACTGAATGCTCCAAACAGAAAACGCACTGCAGTGCATAGTGAGGAGGAGCATTTTACCAAGGCAAATGCTCCAAACAGAAAACGCACTGCAGTGCATAGTGAGGAGAAGCATTTTTCCAAGGCAAATGCTCATAACAGAAAACGCACTGCAGTGCATAGTGAGGAGGAGCATTTTACCAAACCAAATGCTGCAGTGCATAGTGAGGAGGAGCTTTTTTCCAAACCGAATGCTCCCAAAAGAAAACGCACTGCAGTGGCATATTGAGGAGGAGCTTGTTTCCAAACTGAATGCTCCAAACAGAAAACGCACTGCAGGGCATAGTGAGGAGGAGCATTTTACCAAGGCAAATGCTCCAAACAGAAAACACACTGCAAAGCATAGTGAGGAGAAGCATTTTTCCAAGGCAAATGCTCCAAAAAGAAAACGCACTGCAGTGCATAGTGAGGAGGAGCTTTTTTCCAAGGCAAATGCTCCAAAAAGAAAACGCACTGCAGAGCATAGTGAGGAGGAGCTTTTTTCCAAACCAAATGCTCCCAAAAAAAAACGCACTGCAGTGCATATTGAGGAGGAGCTTGTTTCCAAACTGAATGCTCCAAACAGAAAACGCACTGCAGGGCATAGTGAGGAGAAGCATTTTTCCAAGGCAAATGCTCCAAAAAGAAAACGCACTGCAGTGCATAGTGAGGAGCATTTTACCAAACCAAATGCTCCAAACAGAAAACGCACTGCAGAGCATAGTGAGGAGGAGCTTTTTTCCAAACCAAATGCTCCCAAAAGAAAACGCACTGCAGTGGCATATTGAGGAGGAACTTGTTTCCAAACTGAATGCTCCAAACAGAAAACGCACTGCAGTGCATAGTGAGGAGCATTTTACCAAACCAAATGCTCCAAAAAGAAAATGCACTGCAGTGCCTAGAGAGGAGGAGCTTTTTTTGAGGCGAAATGCTAAGAGAAAATGCACTGGAGACAACAAGCGCATGAAAAGTCCGTATAGACTATAAAAAATCTCGGCTTAACAGAAATTGTTTTCTGTGTTGCAAATTGAAGTACTTGAAAAGTCAAGCATAGGACAAACTCTGCCTTAAGGGGGCGCTGGACTGAACCTCTGATGTTTTGAAGTCAATGGGGTAAGTTGTTTGGAAATTACAAATTCATATTTAAATATTGTGAAAATAAAATTTCTGTTCCTCGAGATCAAGTAATAATGCAATTTGAAATAATGTACGCCATTCCTGAATCATTTGGCTTTTCAGACATACTTTTTTTTTTATCTTACGTTAATTAGAACAAAAATGTGTGAAAATGGAAGCATTTGTCGGAAAACCAGGACTCTGCCAGGGTTGATGGGGAAAGCAGTAGGGGATGGCAAAACACAAGGGTTGGGGGACATTTTTTAAGGGTGCGCTGACTGGCGAGATGAGTAGAAACATTTTCTATGTGCCTTTCAGCTGACAGGATAAAGATTTTAGGACTACAGATAGACTAGGTTTCGTGCTTAGCTTGTTCGAATTGATGGATTGGCTAATATTCGGCTATATTTTTTAACAAATTTCATACATATACATGTATAGGTGTTAATTTTTGTTTTCAGATACTTTTGAGATGTTTTTTTGATACTTTTGAGAAGTATTTAATTTCGTATTTTTGTTAAAATGCTTTATATATTCAAAAAGAGGTACTGATGCAAAAGAAAAATGTATGAATCACCTACTGCTAAGATTATAATTAATATATATATATATATATATATATATATATATATATATATATAATGGCGGTATAGTGTTGCCATTTACAGAACAACAATCAAACATATTAAACAAATGAATAAATGAAAATACATGAACACACATAATTGGTTGTTTTAGAATTGGATTGGTTGTTTTCATGAAAAGTTTGTTCAATTGCAACTAATAAGTAAATCAACATCATAAGTTTAATTAGAGTAAAATTACTACTAAAAATAAAATAAATAAAATTAATAAGTAAAAATAAAAATAAAAAAATAATAAATTACTCTTAGTAATAATAACAAAAAGCTAATATAATTAAGGTTTAATTGTCCTAAAACACAATCTCCATAATAGGACAGCTTCTGTGTTTCCATTTGCTCCTTGGTTGCAAGTTTTGTGACGTCAGTCATCTTGCAGTTACCTATTCTTAACTTCCACTCTGTATGGCGCCAGGCTTGGTGTTCTATGGTTGAGTGGATCTATAATCAATTCTACAGTTATTCATCAATTGTACAGTGTCTAAATATGTTTATTGTATAGATCAGAGGTGGGGAACGTGCGGCCACGAGGCCGCATGTGGCCTCCGTGATCTTCTCTTGCGGCCTTCATAAAAGCTAGCACTTGTATTAATTAATATTTAATTATATAGATTACAACAATTTCCAAATCAATAGAATTAAATAAAGAACGGCATGAATGTATATATAGTATCGAATAATAAATTGAATTGACATTTCAATTTATTTGACAATTGAATTGACCCAAAATAAAGTTGACATTTTGAAAATGTCTAAGTCGCTATAATTGTATATTTATCCGAATAAGCTTTGTTTACCTTGATTGTATGATACTTTAACTACAATTTATATGTAATTTAATGTTCAGAGTTTCTTAGCAATACTACCATACATGTTATATGATCTCTACACAAAAACTATTTTCTTACTATTATTGTTGTGACTGACTCCATGTACATGTTAAAACATAATTTTTTTCTCCAAAAAAAAAATAATAATGATTAATGTTATAACAAGTTTTTATCCTTATGTGAATACAAAAATATTTTATATTGTAACTTTTTATGTCAAATAATAAATAAATAAGGAGTTAATTTTTTTTGTTATCTATATATATAAAACAGTTCCGTAAATGACTCATTCACTGACTAACATACAACGCACAGACCAAACCGTTGGACCTAAAGGGCTGAAATTTTGCATGGCGATTCTTCTTATGGTGTAGGGGTGCACTAAGAAAGACTTTTAAAAAATTCTTAGATTTTTTAAAATAAAATTTTTAGGCTGTTTTTGTAAAATTCTTTAAGTTTGCATTTAAAGTAATAATCTGAGGGTTATAAAATTTATATCATAAGAAAGATCATAAAAATTCCTTTAAAATGAAATCTTTTTCGAATCTTTACCTCTATTTTCTGATTTTTGGTAAATTTTTAAAGATTAATTTTTAGAATTTAATTTATTAAATGCTGATCACATGATTTCTTTTTCTGGTACTTTAAATAAATTTATCGTCACGTGCATAAGAACTAAATATTTTTCTTGCTAATGTGGCAGACGATTGGACATTATTTTGTCTATAAAAATATCCCTTACAATTTTTATATATATATATAGTTTTTTTACATCAATTGTATATATTGATCGTTGTATTTATTATAAATATATATATAATGTCACGCAGAGTGACAATATAAGAGCACGCACTGGTATGGCATGAGGTGTGTTTAGAAATCAGCAAGACAATTGTGTGCTGTTAGAAGTCTCTGTGTGAGATTGTATCTCACACAGAGACTTCCAACATACGAATCTCACTAGCTTGTGAGTTCAACTGTGTCTGCTGCTAGCGGCCCCATTGCTCTAACTCGAGCAGTATTTATACAAACCAGTAACATAACATTGACATATTTGCATAAAATGTTGCATAACTTGTTAGATAAGTGCTACATCAGTCTAAAACGATAGCATGAATGTCGGAAAGTAATACAAGTAAATGATCTAATAAACTGAAGTTTAGATAGCCCTTTTAAGGTTAATTTTCCTAACAAGTGGCCCGCCTATTACTTTTAAGACATTAAAAAAAAAATTGCTTTACGTTCACACAGAACTTGATATCTAAGAAAAACTTTTAAGTTTAAAAATGTTCACCCAGAACAAGTCACCTTAATTGTCATTCGAGCTGAAAATGCTAAGGCCACACAGAACTAAAACTTTTATGGTAATTTTGAAAATTTAAAAGATTAAGTACTTTCAATTTAGTTTACAAGCATTATCATTAATTGTATATATACAGTTCATACGAACCTACCTCAAAAAAAAAAAAAAAAAAAAAACTTATATTTTAATTTGCAGAAAAAATTTCCCAGAAAAGTTCGGGAAGGTATTACTATCATACAATACACTCAAGGAAATAAAAGCAATCACGATTCAAGTAATACATTTCATGAACAAGATGTAAGCATATGAAAGGGTAATAAACACATTGCAAGACGTAAATACCATGGAATGCTAAAAACAAAGATACCACAGTAATGCGTGATTACATACATAATTGCAATAAACATTTTTGAGAAAGAACACATCACATTTTACAAGTGCACAAAAAAAGGACACTTAAATTAAAGCAAGTGAAAAGTACACATTTCAGATACAATTGAATGACAATACTACTCTTAAATTATGAGTGTGGCCACACTCCCCCCGAAAAAATATTGCAAGGGATAATGCAAAAAGTATCACACAAACGTTAATATCAAAAGTATGTAAGATTGAAAATTTATATGTGCATGTGGTTATCTAGAGTAAGAGTGGGCATATGACAGGTTCCATTTTAAAACTGGGGCTTACGGAAATAAAAACTGCCGTGACTGGGGGCTAAGATACACACTTACTAACTCATAACATATTCTTCATAACTCTCCGGCAAATTACAGTTTCACCCCTCCGAAACGGTAGTAGGGCTGCTCGAGGAATCCAAATACATTACGATTAGCAAAAATGTACCCTCGCGGGGACCGTTACTCTCTCCCTCTAAGACAACCACATACATACACAGAAATCAAAAAAACACAATTAGCCCAAGAAATTTCATTAAAGCCCATTTCAAGCAATTTACTGCTAATCTCAAAGAACCACTCACGGCCGCTTTGATGCAGGCCGTATAATGCTTTTTCAAGCGACCTAGGCGTGGTTTTTGGGGGTCAACAAAACCTTGAGGTTGACTCATATATACGGTATCAGATAGTGGGGCATATAAATAAGCACATTTTATATCAAGTTGTCTATGGGACCATTTCTTATAAGCAACCAGAACAGTGAAGAACAACCTTATTAAAGTGAAATTTACTACAGGGCTGAAGGTTTCATCATAAGATTCCCCTTTACGCTGAAGAAAACCCTGGGCAACAAGGCGAGATTTAAATCTCACCACCTGACCTTCCAAATTTTTCTTCAAACTAAAAACCCATCGATTTCCAACAATCTTGGCTTTCTCTGGTTTGGCTGCTAGATCCCAGACATCTCGATCATGCATCACTTGTATCCTCCTTCATAGATTTATACCATTCATCTGCTTGGGGGGTTCTCAGGGCGGCATTAAAACTTGATGGGATATTGATTTCATCTAGTCATGCAGAAGAATGACAAGATTCATCACCACGCGATTCCATATTCTCGTCAATCTTTTCAGCTGGCCCAGAATAATTATTTTTTGTACTGAAATTAAAGTCTGCTTTGTTATACTTAATTTTATTTGCCCGACAGTATTCCTCCACATCATTAAGCGACCTCAAACGTGCTTTACTGCCTTCGGGGTAATAGTATCATGTCTGTTGCCGATTACACGAAGTACAGCTCGCCTGGTCCAGGAGGTGGGTTTCAAGGGAGATTCTGGGTCTCTGGATGGACCTGCAACAGGTTCAGCTTGGTCATCATGACTGGAAGACCCTCTATCCTCCACATCCTGCTCAACATCTAATTCGTCAATTTCTGACTCAGTGTCGCTCTCGACGTCTATGAAATCAGGGTTTGGTACAATAGGGTCCAGTACGCGACCACTGGGCTCCACAAACCTAACATTAATGGTCTCAACGACCTTATGTTCCTCCGGTATCCAGATACTGTACCCTTTGGTACGCATTGCGTATCCAACCATGACGCCCTTTTTGGCTCGAGAATCTAACTTTTTCCTTAGCTGTTTGGGGGTCCCAACAAAAGCAGTGCTTCCAAAACATTTTAAATGTTTCACTGAGGGAGATTTACCTCCAAAAATATCAAAAGGTGTTTTTACCTGGTTGTGATGGCAAACTCTGTTCCAGGTGTATGTGAAACATAAAACTGCCTCGTCCCAAAATGACTTTTTCAAAGAACTATCCTCTAGGAGGGCTCTTACCCCGTCTACGGCTGTGAAGTTGAACTCTCACTTACCCCATTTGTTCAGGGGGTATTGGTCCTCTCTGCTCGTATACCTTGGTCTTCTAGGTAATCTTCGAACTGTTGGTAAAAAAATTCCAACCCTTGGTCAGTTCTTACATTAATCACCTTTTTACCGGTGAAACTCTCGGCCCTCTTTTGCCACTTCTTAAAAACATCGAAGACCTCTGTTTTTTCTTTGAGGGGAAAAAACCGTTACCTTACGCGAGTGGTCATCTATGTTAGGGAAAAATCCCGATTAGCTTTCCTCTTCTTCCCCTAACCTTCCAGCCACGTAGAAAGAACGATGTATTTACATCATTTCCCACCTCCACAGCAATGTGTAAGCATCGTCAGACGCCAGTTGCGTCATGCCAGCCTAATGACGTCATTCACCCAACGATGACGCCATACCATCAGCTAAGAATGACGTCAACTCACATCAAGTAAAATTAGCATAATTAACTTTGCTATTCTCCTGCCACGAGGGAGCGCGACGGTCGACGCCGGTATAAATACCCAGCCCGATCACAGACATGGTGTGTGATAGTTGGTGGGGAGAGATGAGGTGATCTAGCACGACTCAGCGCAGCTCGTTTTTGAAAGCCACCAAGTAACACACACCGTTGGCCCAACCGCATATTTTCGTGGCGTCGTTGGGGAATGGTTGCCGTTGGCAGAAATTCCAGAAATTCAGATGGACCAACTGCAAATGAAAACGGTTGGGCCAACGGTTGCAAAATATGGTTGGCCCAACTGCAAATGGAAGCGGTTGAGCCAACGGTTACAAAATGTGGTTGGCCCAACTGCAAATGGATGCGGTTGGGCCAACGATTACAAAACATGGTTGGCCCAACTGCAAATGGAAGCGGTTGGGCCAACGGTTACAAAATATGGTTGGCCCAACTGCAAATTAAAGCTGTTGGGCCAACAGTTACAGAATGCATTATTCACTACGACAGAAACTGGTTTGGCGAATTGTTTGCACGTGTGGAGAAGAAATGAACGGTAAAAAGAAATGGATGTCGGCCATTCCATGTTCCACGTGATTGTAATATTACGAAGAATTCCAGAGTAAGTATATTATTTTATTAGTAATATACTTTTATTTAGTAAACAAAATGTTGTACTTGGCTAATTAGTAGCATCAAGTAGTTTTCTAAAATGCATATCGAAATGAAGCGTAACTTGGTAAATTTAAGTAAAATGCTTTGTTAAACTTCTATAAAAACAGCCAAAGCTTTCCTCAAATAATAAATTTAACTACTGTAATTGTATTTGCTGTTTCTCTATTTTTAGAACACAATAAGTAATCTGTATATTTATAATCCTTTATAGAATGGTTGTATTTAAACTTTTTGAAATCCTAGATGTGTTTATGTTATTTATTTTAAATGGTTGAGTTACTTTAGTTAATCGGATCGTTCAGAAAGTTTTAAATTGAATAGTTGATCAAATTTGGTGTTTACTGATGATTCTTACCTTGTACTTTCAGTAAGATTATTTCTAACTAGAGTATTTATAATAAAAACATTATGGTAAACTTTTATTTATGCTCAAATATCTGTTATTAAAGTTTACTGAACATTTTATATAAGAAGTTGAATATTTATTGAGTGTATTTAAGTTGTTTATAAGTTTATATCTCACAGTTTACTTCATAAATTTAGAAAACCTACTCTATTAAATCGTCAAATTTATAAAGAAGCATCAGTTAATCACTAGCTTAATAATCAAAGCTTAATAAAATAGAATTAGCTGTCTGCTTTGGTGAAATTTCAGTAATTTTTCTCTCCTTACTATCAACTTAGCAATTGTATTTTATTTCAGTTTAAAATAATTGTCTGTCTCAGACTCGAACAGGTATTTGATGTTAAATATTTTGTTTGAAAGTAAAATATCAATACAAAGTATTTATGAATATGCAGATCACTCATTAAATAATTCATTTGTCTTTAACATTTGATTATCTGCTAGTTATTGTAATATTTACATTTTAAGCAATTTTTGACAATATACTTAATAAAGTTTGTACATAATATTAAAGACTATTTATGAAGTAAGCTGATCACTCATTAAAATAATTCACTTGTCTTTAAAATTTGATTAGCTGCTACTTATTATAATATTTACTTTTTTAGCAATATTTTTAACAATATATATTATAAAGTTTGTACATAATATTAAAGACTGTATTTTGAGAATCCCATTGTATATGACTTATTTTCTATTTTTAGCTGTCTATAAGATCATGTATTCAAGGAACTGGTATGCAGAATTGAAAATTCTGGAAATTTTTATTTGACAGCCAGTCCTGATCTCATTAGTACCATAGATGAAAGAACTGGAAGTGTGGTTATCATCTTATGAATGATTGAATCTAGGTAAAAACTTGCTTTGAATTCTTGGCCTATTGTATAAACTGAAGTCTTGTTCCTCACTCTTTTTATTTTCCCTTGTTTCCTACCAGTATTATTTGATTCACTTTATTAAATATGTATTTTTAAATCATTATGTTAATGTGTTTTAAATTTTAGTTATATCTAATTAGTACAGTATTTTATGCAGTAGTTTATGCAGCCTTGTGCTTAGTGAGTATCTAAAGCCAGATTTAAACATGTCGCTGAGCATGTACAGAAAACAATTTTAGATTATAAATTATCGCTAATTAATAGAGATTATGGTTACAAAAACCATATTTGACACATCTATAGATTAAAATCTTTTTTTTAAGACCAAAAGGAAATAAATTCATGCAGTAGTTTTCTCTCCCAGACAGCCCAAAGAATCGGTCTGGCTTAGCAACTTAAATATATAGATACTGTGATGTTCAGTAGATAGAAAAGCATTAGTAGGTTTGATATTTTGTACAAACATTTGTAATTTTTTTATATTCGTGGAGTTATAAATATTGTCTAAAATTATTAAAGTGTTGGGTTTTTTTAAAGATATTGTGCTAATAAAACGCTTTGTGTTGACAAACATACATTTACAAACTGTTGGGCTTTTGATGCTACAGAATTAATTTGACTTTTACTGAGAAAATATTGTTTACTGTGTGGTTAAGAGAAGGAAAATTTCACCTTAATTTTTTCAATGTTGTATTGGTAAAATATATGTGGAAATTAATCTTATCTATCATATACTACAATGTCTTATTTTTCTAATTTTAATTTGGTTCAAATATTTCAAATTATTCTTTAATTTTCTGCTCTGTTAATTTATGAAAATAAACTTTGCTAAATACATACAAGCAGTTTAAGATGATTAGTTCCTATAATGTAAAGAAATTTCTGCCAATAGCTCTTGATATTTTAATTTTTCATGTCTAAATTTTAAGTAAGTTTTCAGAGAGTTGATATATTCATGTAAATAAATATGTACTAAAATTATTAAAGATCTGTGCAGTGTCTAATTTGCCTCTGATGTTAATTTAGTTTGCATATTTGAAATTGTTTTATTTTGTACTTTGATAATTTAGCAAATAAATAAACCTTTACTGATACATACCTGAAAAAATAGTTAAGACAAGTTCATGCAACATGAAGAAATTTTTGATTATGAAGTAAATGCTAGGGTTAGATTTCATAATAAGTTAACTTGTTTCTAAAAAATTAAAAAAACTAACTTAATCAGGCATTTTTGTTTGACTGTTTGGTGCATATATAGCTATTTTTCTTTTGACTCATTTACTGTACTAATTTATTTTTATATTAACAGCTTCTGTCGGACTGGCTTACCAGGGAGAAGTCATAACGGAAAAATTTGTTGAAGACTTAATAAAGGGATTTTTCCATTTTTCGAAAGACAGAGAAGGAGGGAGAGATAAAAGAACTGTGTATTTCTGACAATGTAAAATTAAATTTTATTAAATTTTTGTTAAAATAAAAAAAAATTGATGAAAAGTTGTGTTTTATTAAAATTACTATAACATGCTTTATTAAGATGCTGTTTTAAAATATTAAACAAGGTAAGTCCAAAAATTGATATAAGTTTTATGGAAAGTTTTTAAAAAATCAGACCTCAGTTGTATATATTGTATCAGACATGAAGACAAATCGGAAGATAAAGTATATATATATATATATATATATATATATATATATATATATATATATATATATATATATAATATATATATATAGAATGGAAAAAATATTTATATAAAGGTAATCTTACAAAAAGTATTTGTCATATTAACTCAGCATGAGTGTGCAATTTGACACCAGTTGATTATAATGGAAAGGTGTTTATTTAAAAAAAATTATATATGTAGTAAAGTAACTGATTAAAAACAACAGGTAGCATTGATATTATAAATTGTATATATATATATATATATAGTGACATGAGATTTATAATATCACTAAGGATATAATCTATAAGATTTATTCTCTTTAAAAGATATAAAGTGTTTAAAACAAAACACTTTATATAAACAATGTCAAGCAAAATATAAACTGTTAAAATAACATTAAAATTAAAATGTATTGTTGCTTTTTGTACATTTTAATATTTAACTATGGAAACTTTTTGATTTCATAAAAGAGTGAATTTTGCAGTTTTCAGACTACTTTTTGGGGGAAAGAGTTATACATTTTTCAACCCAGCCAACAACTCTTTGTTCATTGGGCCAATTTTCAAACTATTCAAGGGTCAATAGTTTGACATTTTGCTAATTTTCAGCAGACCGTTTACAATGGGGATTTCCCTTTTTGTATATTCAAAAAAAGCATTTTTGAATACACTATTTTATATAAATATACTTTAATATCCTATTTCATATATTCAAAATAGAATTTCGAATATACTATTTTTATATAAATTATTTGTGGCTAAATACTAGAACTTAATAAACTGTTTAAAAGGGGAAATCCTCTTTGTAAACGATCTGCTGAAAAATAGCAAATGTCAAAACTATTGACCCTATCACTGTTGGCCTGATGAACAAAGAGTTGCTGGCTGGGTTGAAAAATGCATAATAGCCCTAAATAAATTAATGTAGGCTTACCTACAAAGTTGACTGTTGGGCCAACTGAATGCCTACGTTGACCAACCTCGTGCTAACGGCCAAATCATTTAAATCCAACCATTGGGCCAACAGAACGCCAACAGCCAAATCCTGTAAAATCCAATGGTTGGGCCAACTGAATGCCAACTGTTGGGCCAACTGAACGCCAACCGTTGGGCCAACCATGCCCGAAAGTGGTTGGCCAACGACTTGCCAACGGTTTTGTGTTACTTGGGCTCTACCGAGAACCCATATTTGGAGACGGCGACCAACTTGCCAGCAGTGCACCGACACCGATGCCCTAGTCGTCTCGGCCTTGCATGCCCGCAGGTAGCCAAGGAATGGTTTTTGTGCCCGAAAGGCACTATCTACGTTACGTATTTTTACGATGGTAAAACTTTGCCTCGACCAACTGCGAGTTAACCCTTTTTATTTTTCTCTACACCTCGGTAAGAGTACTTCGAAGCCAACTTTTTAGAAAAACCCTACGAGCTGTGTAGTGCATCTGTAACAAGACACTTTAATGTCGTATTATTTCTTTCCAACTAAATAAATGTATTTTTATTTTACTTAGACCTTCGTACGTTTTTTTTTTGACATCTTGCATATCACACCACAAGCTAGCTAGCGTTGCTCTGACTATATCTAAATATTAAGAGTCCAACCTTCCCTGCTAGTCAGTACGACTCTGCACTCTTAGCTATCAGTAAAGTTTGGGGCATTCCTGCCCCCAATCTTAACTATTTTCTTGGTTGGGGGAGCCGCCAAGTTCTAGCGGCTCAATTCCGTAACAATCTATAATACCAAGAAAGTATTTGTGCCCTCCCTTAGATTTCTCTGGCATTGCACACAGATCCATGTGCACTAGCTCTAGAGATTTATTTGACCTAATCTTTGCAATAGGTTTGAACGAGACACGTTTAGATTTTGCTACTTGACAAGGCTCGCACTTCATATCCTCAGTATTTTTAAACTTTGGTAAACCTCGCACACAGTTTTCCTTACTAGTTTTAACAATATATTTGCTATTTATGTGGCTGAACCTACGATGCCACTTACTGAGAGAATTGTCGATAGTACTCAAGACCTCGGGGGATTCGGCCTTCTTAGGGTACTGGGGGTACACGTAGTACAACCCCTGATGTTTCTTTGCACAGAAAATTAATCGGCCATCTTTATCAAGAACTCTAATATGACCATTCTTACCCTCAAATGTAGTCCCATTTCCTTCTATCAGAAACCCCACTATTAAATTACGTCGAAGTCTTGGCGAATAAAGGACATTCGACAGAGTTACATGCCTATTTTTATATCTGAAAAACATTTTGATTTTCCCTATCCCTTCGATAGGACAGTCAATACCATCAATGGCCACAGCCATAGAGGTTCCGGACTTTTTCTTATAGTTGACAAAAAGGGACCTATTGCAACAGAAGTGGAAACTAGCCGCGGTGTCAAAAACCCAGGCTGTTTTCCTATCACTACTATTGCCCAGGGAAGCCTCGACAATAAAATTACTCTGTGTTCTCTTTCTTAAAAACTTTCTGTGGGTATTTGACTTTTGTACCGCTTCAGGTGGTTTGACAAATTTGGGTGTCCTCGACTAGTTAACTGTGTTGACCCTACAATTCTTGATAAGATGACCTTTCTTGCCACACCTAAAACATTTGCGATCTTCAAAAGTTCTTAAATTTGTTTTTTCGGGCAGCCTCAAGTACAACTGCCTCTTGGTCACCTTGAGCCTGTAACAGACGAGACTCTTCGGCCAAAGTTCACTCAAACTTTATCAGATGTGAATTGGGGTCTGGGTATCTATAGATCGTCTGAACTATGCCAGCAAACTCGGTCGGGAGATGTCTGATAAGCTGGAAAGCAACAAACCAGTCGTCATAGGCTTGCCGGCATCATTTAATTGATTAACAATGTCAGTCAAACGGGCGGCAATGAGGCCTATGTTTGCAGACTCATTGGGCCTACATTTAAAAAAAAAAACATCAGTTAGCCCAATGATTCAGGCACGAGAGTCCGGTCTAAAGTGAGTTTCAGCCTGTTCCATGCCTTGCAAGCATCATTGATACCTGTCAGAAGGGCTCTATAGGGTTTTGTAATATTTAGATAAATTACACTAAAAGCTTTTGCTTTCCTAGCCTCAAAATCCCTAACTTCTTTAAGATCAGGAACTTGATCCTTAACCACCTCTGGTTTAATTTCTGTTTTATTTACTACTCTCCAACAGTTTTTACTCATTAGCAACACTTTTACATCATTTGCCCACGTGGCATAATTGTCCGCCCCCAATGGATCTATCATCATAGGATCCATCTTTGATAATTGTAAAGGAGAACAGCACAAAACAAAACAAAATTTACAGACCTGGCCCGCCGTCGAAGCACATCATAATTACAGCTGACGATGAAAAAAATGCACAGTCAGTTCAGCATACTGTTGCTAAGAAGTCAGTTCACTGGATCCACGCTGGACACGTACTGTACCGGAAACATGGAATGGCCATCACTGGAGCTACTTCCACAGGAGTCAGGCAGCTTACTTCAATTACACCACACACCCGAGTGCATGTCTGGGCCCATAACCAAGTGTCACGCAGAGTGACAATATAAGAGCATGCACTGGTCTGGCATGAGGTGTGTTTAGAAATCAGCAAGACTTAAGTTAAAATAATTACGTTTATTCGAAACTTCAATAAACATTTAAAAATATTAAAAGCAATAACTTAAAACATTTGTATATCAAAACAATCTCACACACAGACTTCTAACATACGAATCTCACTAGCTTGCGAGTCAACTGTGTCTGCTGCTAACAAAAACGAAACACAACATTTCTCATATGTACGACGTCAAAGTTGCTGTGACGCCATTACTTCTTAGATAATAAGTGCTACATCAGTCTAAAACGATAGCATGAATGTCGGAAAGTAATACAAGTAAATGATCTAATAAACTGAAGTTTAGATAGCCCTTTTAAGGTTCATTTTCCTAACATATATTTATTTTTTTTGGCATTAATTGCATAGATTGACCTTTGTATTTAATTTGAATGTACTCCGTAGCGAATTTCGGTTTTTCAGCTAGTTCTTCTATATATAATGTACCAAATTGTTAAAACTATATCTGTTAAAACTATAAACGATTATATACTATTATAAAACTATAAACGATTATAAAACTATAAATGACTACTATTGTTAAACTATAAACGATTGGGTGATAAAGGAGAAATAATAAAATACTTTCCGTGGACTTCCAACTTCCTCAAGGCCATGATACCCCACTTCTTGGATAGTGCAAATTCTTTTCCTTCTGCACCACGACGACAACAAGAGCAGCAGTGGTTCTTAGGATGGTGGACATTATACAGCGATTTTTGAAATTACCTCAGATATATGAAATTTCTGAATTGGTTTGAGGGCAGTTCATTTTAGTGTATATACAGCCTTTAGTTATTGGGAGTGATGAAACTGGAAAATGTAAAAGACTTGAAACGGTTACAAATTTCATCAATATATGATTCTTGATGCATAACAAATAAATCTTCTTCAACACACTCAACACCCAATAATTTTCCATTTTTACCCAGAATCTTTAAATCAAAATTAGACTGTAATTTATTAAATGCCTTATCTATAATTTTAGGGTTCTGTCCAAAGATTACTAAGTCGTCTACATATATATATATAAGGAAAACAAGCTTCGATATAAAAATGTAGACACAGTTGCCAACTCTTAAGTTTATCAAAGCCTATGGAAAGTATACTTTATCAATTTCAAAATACCAAGCTCTTCGCTTTTGTGTAAACATAAATGGTCTTTTGTAGCTTACACACCAAGATTCCTTGCTGGTTCAACAAAACCTGGTGGCTGGGTCATAAAAATATCTTCCTCCAAGGGCGCGTAGAGTATGGCACTTGTAATGTCACATTGTACATGCGACCATTTTTTGAGAAACTACAAGTAGGGAGAAAAAGAAACAGACTAAGCTAAAATTTATAACAGGACTAAATGTCTCGTCATAGCTCTCTCCCCGTACTTGCTTAAAAACCTTGGGCGACTATTCTAGCCTTAAACCTAGCTATGCGACCAAATTCATCTCTCTTGATGGTATAAACCCAGCAGCACCTACAGCCTGTAAATTACAAGGTAACATAGTTAGATGCCAGACTTACGAGTTTTCAGTGAAGGCAATTTCCTTTCCATAGCCTTTTGATAAGACTTCAAGGCCTATTTAAAAGTTCGTGGGACAATAACGTCTTCTAGTCAGGAGGAGGTCTTACAGTAGCTGGCTGAGGGAGTATTGGCAAATATCTCCACTCGTCAGATCAGTTCCTTTAAAAAAAATAAAGTGGGGTCAAACTTATATATGTTTAAACAGTACCTTTTAATTTCATTATGAGACCATATCTGATGTTACTGTTCTTAGGATAATAAATATCTGCTATGGTTTTGCAATCAAATTTTTAACTTGTCCTAATTTTGTATTTATCATCATCATCATCACAATAGCCCAGGGTACCTAGGGCCTTCAGTTGATAATTCCTCTAGGTCAGCCATTTCTAGACTGGTGCGCCAGTTCCTCGCTCCAATCGCTCAGAAAGTCTCATTCAACACAGTCGAGCCATTTTAATTTAGCCTTCATCTTTCTGACTATAAAGGATCTGCTTTACTGGACCTGCTTTTCATCCATTCGAGAAATTATGAAAGGCCCAGTTCCTTTTTTTAATTTTTAAAATGTTCAATGATATCGGGCTCTTTTTTAAAAAATCTATAGATTCTGAATTAAGACGTCTCCGTCATAGGCCATTTCTTTAACACCACCAAGGATGCTTCCGAGACCCCTTCTCTCGAAGACAGCAGTTCTGCATTCGACATTTTTGGTTAGGATACTAAGTTTCTGAACCATATAATAGAACCGGCCTATGATAGTTTTATAGATAAGATGCTTTTGTTTTATGTGGAGAGAAACTGAGACTTGAATAAAGAATGAAGTCTGAAGAAGTTTTGTTGGCCAGTAAGATACGATTTTGAACTTCAGAAGAGATATTGTTTTTTTCCATTAAAAAAAGATCCAAGGCAATTAAAACCAGGAACAGTTTCAAATTCATGAGGGCCAATTTCAAATGATTGGTTGTATCACCAGATGGTGTTTTATGTACAGGCATTGATTTGGTTTTAAAATCATTTACATCAATCCCATACGATTTGCAGCCACCTGTAAAGGGAGAAACTTCTCAAGGCTCCTAGCAACTATATCGATATTATCAGCGTAAGCCAAGAGCTGATTTTTGCATTTATATTGCTTATAAATACATTTTGAACAGAGGTATTACTTAGGGCTTTAGTTGAATGGTTAATTTTTAGGAAATATTTTATGCTTGTACTCTGAATTTTCGGACCCTTAAGTTAAACTTTGATCAATCTGAATGATGTTGAACCTGAAATAGATACATAACCTTATACATGAATAATAGATACATACATAATGGATACATAACATTCCCTACCATACCTACAATGTATCGCAGTTCCAGAGTGGTGGTGTGCATTTAAAATCCCCAGCCAAAATTACTTATCATCTAGGGAGAATAAAATTGAATAATATCACAAAATTTTAAGCTGCCCTGAGATAGATGCTAGCAATGTAGATAGAATTATTGAGGGTAGCATAAATTTTGACAGTGGTGTTTTTCAAGATTAAGACTGGGGATATGATCAAATTTAATGTTTCTCTGGATATAGATTGCTGTTCCTCCAAGTACTATTATTACTTTCTATCAACACGTGGCTTGTGCATTATTAAATTACAATTTTGGATTTTAAGATTGTTTCAACCCCGATGAAATGTGGGATGCCAAAGACATCATTTTTCTCACCTCCCATTGGTCTGAAATTACAAAAATTCAAATTTCCTAAACTGGGTTTGCAGACACTATCATATTTTTTAGCTTAGAAAAGTTCAATAAGGGTGAAACACAAATTTTCAATATTTAGGTGAGTATATGGGACTATCACTAAAATTTTCAAAGTTTCTAGAAATGAAATGACTTACCTGATTGGAGAAGCCAACAGATGTGCCAATCTCATCATCACAACAGAGGTGATAGATTTTGAGACAATGAACAGTTGAGCGCTGAGAGCCACAATGTGCATGACGTGTGTCTCGGCTTGAGATTTACGATTGGCTCACCTTCTGATTTGAGTATATATTTATGTTTTGTTGTAATTTATGTGCGTCTGTCTACGTGCAAAATACGTGTATCAAAAGACTCATCATTCAAAGCTATCTCATGAACTATTTGAGATGTGAGATATCGAAATTTGAGTGGATAGAACAAAGCTAGCCTGATAGTATTTTTGAGAACATATCGCATAATTCTGTTGAGCATTAAAAATTTTAACCCCTTGTAAGAGGATGTGCATTACTTTAATATACACCACCACAAATTTCATGTTTAGAAAATATTTTCATCAGTAATACACAAATTTTATATATTTTCATCTTAATATTGACCTTTTTCAAAGCATGTTCTAAGAGGATGTAAAATTTAAATGTTTTTGACTTCAAATTAGGTATTTTAATTAAAAAACATTCCTTAATCTGTAGTATCACAAATCACATTAAGTATAAAAAATTATCTGTTCTTTCAGGAATTCACATTATAAAATGAAATAAGGCATGATTGAAAGAGAATTATCTGATAAAGAATGCGACAACGCAGTGCGACACGCTGATACTACAGTAGACAAAAAATTTCTAGTTGATAATGTTTTTTGCTATGAGAGCCTGAAAATCCTAAGATAGTTTAGTTATAAGAAAAGCTAAATTTTAATTACAAATAACACTCTTTACAGGGCTAAGTTTGGTATCACCCTAATTCTTTTTCTATTCTGTATTGATTTAAAGTTTGTTGTTGAGATAACTATATAAAATTTGAATTTATCCTTCCCCAATTTCCAAATTCTTAACATGTTTCCTATTATACATTCTGAACTAACTTTAAAGTTAGTGGAGAAGTCTCTGTCTCTCAAATGATGATAATGAAGCTAAGAGAAACAGCATTCATGCTCTTAAAGGAATGATGGTGGGTCAGTACAGGAAGCCAAAATTGAGATAGCCATAAGATACAACATGTAGAATATGAGGCCAGCATCAACAGAGGTTTTCATCTCAAGACAGATTTGTATGGATTTAAAGAATATCTTAAGATTGAAATAAAAGATTTAGATAATTACCAAAGTAGGTTTATATGTCAAGAGTGCAACCATTTCTTATCCATTAAAAAATAAATGTGCTCTTAGTCACTTTATAATTAGATAGGTTAGATAGGCTGAAGCTACTGATAACAATCATATAGGCAAATACATTGATTACTTGAAATCTCTTCAAAATTACTATAATTAGCTTTCTAATATTTTAATTTGGTTTTGAAATTAACACTAAGAAATTAAATCTAAAGTTATTTTTCATCAGTTTGCTTAATGCTACGACATATTGTGAAGTGTGAAATAGTCAGCTTTCTCAACACCCATAATCCTAAAAATTTTGGAAAGTGGAAACAATGTTTTTACTAGGGAACACATTTTCTATATAAAGAGGCAATTGGGCTCTTTCATATACGTACTAACAGGTTATAATTTATGCTAATGTATGGGAGAAAGGACTCTAAATAACCATTTGGAAATTATTGGTTCCAGTGAAACATGTTTCTTAATATTAAAAATAGAACAGTTTAATTATGAATTTCTCGACAAATCAACCACATTCTTCAGTGCTTCAATGATGCTGATCATAAATTAATTAGAAGATCAACATCTTGAAGTAATTTGCATTTTGTGCATTAGTGAATACTGAGGACCTATTCCATGGCTCAAAACACAGTTTCAGTTTCAATACAGAGCTTAAGTGTTTACAGTAAGTGAAGTTGCTGGGAGATTACCAGGTTCAACAGACTTTCAGCAAATAACAGTTGAACTGAATAATGTTCCCCTCAGTTAAAAACTTACGATAGAGCAACTAAATTACCATGGAATTTTAATATCAACATTCTTAACAGGCATTTCTTTGACAGGGAATTTATTATTGTAGAAGATGTTGACTTTGGGGTTGAACTTCCTCCCTCAAAGCACTTAAATTACATACACATACTATATATATATATATATATACAGTAACATAGCTATGGTCCTTCAATAACTCTTTAATTTGAGTATCAATTTCTTGTTCTTTTGGTGAAGTTTTATATGCGGGTAATGACACTGGTAAATCGGAAGTCAATATCACTCTTGGGGCTCTATTCATACTGATCCCACGTCATATTTATTTTTCACAAATATGTCTTTATATGCTTCTATAAGTTCTCTTATTTCGGAACTTCCTACATTTTCACTCATTTTCGTTTTTTTCCTCGACGTACTCTGATAATGTGTGGCACCCATTACCAGAATCCGTCTCGGAAACATAACGTTTTCATTTTTATTCTTTTTCTTTACTTCCTTTTTCTCTTTAATGTTACTAACATGTAGCTCAACATGATTTTCGGGCATGATATGCAAAGACAAAGCGCTGTATTCAGAACTAGAGAAGTGATCAATTTTCTCCAATCCTGCACAACAATTTGGTTCGCACAATTAACTAGCCAAACGAAAATCACACAACTCTCTAAACCCAAGAGGGCATATGGAGAATAAGTGTCAAGTATGAAAAACTCTGCGATTTAACAATATTACCATTTTAAGGTTGCATGTTTTGTTCAGCTGTATTAGCCCTTATGTTTGTTTCATGTTCATCACTTTATTTTCTCTAATGGGAACATTTAATTTTTCAACAATTTTACTTCGAATCATATTCACCGTAGATCCAGTATCAATATTAACCATATCTTATTATTTGAACTCGAGTTATCTTTATTTTTTGTTCACATTTTTATATCGGGAAAAACAGAAGTGGTGGAGCAAGGTGTTAATCCCTATGACACTATGTTACGTCATGGACTAGGGCGTGCCCGATGATTCTTATTGGATCAGTCTCCATAGACAGAGGCTGTTCCAAGTCTATGAGGATACTTCTCTGTCTATAGGGTACGAAGGGATAAGTATTGCAAACTTTATGGGCTATTACATCATCTTTAGAATCGAATAAATTATGTTTTACAGGAATAGAGACAAGTCAGATTATTACTAATATAAATTATTTATATATATATATATGTATATATATATATATATATATATATATATATATATATATATACACAGGGACTACCTACCGTGGAGCAGTTGGAGCAAACTGCTTCAGGTGCATGACTCATAGGGGCACAAAATTTGAAAGAGTGAAATAAAAATTTGTGAAAACTTTTGTATAAAAAAATTTAGATTTTTCAAATTTTCTATTAAATACAAATGTAATATTTTTAAGTAAATAAAACTGTAAATGTACTTGAGTTATCATAATTTTGATTTTAGAAAATTTTCATTAAAAAATTTAACACTTTATATACAGTGATTTCCCCTTATAAGAATCACTTTTGTTAATACTGTTTTGATTCTTATAGCCGAAATTTAGGTTTTTGGACCAGGCCCACATGCACCTATATATATATATATATATATTCAATCAATCAGATAATTTACCATAAAAAAACCTCTTTAATTTATGTTAATTATCTTTTATTAAAATAATTATGTTTATAATTTTAAAAGTGCAACTTCATTTCTAGACCTACAAGTAGATATTCATGATTACAGTAAGAGAGAAAAAATCCAATATTTGTTAATACATACCAGTTTCTCATTTCAACTACAGGAAGGGTGCCAGAAAAAGTTTCTATGGTAGTTTGAGGTAATGAAGTTTTCAGGAGGCTGTTTATACCTCTTTCAAAACCAATAGTCTCGGATGAAGATTCACCTTCTATCTTACGTTTCACGGTTTGATAACGTGCTGAAATCTATTAATGTGACGTTTGCCTAAGTGAAAGTGCACACTTCGCCGAAGATATATGTGTTCAGGGTCCAGGAAGTTGCAACAAGGATGTGGTAGGTGGGAAAAAAGAATCCCTATCTTTGTTTATCAGTGGATAAAGTGAAATCGGACCCGGACGGGTGAAGATGCCCCTGGGTCAAGCTAATAGGACAGTGTTTAACTAAAGCATTTAAGGGGAAACTATTATGCTATGCCTAACTAAGAAAGGGACGCAATTTATGACTGTATTCCATCCCATCATACCACTCTTTCTTTAAAAAAGAATAAAGAAAGAACATCGTGCCTTTTGAGGGTTTCAGTGGCATTTTTGAAATATGAAAGGAAAGCGAAGAGTGTAAGCTGATTCTTAAAACCGGTCGATTGATTCTTCAAAGCGAAAATTTTAACATGGAAATAATACTTTTGTTTATGCGATATTCATTCTTACAAACGATTGATTCTTATAACTACTGATCACTGTACCTCTAATAAACCTATAAAAATGTATGATGATTGCTAAGAATGTTTAAAAGCACTACTATAGGCACTTACTATATGTATTATAAGTTGTGTTTTGCTGCAAAGAAGTGACATGTATCCAGTGAATCCCACGAGTGCCAATTATAAAAATTTTATATCTGGTTCTACTAGTGTGAGGGATAATATAAGATTACTCTGTCTATTATATTAGGATGATTCTGCATTTCCCTGGGCAAATAACTCATCCGACTGCAATCGAAATTAGAATTCAAAATATTTGCTATATGGCCCAAATTTACTGGAATCATCTGAGATTAGTCCTTTTAAAACTAATTTCTCGTTAATAAAAGTTGTTAGAAGAAAACTTACTAACCTTTCTTTTTACATTTAAATAAAAAGAACTTAAAACCGGTTGCAAATGGCGTTTTAAATGTCAGCCGTATTCTAAATCGTAAACATGTGCGTACCATCGACAGAGTTTAGATGTCTTGACTCGTGCTAAACGAAGCAATATTAGCCGATTGGTCAACACTAGATGTACCCAACCAAAGGGAGGAGTGGCCAAGATTTAAGTTGAAAGATCTCTGAAATCCGTGTGGCAACCACTCGTGTAGGCTGTTATACAAAACAGCAGTGCTATAAATACTCGTTCAGAGTAAGTACATGGCACAGAGAGAGAGGGAAAAAGCGATAAGCGCGTTTCGAATACGCTCGCCGTCAGTAGTTGCTGTTCTTTTCTAAAAACCTGAGCATGTTAAAGTTAAAAGTGGTAGGAGTGTAGCCGACTTAAAATGTCGCTCTCCACGAAAAGAATTTTTTACCCTTTTTTAAACCTTTACTAATGTCTTCGAGGCAAAGCTGTGCTAACGAAGGGATATATTTTTTTTAGTAATGCAACTTTAAAGTATTTTTGAAATTGTTTTAATGTCAGAGCTTGACTGCCGAATAAATATGCAGCATTTTAAAGAAACCTTCGTTTTCCTCATTTTAATCCCTAAGAACTTTTTAGCACAACATTTCAAAAGACAGGCATTTCACGTTTTTTTCACTGTAGCCTTTTAAACGGAGTTTTTTGGCACCATCAACTGATGCTACGCTCTTCTGCTATTTTCATCAAACAAAATTTTGTTTACTATCATAACCAATTCTAATCCAGAATTCGACAACAAAAGTGAAGAAGAGAAAGAAATATTTCGTGGGAAAATGAATTTCAGCATTGCTATTTCATTTGTCAAAATACCTGGATTAACATGCATAACTTTTGTTGGAAAAACTCCCCGTACTTCGAGCATTTGGCACCAGTTGAATCCAGTTACAATTATATCTATTGAATAATAAATGCAAGCGGAATGTAACAAAGTTATGTAGGAAAGAAGTCACTATCAAATAGTAAAACTAATATTGCTTATTCTGCATTTAAACGGAAAAGTAATGATAATAAGATTTGTAGACAAAAGCAGTGTTCAATAATACCTGAATTACTTTACCTGAGATTAACCGAAAAAGAGGCAAAGTACAAAAACATGGCAAACAGTGTGCACCCGGAGGGGGGGGGACCCAGGGGGCCCCCCCCAAAGAAAATCCTGGGTGCACCACTGTGAGCAAATATAACATTTGTTATTGACTTTCAATCACAAATGTTATATTTGCAATATTAGAGTAAATCAGATGCACTAATATTGCAAATGAACACATGTAATTGTGTATTTGTGTTGTTATAAGCATAACTATCATAAGTCATTGAATTTGAATCCTGTAAACACCACCGAAATAAATAACGTGTTTACTCAGGGAAAATCAATAACGTGTTTACTCAGGTACAACCCAAATTCGAAAATGTAATCATAATAAATATAAACTAAACTAAATAATAATAACAGTTTTTAAGTTTTACCAAAACTTATCTAGTTTTGTCGATAAAATAAGTTTTAGTAAGGAAAACGATTGAAAAAAAATAGTTGCATTCGGCAAAAATGGAGGCAATTAAATAATTTTATTAGTAGTAAAATTAGAGTTCAATATTAAGCTAATTGTAAAAGTTCAGAACTGGTGTACGTTTAGTCAAACACTACTCGAAGTTAAACAGAAGTCAAGACTTTATGACGGACTAAATCTAAATGTAAATTTTATGTCAGTTTATAAATATTTTTTTTTAAAATTCTCACATAAATAGTATCATTAATCATTTCTAAAACTTTCTTTCAAGTTCATCTTAAATTATAAGAAAATTAAGAATGAATCAATGGAGATTTTAAATGTATTGAACAATTTCAAAAATGCATTTGAAAACTGTTCATAGGAACAATCATACATTATACACCGTGCCTCTATGCCTGAATTACATAATTATTTGAATCTAGTTGCCATTAAGTTTTATTGTGAATTTTAAAAATTAGTGTGTTGTGGAAAATATGTAAGTAATTAGGTATGTCGAAACAAAATTGGTCTAATGGAAAACTGTTAAATAAGTATATGTATATAAGTTTACCCTGCAAACCAGTCAGAAACACACATAAAAGCATATAATATCGAGTGAAAATGTCCCATTCCTATCTTATCCAAATATCTTACTCAGAAAATATTTTTTTAACTTCTGATCAGGCTCTGGCCAGTTAGCGCTTATAATTTTTGCACGGTGTTGGACAGTACTAGATTTTCTCAAATGTTACCAGTTGGATGTCTTATCAGGAAAAGGGAAATGGTAGAAGTATCTTCACCCCTATGGCGAGAGTCATTACAATCCTTCAAATGTTATTCTAAACGGGCAGGGGAAGAATTTTCTAATGGTCAACTTACTGACACACTACAAGAATCAAAAACATGCAGGGGTCCAAACAGATTTTTCTTCTTTTCTTAGTACTAGCAGCCTTACCATCGGCTCAGAATAGAGGCAATATTTGGGGATTTTTTTAAAGCAAACTTAATATTTAGCACTTCATATTCCCTTGTTTACTTTGTGCAGTGTAAGAATTTCAAGATAATTCTTGAATGAATGTGTTATACAATTTTTAAAACTTATCGAGACTGTGGTTTGTAATTTATTGTTTTGTGTAAGACTTTGTACAATTCATAACCATTACTTTACAAAATTACTTAGCTATAGCGTGTTGTTGGATTCATCGACATACAACTTTAAAAGTAAGTGATTTGTTTATAAATTATTATGTTAATTGATGTTGCAACATAAAGAATAATAGGTACTACCTAATAGTTATGTCCTACCTAAAAGTTGGACTGATCACTGTACCCCCGGCTAAAATTTTGCTAGTTTATATTTGAGAGAGTTGTTTCTGATGAGATGTTACAAGTAATGTCTCTGCGGCTACACAGTACGCTAATTAAAATTCAAAATGTATATAAATTGGAAGAAAAACCCAACACCAAATTTAGAGCAAATGTTACTCATCTAAATTGTTAACCCTGTCGGCTACATTTACACATATAAAAGCCAAATACCGCTCATTGACTCATCATTACATCTCTGGAACCATAAGTTCTTGGAAGTTGAAATTTTGTAGTGTGGTACCTCTTAGACCCTAGGTGCTCATTAAGAACTCCTCTTAAAAATTTAATACAAATTACGGGGTAAAGGTTACAATGGGGTTGTGAATATGAGTGGTGCCTACTCAGGGTTAGAAGCAAGAATTAGACAACGAAACCCCACTGCCAGATTTTTGCACTGCTGTTCTCATAATTTGAATTTAGTGATCAATGACAGTGTCACCAATGTACAGGAAGTCAGGCAATTTTATGAACAATTAGAAAAAAATTTACAATTTTAGGTTGTGTTACACATTGGGCAATATTAATGGAAACAAATTAAACCAACTTAGCAAAAACATTTAAAAGTGTTTGTCCAACACGATGGTCTTCCCATGTTCAGGCCCTTCATGCACTACATTCTTGTTATTTTGATATAATTAAAATATTGACATATTTATCAGTGAATGGGAAAAAAATTATGACGAGCAACATGAAGCTAAAAATTTGATTAATTATTTTGATAATTGTACAAAGTAAAATACTTGAACCTATTAATACAGTCTCGTAAATGCTGCAAGGTACTCATGGAGATATAGAGGAACCAGTTGAGATACTTTCATCACGCCTAACCTAATTCCAGAACTTAAGGAATTGGGAGTTTGTTAAAAACGATGCCCTTGAGTTATCAGCTCAATGGAATATGGAACATTGTTTCCCCAAAAAGATTGCGTTGTGTGAAAAATTTTTTTGATGAATTACAAGTAGATGAATGCATTGAAAACAGTGAACAATGTTTCAGAGTCGAGGTGTTTTATAAAGTAACCCATTTAAAAATTAATCAATAACTATTAGATTTAAATCCGTTTGACAATTATGTACACTTTTTAAATGTTTATCACCTGCATATCTCGTCGCGTCACTGAACAAAAATATTCTGGAAGGATCAGAATTGTTACAATTGGCATATCTTTCCGATATTTTGCCTAGTTTGGGATCTCAACTGCTTCGATTTAAAATGTGCTTTTATATTCAATTAAAACTAATTACTTCTATATGCAAAGTTGCTGAACTACTTTAAATTCCCAATGCAGCCTCAAGTAGCTTCTCTGACATTATTACAGCATGCATGATATTTTTAACTTTAACGGTGACAACAGCGACATCAGAACGAAGTTTTTCAAAGATAAAATTAATCAAAACATAAACCCCTAAATCAATGGAAAGAACATTAGCTTGTCAACTGGATCTGGAGAAGTGACTGACCGATTTGCAAACGAGAAAGTGAGAAAACAACAATTTTGAATTATTTTTTTTTATATGGAGACTGAACATGCATAAGTACATTTTGTCAATACAGTTTATAAAATATGTAGTTAATATTAGTGGTCACTCCATATTTAAAGAATTATACTTTGTTTTATTATTATATATATATTTATTAAATTGAATTTCTTATTACTGAAATGTCTTGAATTTCAAATAAATTGTTATTAAGTAAGGGTTTAAATGGAAATAAGAGTAACTACATAATAGAGTAATTACGCATACTACGTAAAGAGTAAATGTGTAATTTCAAATAGAAGGCACGAGAACATTCCATGAACATCACAGAGCATGCGCGATAAGTTTTGCGCCTAAGTTTAACAAAGGATTATTGCAGAGCGTCTTCAGATGAGGGATTGTGCAGAGCGTGTGTCACGAGGTCCAGAGATTGAAACTTGGCTTGGATTAAATCAGGTTAATTAATAGTATTTGAAATAAAGGATTTAGATGTAAACTAATTGTATGCAATTCCACAGGCCTACAATCATTGACTGCATAGATTTAGAGTAATTATAATGGGAACAAGTTTAGAAGGAGTACGAGTATATATATATATATAGAGAGAGAGAGAGAGATCAGACGAGGAAAGGTATTTGAGCGGTTTTTAAATTTATTACCACAGGTGAAAGAATTTCTATTAGCCAGGAATAAAAGTTGTTTAGAATTAGAAAAATAAACCCTAGTTAATTCAGCTAGGCTTTCTAACTGATGTAACTGTAAAATTGAAGGAACTAAATATGAAACTACAGGATAGAAATCATCATATTGCTTCTATGACAAGTACGATAAATGCATTTAAAGCTAAATTGGCACTCTGGAGAAAACATATGGAGGAAGATAATTTATCACATCTTCCAAATTTAAAAATGGTCATAGAAAATTATTACGATGGAAATTCTACCAACTATCAGTTTGCCAAACATTTTCATTCCTTATTGGAAGAAGTTAATACCAGATTTGAAGAATTGTACAAATTGGACAAATTCTTGACGTTTTTTATTAATAATTTCTGTCATACAGAGGATGATGTGACTAATAAAATCACAACACATTTTGATATTTCCAATATGGAGGACTGCGAATTCGAAATTATAAACATAAGAAATGACATTGAATTAAAATTGCATCATAACGAAGAAAAATTCTGGAATTTAGTGAATGGAAATAGCTTCCCTTTGTTGAGAAAATGTGCTCTCAATATGAACTCTCTGCGTCGACAAATACTTCTGAATATTTGTTTTCCAATATGGAATTCTTAAAATCAATGCCTTAGAACTAGGAATTCTACTTAAGGGCCACATTAAAACGAGTTGGTCGCAGATTTGCAATGTGAAATATTGCACTAATTATCAATTTTAAGATTATTTTGTTTAAATTGAAATTTTAATTTATGTATTAAAAATTATGTCACATTAATATTTTCATGTTTAAATATTAACCCCCTTCTCCTCCTCATCCAGGGGTGCCCACCGAACTCCCACAATTCTGAAATATGCCCTCCTAGAAAAAAAGGTTGCTGACCCCTGATGTATATATGTGTGTGTGTGTGTGTGTGTGTGTGTATGTATGAATGTATGTATGTATATATATAGGATGGAATTTTAATAGTGGCAACTAGGTATGTATAGTCCACCTTCCGCCAGAAGAGACCTGACACTGGTTTTAGGGTAGCTGCCTCGGGGAGGTCGATTCTCGAAATGAGGGGTTGGGGAAAATCAACATTCTTCACCGTCACATATTTTCTCAGGCCTATGTAATGTTCCACCTCTCACCAAAAATGAACTCTCCCCGAAAGACTTGCTTCTAGGGGATCTTCTCTTCAGAGGAAGGCAATATAAATTATACTCGAGATACAGGGGGTGAAACTTTTATAGCCCTTCAAAGTAGTAACGAGCATTATTTAGCACTCGTAACTAGCGCATACTGGAAGCTGCAGGATGCACCTGATCTTTTGATCCTTCAAATGGAATGGTCTACAGCCTGCAGAATCTCTGGTGGGAATGGTTCCTTCATGTAGGGGATGAGATCAAAGTCACAATGACTAAAGTCCGTGCAATATGGGGGACTGTAGTGCAACACATCAGCCAAAGTGTGCATTTTCCTTCTTCAGTACCATGCAAAAAATTATTTTGTACAACAGACGGGTAACTAAAACACGGTTTTGTGTTCATCCTGTCACTGCGCAGGCATGTGATGTGTGTGGGGAGAGCTCATTCACACTGAGGTGTTATATGCTACTTTCATGGGTTCTGTTGCATGGATGATCTACAACAGTGTTGGCACTATTAAAGTTCCATCCCTCATATGTATATATGTGTGTGCGTGTGTCTACATATATATATTATATATATATATATATATATATATATATATATATATATATATATATATATATATATATATATATATATATATATATATATATATATATATATATATAAATTTCTTTTCGAACCCTCTGTAGCCTCCAGGTAAAGAATAACTGAGTTACAGGATTTTTCAGATAATCAATTTTTCAGAAGTCCCTCATCCTGAATTGCCCGAGACATTTTACCCTGTAGGTCAAGAGATTTCAGAATGGTTGAACCAAGGAGATAAAACAACTTTCTAAGAATGGAGCCACTGTAAAGTTTTAGAATTTCATGAATAATGTAAAGCAGGCCGGCACAACATACAGCCCTTTATCTGTGAGCAGCCTCTTAATATTCAGTCTTTACCCCCACAGCCTTTTATGAAAGGAATATATAAGCAATGAATATTAAATTTGAATTTTTAAAATATTCAGCATTGTATTTTTGTTAGATATTTTTTACTTTACCATGTATCCTATTTTCTTGTAGCTCACAGAAGCATTCCATAAAGTAATATGGCTTTCTTTAGAAATAGAGTTCTGTTGGCCTGGCGTGAATAAACTTGGAGGCTAGCATGAAATTTCCATAATGTTAATATACTGAGAAACTGGTTAGTCTGAAGGTCTAACAGACATCAACTGATTTTTTTTAAAATGTTTAACAGGGTAATTTGTAAAATCAAGGTTCCATCATTAATGAAATTTAGAGTAATTTAGCAAAACATTAGCAATTTCCAATGCGTAGTTTCACCTGAAAGCAAAAGATTATAGCACAACTTAGAGGTTAAAAGGGAACAGTTTATTTGTATATGGCAAGCAGGAATCTCAGACTCAAATTCTGAATAAATATTTTGTTATCTTTACTGGAAAGAACGTCGAGTGTCTTTGTTAACAATTTTTGATACAATTTCAGCAGATCTAAAGAGTACATAATTTTAAGAACAATTTTCATTTCAGCAACTGCATGGGACTGATTATACGACATTTTCCTTCCCTGCAATGAGTGTACTGCAGATATACTTTGTGGATATCCTTATGAAGAATCCCATTTACATGCAGATATTCAAAATATAAAATTCCCAACGCAAAAAAAATTGCATAAAAAATGAATTCCAAGAACTGATATAATTTTTTTTTTTTAATTTAAATGTTACCTTCTTTTCAACAGCCATTTCAACTATTTTAAATATATAAAAATTGAGAGAGAACACAAGATTATTTTCCACCTAAATTAAAATATTTTTATTCACGTAATTTTCAATTTTTTATGGATTTAGAAGTAAATTTACTCAGAGCTACGAGTTTTAATTCTCATAATAATATTAAGGCCATATCAAATTATTTTTTTCTTCCCTCAAGAACAATTGCAGGTTTTTTTTTTCATTTGCAATTGAGTTAAACTTTTTTCTAACATAGAACATGTTTTAGAACATGTTTTAGATGTAAATAAGAATCCATGTAATTTGTAATTTTCTGTGGATTTCAGAGAAATTGAATTAATTTTGATGATGTTACAGTTTATTAATTTACTAACAGACACACGGATTAGCCAAAACAATAGGACCACGAAACTTTGTATAACTTTGAATTTTGATTGCCAGCTCAACATCATAAAGAGTTGGTGGGTTAAGCTCTATTCCCTCACTTTCCCCACTTAAGGTAGACTGTACATTATGTGAAACTATTTCTTCTTCATTATCTCTACTCTTAAGAAGAGTTTTAAAATGTTCACGCCATCTAATCAGAACCTCTTCCATATCTCTTGTAATTTTTCCTCTGCAGGCTATGGTTCTAGGATTGATGTGTTCATTCACTGGTTTGAATTCAATAACTTTGTCTCTAATTCTTTTACTAACAATAAAAACAGGACTGAACTGGTGTAACCTGTCATGGCAGCTATAATAGACACTGTAGTTTCGCTTATCCATCATTCCCTCACCAGTCCATCTCATTTCCTGTACTGCCAGAACATTATTTAATATTACATGAAAATGTCAGAAAGTTTTTTCAGTGCTCCACTTCTGTACAGCGTCCGTGTCCCAAATTTCATGCCAGGTCGTCGGGAATGAGTCAGTCCGGAAAATTCTTTTCTGAATCGAGCAATTTTGTTCTTTTCTGAATCGAGGAATTCTTTTCTGTTTCGAGGAATGTTGTCTCTAATTCGAGGAATGTTGTCCCTTCTTCTTTTCTGAATCGAGGAATTCTTTTCTGTTTCGAGGAATGTTGTCTCTAATTCTTTTACTAACAATAAAAACAGGACTGAACTGGTGTAACCTGTCATGGCAGCTATAATAGACACTGTAGTTTCGCTTATCCATCATTCCCTCACCAGTCCATCACATTTCCTGTACTGCCAGAACATTATTTTATATTCCATGAAAATGTCAGAAAGTTTTTTCAGTGCTCCACTTCTGTACAGCGTCCGTGTCCCAAATTTCATGCCAGGTCGTCAGGAATGAGTCAGTCTGGAAAATTCTTTTCTGAATCGAGGAATTTTTACAAGGCAGGGTGATTGGCCCTGCGCTCAACCCCCAACCTGGAGGACCAGTCCCCTGATATAATCCCCAGGGGCAGGGTGCCCAGCTATACCCCCGGACGTTGGGTACCCATTTCAGTCGCCTCTTACGACATGCATGAGCTACATTGGGACTATTCTTTCACACCCGGTCACCACACGGGTTCAGGTGGGGTTAAATTTGTCACTTTTTCGGTAAGAGAGAAGTTTTTCGGTTTGAGGCAGGAGCAAAAAATTTTGTAAAACAGTAGACAATATTCATTTGCTAAGGGTTACACACATGCCTGAGCATATGTATGAGGTCCGAAAGATTTCTATCACAGGCGACGATTAGCAGACAATGTCTCATAGTCGTAGGCTTGCTTTTAGTGCAGCTTGAATTGGTGGACTATAAACTGTCACTCGGCGAGGTTTGTCTAGCAACATAGGAGTGAACATTTTGCTTGTATCTCTGTTTTAACATCCAATGCAAACAGTAAAAAGCAACCTTTTCTTGAAAACATTAGCACACAAGATATCGTTGCAGCGAGTCTGCATGTACAACTGCATGATTTTTTTTTTTTTTTTTTTTTTTTTTTAATTCTCCTTGAGAATGCCACTGAATTTTCAATTTTCAATCTTCTTGTTTGTATTGATATCTAAGTAGCTCTCAGAGTGAAAAGTGAGGTAGGGAAGACAGTTGACTACTGACATGATGCTGTATTGCGGGTATATTCATCATATTCCAGATTGTTGCATGAAGAGATAGCTAGACCATCACCATAACAAAAAGTTTGAGCAGAGCAATACCCGCCTGTTTCATTACTTAGGATACCACAAGTCCTAATTTTCTCTTAAAAGCTGACAGCTAACATCTTGTGGATATCTCCTTGTTTTGCCTTTTGTTCATCAAGTTTGTCGTCAAGTTTGTTTTATCTTCAAGTCAGTGTTCAAACACTGAAATTTTGACTTCAAATTTTTTGAGCCTGCAGTCTCACATGGAGTGTAGGTAGTCTATGTTTTGACTGATCCGTGCATTTTAACAGATATATATTTTTTCAAGATTATAATGACTCCTGCTCTTTCTTGGACTTTGAAACAGCAGCAATTTTTGATTCATTAACAATTTTGATTCATACAATTCATATTTTATTTCCTTAAAGTAAAATATTCTAAATGCTCTCAAAGGGCAATTATGTGGTCGGAACTGGAGGCATAGTAAATACCAGTGATATTCTATTTAAAACATTTAACAGTAAGGAAGATAAGTACTTGGAACTTATATTTTATGCAATATTTTTTTTCAGCTACATGCATTGTGTATATTAATGAACCAAATTCTTAGAAATTATGAATGAAGTATTTCAATTGTTACTAATGATATCTAGAAATGTTTCTTTTCCCAAGTTATTATTTAATTTAAATATAACCAGCGTGCAACACATTCCTAATTAGAATTTTCTTCTCATTGGGAACAAAATAATAATTTGAGAACAAACAAATTATTAACTTAGTATCATTATAGTACACTAAGTTAACATAAAGTAGCAATACAAAAGATTACAGATTTTTTTATTTAAAATAAAAAAATTTTTATTTAAAATAATTTTCATTAACAGTTTAATTTTTGACTATCGATAGAGGCTATTCAGTTGTTTTTACCAATTTTACTGTAAGGTTTTATTTACTTTAAGAAATAACTATTCTTTTGTCTCATCAGGATTTGAGCTAAAGAAACTTCTGCTTTCCAGTACCATTGCACTGTACATCAAAACCTTAAGTCATGCAATGTCTTTTCTAGAGGCCTTCACATTTAATTCTACTAACCTATACTGACCCCCCAAAAATCAACCACTTTTCAGAGGCAGACCTGAACAACTCAAAATGTGATGAAGATCATATTACTTTACAGAATGCTGCTGTGGCTACAAGAAAATAGGATGGGAAAGCTAAAAATATTTTATCTAACAAAACATTAATTACATATTCTTTAAATTAAATGAACAGTAATATTCACTGCATATGTATTCCTTACTTAATATTCTAAATTTAAAAATAATATACCGAAATTTTTATTTTTGCAGTATCATGCATCTTTACAAAAGGATGCACAAGCCACAAAATGACTGTTGAAGGGCTGATACACAGCCTGCGGGCTGCATGTTGTGCTTGAGGTCTGTTCTAAGGGACTGAAAAATTGGAACAAATTTTGGTAAGTCTTAAAAATTAAGTTTTAAATTTTAAGACCATGTAATTGAAAAGCAAGTCATTGTTTTGTAAATCTCAAATTAAATTCAAAATAGTCTCCTATTAATATGAAATGAATTCTTTGCTTAGCTAATAACACTTGTTTTGATAGGGAAATACGCTTTTCCTCCTTGGTTAATCTCTCGCCTGACCACTCAGCTTTTTACCCGCCAGACGGCAGTGTAATTTTCAGGCGATTAATCGTGAGGTAAACTGAGCTGCAGTTAGAGCAGTTTTATGCAAATTTGTTTGTAGTATATATATATAAAGACTGTTTGGCCAAAAGTTGACGGCTCTCGCGTACTTGATGTTTCATTTGTAGTATGCTTTTATGATATAAGTTTCTTGAAGGATTTTAAATAAACATTTGTTTTAAGTAAAAGCTGAATGTTATAATTCTTTTAAAGGGCTCCACTACTCTGCTAAACATGTTTAAATTTTTGAAACAGAATATTATACGGTTATGGGCTTAGGTGCCCTAACCATTAGCCCTTATCAGCTTTTAAATCAAGCTTGTGAGCACGTTGTAAGATTCACCTACATTTCAAAATTTTTATCGACGGCGGGCCAGTAAGTTATATTCGGAAGAATGACAGAGGGAACTGTTATTATGAAGTTGAACTGCAATAACTATTCTACATGGTACTGTGATATGAAAGTCGTGTTAATGGAAAGGAATTGCTGGCGGATAGTTACAGGAAAGGAGACTAAACCAGCGGATACCGTCATTCCTAAAGAATTCCGACCAAGCAGCAAAGAGAGTTTATTAACCGAACTGAAAGAGCTTACAGTCTGATTTACCTGAACTTAGAAAAGGAGTACAGGTGCCTTATATTGGATATAGAGGACCCACTGAAAGCCTGGAATAGAATTAAAGAGCATTTCCGCCCGGACTCGCGGGCTAGAGCTATAGGTTTGACAGACGAATTTTTTAGCTGCAGAATTAATGAAAATGAGGATGTTGGACTTTATGCTGCCCAGCTTAAAGATATAGCTCAACAGGTAGAAGACACTGGAAAGCCTATTTCACAATGGTATCAATCGTTTCAACTTAGCCGATTTTTACCACAGGAATTTAACGGTATTGTCCAAAGCATTTATAGATGGAAGGACGACGATTTTAAGGTTGATAAGATTTTAAAAGAACTCTTAACAGAAGAATAAAGACTCAAGCAAACAAGAAAAGATCAAGAAACTATTGCCCTACAAACTTCAAGTAAAAAGGACATTATAGTACCTAAAAACTTCAAAAACATAAAAAGAAATGTAAAATGCATCAAATGTGGCAAAACTGGACATGCAAGTAAAAACTGTCAATTAAAATTCACGCCTAAAAGAACCCCAGATCCGGAAACGAGCTACATAGCCGAAGCCAACGCTGGAGAGGGGAATGCAAACACCGCCTGGATTCTGGATACAGCTGCCAGTTCGCACTTCTGCAGCAATAAAGACCTCCTGCTAGACTACAAACCATTACTGGGAACATCCATAGCCGTAGCCGTTGATGGTGTCAACTGCAACATTGAAGGAACCGGTACAGTCTGTCTGAAATTCGTTAATAATGGTGAGTCAGAAGTTTTAAATTTATTAAATGTTTTATATTCGCCGAAATTGAGGCGAAACCTCATGTCAGGTCCACTACTTGACAAAGGTGGTGCTTCTTTTATCAGGAAAGACAGGAAAATAATTGTATATGGTAAAGTTGGTCATAAGCAATTTGTAGCAAAACTTTTAAACGGGCTTTATTGTGTATATCCAGTATACCCAGATGAAAATGTAAAGCGTGAAATTTTCAATACCACTAGTACTAAACCTTTAGACCTTTGGCATAACAAGTATTGTCACATAAATAGCAAGTATATTGTTCAAACAAGCAAAAATGAAAGTGTTAGAGGTATCCCTAATCTTAAAAACAGCCATTTAAATTGTGAACCTTGTAAGTTAGCAAAAACTTGCAGAAAATCATTTAAACCAATTGGCAAAATTCGTTCTAAAAAACCTCTCGAGCTACTTCACATGGACTTATGTGGCCCTTTTCCTAATGTAGCCATAGGTGGTTATAGATATTTTCTTTCTATAATAGATGACTTTTCGAGGAAAGTCACTACATACCCCTTAAAGGAGAAGCGAGATGCTTTTAAATGTTTTACTAGTTATCAGAAAAGAGTAGATCGTTTTTTGAATTCTAAAATTATAAGTGTTAGAATGGATAATGCATTGGAGTTTTGTAGTTCAGAATTTGAAGACATTTTAGGAGAGCAAGGAATTCGAGCCGAAAGGTCAAACACCTACACCCCAGAACAAAACAGGGTCGCTGAGCGTTACAACTATACTGTAGTCGATGCAATAAAGGTAATGTTAAAAGCCAGCGGACTCGGGAATGGTTTTTGGGTTGAAGCCTTATTTTCCCATGCCTATGTATGGAATAGGGTTTGTCATGATAACCTCACAAAGACTCCCTTTGAGTTATTTTGGGGTCGTAAACCTTCAGTCAAGCACCTCAAAGCTTTTGGTACTCCTGCTTTTGTAGGTGTGCCGAGACAACTGAGGCGTAAACTTGATATGCATGCCAAGAAAGGCATAATGGTAGGTTACGCTCAAAAAAAGAAAGGGTTACAGGATTTGGCTTCCTTCTGAGCATAAAATAGTGGAAACTATCAACGTAACATTCGGTGAAGAACCAGTTAACAGTGGAGCTATGCTGGACCCTCAGCAGAAAACTGTAGTAGTTAATACTGAACTAGAAACTGATTCCGAATCACACGAGTCCGATATTGGTGTAATAAAACGATTATCACTAAAACTGACGAATTAGATCAGAAATCGAGCACCGATACGGAGCTTAAAACTCCAATTCCCATTGATCAGATTAAATGGTTAAGACAAGCTGTTCCACGAAAAATTGGTTCGCGAACAGATATTCACTATAAGATTGAGGGGTCAAATGTAAGAATCAGGTCTCATAACGATGCAGAAAACTATTGTAAATTACATAATATAGAATATGAAAAAGACTTTTTAATTTCTAGTCATGCTTTTGATATATTGCATTCGTCTTGTTTTACCGGCCCTCAATATAAATTATTCCCACTGAAATTAAAACTCCCCACTTGTTACAATGATGCATTGAAAACTCCCCAAGCTGAGAAATGGCATCAAGCTATGAGGGAAGAAATGAAGGTCATGCATGACCGAAAAGTATGGGACCTTGTTTCTAAACCTGTAAATGCTAAAATAATTGGATGTTGCTGGGTTTACACCGTAAAATACGATTCAAAAGGTAAAATAGCTAGGTTTAAGACGCGACTAGTAGCACAGGGATTTGGACAAAAGGAGGGAATTCATTACGAAGTTTTTAGCCCCGTTGTTAATTTTTCAATTATTAGATTCTGTTTTTCAATTTTAGTATGCAAACTAAATTGGTGTCATTGTCAATTAGACATTAGATGTGCATATTTGTATGCCCCTTTAACTCAAAGCATTTTTATGTACTAACCCCAGGGATTTTTAGATGAAAGTAAACCTAATTACTTTTGCAAATTAAACAGGGTTTTATACGGCTTACACCAGTCAGGACATGAGTGGTTTTTAGAAATACATATAGTTTTGGAAGAACTTGGTTTTCAAAAACTACAGTGGGCAAACTGTGTCTATATTTTTCAGAAAAAGGTTGTTTTACTTCTGTATATCGACGACATTATTCTGTTTTCTAAAACTCAAGATTTTATAAAATATGTGATTAAGTCTACTTAATAAGAAATTTGACCTGGAAGTCCTCGGCAAAACAAGTAAATTACAATTTGAGGAAAAAAGGCAGTGACTAAGGACAGGACTCCACTTCACCAGAAACGGAAAACAGAACAGAAAACGGAATTTTTTTCTGTTTTCCATTTCTGCTGAGATTCCGTTCTTTCTGTACTCCACTTCACCAGATTCCGCTCAGACAGATTCCGCTCAGCTGGCGCCATCTGTCGTCGTTTTTTGGTTTTTTTTTGTTTATTGTTTTACATTGGCTGTGATTCGGACATAAAATACTTAAGCTCAAGAAAGTATGGAAAACGACACAGATTTTGCTATGGCGAGTTTGCACTTCCTAAGTCTGCTGTCTTTAATTAGAACCTCTGAAGCAAAAAAAAGAAAATATCGATTCTGGATTCGAAAGATTTTCCAAGAAAGGGAAAAACATGGTATTCACAACACCTTAATTAGAGATCTTCGAACTACCGATCAGGAGTTCTGAAAAAAGTCTTGATGAAAAAACAGTAGTGCATAACAAATAGTATGTAATAGAAATTTCGACAAAATATTACTGAGGGTTTTAGTTGTCATGTTTAGTATATATCATCTCTATAACATTTGGATAGTTAAAAATATCAGACCTTTACAAAGTGACATCTAAGGATTACAGATCAGTTTGCACTAAATCCATTATCTGGTAATAGAAAATCATTATTCCAACAAATTATTCTAGTAGAAATTACTGTTTGACTTATTTAGCTTGCAGTTATGGAGGTGATGTTCATAAATAAACGCTTCCATGTCAAACCGAGATGCCATTGCTGTTTTGTGTTTCGTGGATCAAGACGCATTCCTATTGGCTGTCATACACACGGAATCCGCGGACGGAAACAGAAAAGTTCAACATTTTCAACTCCGTTTTCCGCCGTCATTCTGCTGGGCAGAAACGGAAAAAAACGGAAGTGCGTAGATTTTCCGATTCTGTTTTCTGTTTCTGTCGCGTTTTCTGGTGAAGTGGAGTCCAGGCCTTATACATACATCAGTCAGACTACATTGACAAAATATGCGAGAAATTTAAAGACTTTAGTTATCCAATAACCAGTGGCGTAGCTACATATTCAGCGCCCTGGAGCAAGTAAAATCCGTGAGCCCACTTGTTTCTTGGAAGAGTTCTGGCGAAATTTGTTTTCTATCTATTATTTCAATTTAAAACCTTACTTAATAACAATTTATTTGAAATTCGAGACATTTCAACAATAAGAAATTCAATTTAATAAATATGAATGTAATGATAAAACAAATTATAATTCTTTAAGTATGGAGTACCCATTAATATTATTACATATTTTATAAACTCTATTGACAAAATGTATTTCAGCATGTTCAGTTTGCACATAAAAAAACGTTCAAAATTATTGTTTTCTGGCTTTCTCGTTTGCAAGTCGGTCAATCTTTTTCTCCAGATCAAGTTCACAAGCTATTGTTCTTTCAATTGATATCGTGGCCAAAGGGTTAAGACGGTGTTCTGAGATGTTGCTTCTTAAATATGTTTTGATTAATTTCAGTTTTGAAAAACTTCGTTCTGATGTCACTGCTGTCACCGGTAAAGTTAAAAAAATCATGCTTGCTGTAATAAAGTCAGAGAAGCTACTTGAGGTGCAGTGAGAATTAAAAGTAGTTCAGCAACTTTGCATATAGAAAAAATTGGTTTTAATTGAATATAAAAACATATTTTAAATTGAAACAGTTGAGGTCCCAAACTAGGCGAAATATCGGAAAGATATGTCGATTGTAACAATTCTGATCCTTCCAGGATACTTTTATCAGGTGACGCGACGACATATGCAGGTGATAGACATTTAAAAAGTTTACATAATTGTCTAACGGATTTCAATCTAATAGTTAATTGATTAATTATTAAATCCATTACTCTATAAAACACCTCGACTTTGAAAACATTACTCACTGTTTCCAATGCATTCATCTACTTGTAATTCATCAAACAATTTTTTCACACGACGCAATCTTTTTTGGGGAAAACAAGGTTTATTAACAAGAGAGAAAGGGGGCTGAGCTCACGGAGCCCCTTGTGTCGACTACCATTGACCTCTGTAAACCGACAAGCCTGTCTGCTGTGGTGTCGGGCACATTCGACCTGGAATGTTACTGACTGGAGTAGAATTGTCTTCAGTGATGAGTCCCGCTTCGAACTGAGCCCCGATGACCAGCGAATACGTGTCTGGAGACGCCCCGAACAGCGATGGGATACCAACCTTTCTGTCTCCCGCCATTCGAGCCGACAACAAGGTGAATTGGTCTGGGGTGCCATTTCATTTCATAGCAGGACCCCTTTGGTTGTCATCCACGGCACCCTTACAGCACAGCAGTGCGTCGTTGCTGTTCTACGCCCCGTTGTGTTGGCCTTCATATCATGCCACCATGGTCTTACATTTGAGCAAGATAATGCCGACCCGCATACGGCGAGAGTTTCTACTGTTTGTCTTTGTGCTTGCCCTACATTACCTTGGCCAGCAAAGTCGCCGGATCTCTCCCCCACCCCACTGAGCACGTTTGGAGCATTAGGGCAGGGACCTCAAAGCAGCTCGGTTATTGACGATCTAATGCACCAATTGGACAGAATTTGACACGATATCCGGCAGGAGGACATCCGTCACCTCTATCAATTAATCCAAGCTGAATAACTGCTTGCATAAGGGCCAGAGGTGGACCAACGCGTTATTGACTTTTTCACTTTGGGAAGCTCTTTCTCTTGAATAAATCACCCAACTTTTCTCAAATTGTAATCATTTGTTTTTCTGTAAATATATATTATATCTACCGACTTTCGTCTCATTCGAATAACTCCGTCTTGGTGCACCGTTTTTTTTTTTTTTTTTTTTTGTCTAACAGTGTATGTCAATATTTTAATTACATCAAAATAATGCGAATGTGGGGCAACAAGGGCCTGAACACGGGATAATCATGTTGGACAAACTCTTTTTAATGTTTTTGCTAAGTTGGTTTGATTCGTTTCCCAATGCCTAAGAGAACTGAAAAAACGTAAATTTTTTCTAGGTGTTCATAAAATTGTCTGACTTCCTGCACATTGGTGATACTGTCAGTTCACTGTTAGTTACCCGTATTTAACCAAGAGCACTTAAAAAAAGTGTATTTAAATTTAATTAATCGCTAGTCTGGCTGTTAATTTTATTTCACGTATTCTGTGACACACGCTACCTGGAGTATTGAATACAACTCTAAAGTCACAGGTAAAATAAGCTACACCCCTTAAAGATTTTTTTTTATATATCTTAGGGAGCATCTAGGGCCTAAGAGCAACACCATACAAAATTTTAATTTTCTAGAAAACATGTGCCAGAGATAGGTTTTTGCTGTTGTTGTTTTGGGGAGATTAAGCTCCTTTTAACCCCTTAAATTTTGTATTTAAAATTTTTTTTTCTTTGTGCACACCTTGGTTCTAAGAGAAAGTATCATACAAAAATTCAGCTTTCTAGGTCTCATGGTTCTAGAGATACAGTGTGTGTGCGTGTGTTTTGGGGAGGAGAATTTGGCCCCTTAAAATTCTAATTTATTAAAAAGATTTCTTAACGAGCACCTAGGGCATAATATAGCAACAGCTCGCCATAGGGGCATAATAGCAACCATGTTCGCTCATTGCAAAATTTAAGCATCCTAAGTCTTATGGTTCTAATTATTTGAGTTTCTTTTAACGCTCATTTGGAATATTTTTTGCGTATTTCTGTTTTGACATTAGCCTGCAATTTTTAATTAGATCTAAAATTATTTATAATGGAAATTTCTTTCTTCCTCTGTCGATTTTTTAAAAATTACCTCATGCATGTTATAAAACTACACATTTGTATTTTTATAACATGCTGCTCCTGAAAATGTTTGCCACCAACTTTCAGCTATAATACGTAACTGTTAGGTAGTACCTATTATTATTTATGTAGCAACATCAATTAACATACTTAATAAACAAATCACATTTAAAATTATACGTCGGTGAATCCAACAACACGCTGTAGATAAGTAATTTAGTAAAATAATAGTCATAAATTGTACGAAGTCACTTCAGCAGAACAATAAATTACAATCCAGAGTCTCAATAAGTTTTAAGAATTGTATAACACATTCATTCAAGAATCATCTTGAAACTCTTACACTGCACAAAGTAAACAATGGGAATATGAAGCGCTAAATACTAAGCTTGCTTCAAAAAAATCCCTGAATATTTGCCTCTATTCTGTGCCGATGTTAAGGCTGGTATGTAAAACAAAATCTTTGTTTGTTACCAGCCTTAACATCGGCAAAACCCCTGCATGTTTTTGACTCTTGTAGCAGGAGGAGGCAGTAAGTTGACCCTAGAGAATTCTACCCCCAATCGTTTAGAATGACATTTGAAGGATTGTAATGACTCTCGCCATAGGGGGTGAAGATGCTCCAGCCATCTCCCTTTTCCTGATAAGAACATTCAACTGGTAACGTTTGAGAACATCTTGTTAGGCATAGCGTACCCGATTTGAAGCGTCGCTTTACGTCTCATGACTTCCGACTTATATACTAATTTTTTCACAGAACCGAGCGAAGGCGTTGCCTTCAGGCGGCACGTATAAGATCGACGTCACTTCCAGTCACGTGTTCGGGGGGAGTTGCCCGTCGTATGCATTAGTATTTAAAGAGCGGCGTGTTGTTTTTTTCTCGACTAGGCTGGATGGTGGTCGACTGGTAAGCTTTCCCGATGTCGTACTAACGATGTTATCGCCGTACTTTTTCACTCAACATTTGAAACGTTATGTTTCCCTTTTATTTTTATTGCCGTACTTTTTAGTTAGGATTAGCGAGTAATTAGTCAAGCCAGAATAAGTCAGGGCTTTTTTGTTTGTTTTTATGAATTATTTTTATCATTATATTTCGTTATGTTTGTTTTATTAAATTAAAAATAAAAAGATTATTTTATTTTTAACTCCGTTAGTTTTATTTTCTCAAACACTGCACTTAGTTGGTATTGAGAAAGTCTTCTTTAGTTGTTTAGCCGTGGTTAAACAACAGTATAATTAAAAGGGTTATGGGCCTCAGCTAAATTAAAATCTTTAAATATTGGTAGTGTAATACCAAATGTTAAAGGCTGACATTTTTTTTACCTTAATTGGTGTATATTTGTGCAGTGTTTGAAGCTACGATCCCAGTAGTGATTACGAAATTGTTTAAGAAGGGCGATAGCTTAAAATGCAATTTTTTTTTTGAGAAATAGGTGTCTTACGTTTTTTTAATTCGTGAACTGTAAGATTTTTTTTCAAAATTTTAAAGAATGGCTACGGCTACATTAGTGATAGAAAAGTTAAATGGCTCAAATTATTTAAACTTTATTTCGGACATAAAATACGTGTTGCTAGAAAAAGGGGTGTGGGACATGATTGATCGTTCCAAAATTGAACCCGAAGATGTCGAAAAATTCAAAAACTGGTCAAATGTAGCTTTGTCGACAATTTACTTGAATGTTGAGCCAGACTATAGGAAAATAATAGAGGATACTTGTACTCCAGTTGAGGCGTGGAAGAAATTATGGGAAAACTTTTATCCGGATGCACGTTCTAACCACATGAAGTTGTTCTCAGATTTAATTGAATGCCGAATATTACCTCAGGAAACTATCAATTTATTCGCTGCCAAACTGTTGAGGACAAGTACCCAGTTGACTGCTATCAATCCTAAGTTTGATAATATTTATACGTCTTTCCAACTATTGCGATATCTGCCTTCCGAAAATGACAGTGTAGTCCAGTCCATTTTGAGATGGGAAACGGATAAATTTTCATATAATAACATAGTAAATGAGTTAGTATCAGAAGAGGCAAGATTAGCGCTGAGGAGACATTACGAAGGTGACAACGTCTACATACAGAATATATCCGCCTATGGCAGACCGTCATCGAAGAGAAATATAATTTGTTACCGCTGTGGGATTGCGGGGCACGTCAAATCTCAGTGTCGCACCAAAAGCTCTACATTCTCAACACCTCCCGAGATGTACAAGAATCCTTTCCCTGGCCAAACCCAGTTCCGGAGCAAGAACCGAAATGCACATCCAGAGGCCCGGGGTTCATCTTCCGACAACTCTACCAGGTCAGCTAAAGATCAGCCGTATCCTCGATCCAGGAATCGTAGACCGAGAAACCGGTCTAGCCGTGGAAAGAGACCTGACACACCTGTAAACTCCAAACGCAAGTCCTTTTCTAATCACCTTGTGACACACGACAGTTTAAGCGAGGCAGGAGAGAGTTCTGACTGGATTTTCGACTCTGGGGCCTCTCATCATTTTTGCCACGATAAAAACTTATTCACAAAGTACTCACCACTAACTGGTGAAAAAATGTCAGTTGCTATTAAAGGTGCTACCTTCCCCATTGAGGGAAGAGGACAGATCAAACTGCGATTTGGTCAACACATTGTATATTTAGAAAATGTTATGTATTCTTCTATGTTGAAACGGAATTTAATCTCTGGTCCTAGTCTGGACAAAGAAGGTGCTATATTTCATGGTGGTAATGGTGAGGTGAGGGTGTCAGATGGTAATGAATTGCTTTTTAAGGCTGTGCTAAAGAATGGGTTGTATTATTTATTCCCTAAGGTACCCAATGCTAATACCAAACAAGTTTCATTCAAAGCCTGTTTTTTTGGTAGAAAAGATGATTTAAATACTTGGCATAGGAGGGTAGGTAATGTTAGCCCTGCTATCTTGAAACATACTTATAGGCAAAATGGTGCAAGAGGGTTACCAAATTTTAAAAACCTAGATTTAAAATGTGACGCATGTAGGATTAACAAATTCAAACGCGTATCGTGTAAATCAACAAAATATATTAGAGCTAAACACCCACTTGAGCTATTGTATGCCGATATTTGGGGACATTGCCGAATAGTTGGTAGACAAGGGGAGAGATATTTTCTCTCCATAATAGATGACTACTCGAGGCGGGTAGCTATTTACCCGATCAAACAAAAATCAAATGTGTTCGCCATAGTTAAGCAACATATCACTCGTGCCGAAACTTTTACAGGGAAGAGAGTGAAATTTTTTAGGACAGATAATGGGGGAGAGTTCGTGAATGAAAACTTTAAAGCTTATTTTGCCGACAAGGGTATCGGACATGAGCTAACAAATATTTTTACGCCCCAGCAAAATGGAGTTGTACAGAGGTTTAACCAAACGGTAGCTGACGGGGCTAGAACCATCCTCAGTGAAAGTGGTTTGGATCCAAAGTTCTGGCCAGGAGCGATACTTTATTTTGTCTACACATGGAATAGATTGTGGCCAAGAAATTTGTCAAAAACTACCTGTAGTTCAATCCAAGCATGACTATATGATATCTTAATACCAAGGACTTTTAAGCAGGTTTTAAAGTCAGCGCAGAAAGACTTGTGGATTGAGGCCATACAGAAGGAACTTGACGTCATGGGAGAAAGGAAGGTTTGGCACCTGGCCAAGTTACCAAATAAGTTGTTATTCTAAACTAAGTTGTCCCAACACGGAAGAAGAAATCAAGGAAATGTCACAATTGCCTTACAGGAGTTTGTTGGGGTGTCTAACATTTATTGCAAACCGAACACGCCCGGACATTTGTTATGCAGTGAATATATTCAGCCAATTTCAGGCCAATCCTGGAATTATACACTGGGAAGGTCTATTGAAACAGCTTAGATATATTTATTATTATACAAGACGTTTAAGACTTAATCTCTCTTGCGGTAAGGCCCACTTAGCAATATTCTCCGATGCTGATTTTGCATCAAACCGTGATGACCGTACTTCGGTCGGCGGCCAACTCGTCATGCTTGACAATTCCCCCATCGATTGGCGGACCTTCAAACAGAAGTGCGTTAGCCTTTCTACGATGGAAGTGGAATTTGTCGCAATGACGGAGTCTGCCAAGAGCCTGTTATGGTTTGACAGAATTTTAAAAGAATGTCGGGCCAGGAAACTGATTAAGGGAGATAATATTACAGGTCAATATTACAGGTTGACAACCAGGCAGCTATAGACTTTGTAAAGTCCCCAATAGAAAACCACAGAACAAAACACATAGATGTGAAATTATTCTTCATTCGGGACCTGGTGTACCAGGATATTTTTGACCTAATTTTTGTCTGTATCAAGGGCAATTTGTCTGACATTTTCACCAAACCACTCACCAAATTCGATCTGAGTAGATTCAGAGAAGTGATTTTTGACAACAGCTCATTGTAATAGTTAAGTAAATTTATATGTTGTATCAAACCTTTGCATGTTCATGTATTATTTTTTTTTGCATCTGTGTTTATTATGTATCGTAATCTGCTCGGAATCGTGTATGTATAAGCTTAACTTTTTGCATTGCAATCTTTATATATAAAAATGCTATATTGTCATTAAAATAGTAAGCATCAGCATCAAGAAATATATGTACTTTGGATCATGCTGATTATTTGAAAAAGTAACTTTTGAGTATGCATCTTATTCAATATAGTTTAGATGATATATTTTGTAAAATGAAGTATAAAGCTAGTATAACTGAAACGTAATTTTTATAGATATCTTTATAATGGTGTTTTCAATACTGTGTATATATTTTTCAATGCTTCTGATGTGCTTTTGTGTGTGTATATGTGATGTTAACCTGGCGCCAGGTGGTATAGATGATTTTTGCTAAATGACCTACTTTTGTGAACGGTTTTTGGATGAATGTCCGTGGGTTTTTGTACTTTTTATATCAGGAGCTAGTTCCATATATGTACATTTCTAAAACTGTATTTTGAACTAATTTTTCCTAAATGATAAATTTAAACTTTGTTATTTGCTCTATAAAAATTTTGTAACTGGCATATTATTACTAGAACTTTTGATTGAGAGGAAAGCTTTGCATTTATAAAACGCACAAACATTTTTTTTACGATCTTTACTAGAATCTTATTGTATGAGTTTTATCGCTCAAGTTGGTTATTTTTCAGTCTAATGACAATTGAAATTGTGTATAAAAAAAAACAGGTATGTTGTTGAATTTTTGTTATGTTTAATTATCATCTATTGTTAATGTTGTTTTTGAACTTCTAGTGTTTTTTTTATGTCTTTAAAACAGGAAGTTTATGGACATTGTGAATTCTCGCTTGTACTTTACGAAAAAAATTCTAGCACAGAAAGAATTGTTTTTTTTCAATAACTTAGCATAACTTTAAATTTTTTTAAAAACTTAGTCAACTTTACAGGTTTCTAGTTGGGTTTTTTTTCGGAAGTAATGAGAGGGGGGGCATTGTTAGGCATAGCGTACCCGATTTAAAGCGTCACTTTACGTCTCATGACTTCCAACTAATATGCTAATTTTTTCGCAGACCGAGAGAAGGCGTTGCCTTCGGGCGGCACGTATAAGATCGACGTCACTTCCAGTCACATGCTCAGGGGGAGTTGCCCGTCGTATGCATTAGTATTTAAAGAGCGGCATGTTGTTTTTTCTTTCTACTAGGCTGGATGGCGGTCGACTGGTAAGCTCTCCCGATGTCGCACTAACGATGTTATCACCGTACTTCTTTCACTCGACATTTGAAACGTTATGTTTCCCTTTTATTTTTATCGCCGTACTTTTTAGTTAGGATTAGCGAGTAATTAGTCAAGCCAGAATAGGTCAGGGCATTTTTGTTTGTTTTTCTGAATTATTTTTATCATTATATTTTGTTATGATTTTTTTTGTTTTATTGAATTAAAAATAAAAAGATTTTATTTTTAACTTCGTTAGTTTTATTTTCTTAAACACTGCACTCAGTTGGTATCGAGAAAGTCGCCTTTAGTTGTTTAGCCATGGTTAAACAACATGGTCATTGTGCGCTTCGAATGAAGGTACATGTGTCGTCTGCACATTCTTCGAAAGATTTGCTTAAGTAAACACAGTCGCATTGATTGTGAAAAGCCAATTCTCCAGCCTAGCTAGCGTCGGTGTTCCATAATTATGTTTCTTTTAGTATGTGCATCTTAGGTCTTAGTAAAGGCGGTCACCCCAAAATGTCATTTTGGTCCATCGGTTGATGGCGATCGACTTAATGCCCATCCCTGTCTTAATGTGAACGGGCAAGACACGGAAGCTGGAAGATTGTTCATCGTTCACTGTGGTTGTAATGTCCAGATTCTTTTCTCTGAGAATCCAACAAGTGTTTTCTCAGAATTCATAGAAGAGGAGGAGCTTGCAATCCTAGGACCAAGATCATCCCATCCCTTAGACCCCCCCCGTGGGGAGTTCCAGTCTGGGAGAGGGAATTGAAGCTATCTCTCTGCGAGAGAGGTTGGGCGCTGTACGGTTTCAGAGAGCGACTCAAGTTTGGGGCAGAGCAAGCTGTCCCGGATGGTGATTGTACAGTGTTAATCTCTCGGTTTAAGACTGTATAGTAGTCTCAGAAAAATATGTATACAATTGTATAATAATTTTACATAAATGTTCAAAATATTATATGCTTCTTTTTTTCTCATTTGACATAGCATTCACTGCTCAAACTAGCGGTGGGATATCTGAAGTTTGCTCGTAACCCGAATTTTAGCTCGTAACTTGAAGCAAAAAATCTACCGAGAGAATGCTCGTATCTCGAAAAACTCGTAAGTCGAGACACTCGTAAATCGAGGTACCATTGTACAACAAACCACATAATACTGCTTGACAGAATGATAGTTAACTTTACTTTTCCTAAGCATTACAGCGAACACACTCCTGCTGCACAGAAATTTTTTTCTGTCTTGGGTATTTACATAGTACTTCTCTCCTTTTTCTTTAACAGAGATACTTTTGCAGAATTCATATTTATATTAGGTGTTTCATCAAAGCTTAGAATCGTTATTAACTTAAACATCCACATGTTGCTTCTGATGTGATATGAATGTGGAATACGGGACATTAAACAAGAGTGCTTACCTGACACCCCAGTTGGACTTGCCCGCACTTCAGCTCCTTTGGACCTGCTGGTCGAAGCCTCACTCTTCAATTTCTCTACAGTGTTGCTGATCTCATGTCTGTGGTTGGCAAGTTCATCCAGGACAGATTGCAACCGAGTTAATTCAGCTTCCAAATCAGCCCGGTTGTGTGGAGCTTTCTAAAAACATTATTAAACTATTGAAATGCCCTTAAACTTCTTTTTTTTTCTTTCTAAAAATATACTCTAAATAAAAGTTTACCATTTCTGTTGATCCTGTCTTTAGAGCCTGCTGTAAAATTTGTCTGAGATGTAGTATTTCTTGCTCCATTTGATCATTCTTAGAGGTAGCATCTTCAATTTTCTAGAAATGAAAATAAATAAATAAATGCATAAACCACTATCCTCATAACAGAATTTTTAAAATGTCACTCAAATATTGAAATATTTCAGTTTCTGCCTCATACATGAAGACATGTTTGATATTTTAAAGTAAGACAGGCTGATACTGTTTTCCACAGAAGTTTTTCAAAATGCATCAAACTATATTTTCAAAGTAGCAAAAACTGATTATGAACTAAATTTACAGACTTCATGTAAACATTACAGTTAAATTTATCTTTAAATCAACTTAATTTTTAATTAAACACTAGTTGGCACCCGTCAAAACATGGCGGCTGGATAGTAAATAAATGTACTAATACATTAATTATATTCAACACATCATGTGCCATTTTTATTTTTAATTATGTTTGTAAGATATAGAATTAAACCTGGCAGATATTGTTTATTTTGCTCTGTTGAGTAACTATATTTCTTTTTATTAGGTTCAATAGTAATTTTTTAAAGTGTATTTCTCTATTCTTAATATTATGATTTTCAACACTTGGCAACAGAGAATTCCTTGGAATAAACAAATTAACTTGTTTATGCGGCCTCGTGCTTAGTGAGTATCTAAAGCCCAATTTAAACGTGTCACTGAACATGTGCAGAAAGCAATTTTTAATTGTAAAGTATGCATAATTAATAGAAGTGGCAGTTAAAAACCAAATTTGACACATCTATAGATTAAAATATTTCGTTTAAGACCAAAATGAAAAAAAAAGAGACCAAATAAGCAATTTGATGCAGTAGTTTTCTCTCATGGACTGCCCAAAGAATCAGCTAGGAAACTTATATAGATAATGTGAAATATATAGATAATGTGACCTATACACACATCAACAAATAGCTGGAAATATTCTTAATTTCTTTTCAATTCATGTTTATTTTGTGTTAAATATTGTTTATTTAATGGCACTATATTTTAGATATGTGAGCCTTTAGCAATATTTCTCAGAATTTTGGCAAGCCTGTTGACTTTTTAGGCGTTTGGAGAACCAATAAGATTTCTCCTAGGTGGCATGGTTATTGAGATCTGGAATTTTCCATTTCTGGATCTTTGGAGAATGTCATCAAGAATATATAAGGATGTAAAGCTTGGCTCCAGAGGAGAAGAGGACATCATTCATTCATTTCTTGATTGACGCTCAGCTGCTCTGTGTGAATTTTGGAATGTTATTGTGTCAAATGTGAAGTAGTGATGTGACATCGATAACAAAACATCGATGTTTTGAAACATCAATATTCAATATTAAAACATCGATGCTAATAAAACATCGCCCAAAAACCATCGATGTTTTAGAACATCCATTATTTAAAACTGGTTTAGTAACCTCTAACATTAATGTTACTTCCGTTAGTCGTGGGGGGAGGGGGTGATTTCATTTTACTCTCTGATTGGGCAGACACAAATGACAAAAACTTGGTTGCTTTCAGTACTCCGTAAAGAAAGAATACAAAAATGTTGCATTACTAAAATACATATTCACAAGAGAAATGAGAGATACACAAACATAAAAAAAGGGTTATGCTAGATCAATGCTGTTGATTAATTCCATAATGTTACACTGATCAAAATTAATGACGAGAAAAAAATACAGAGCTAATTGGAATGCTCGTTAGAAAGCTCTCTCTTGTTTTTACACCATGTATGCTCATACTGGGGAAAAAGTTCTTTCTAAATTTAGACATGGTATTAAAGCTATAATATGCATATCTTGACAATTTTTAATAAGATTATTCCAGAACGAAAAAGATACAGATAAATTGGTTGTGACTCATCCTTTCTGAGAACATCTTAAAAACAACAATGCAATATTAAAATTACCTGAAGATCATTTTCTTCACTTAGTAACTTTGAGAGGATACTTGTTTGTTGCAAACCTATGTTTGAGCTTGGACTGGAGGTAACTTCTTGCGCACAATCCTTAAGAAGAAAAGACCATTAGGAAGGACTATATACTTTAAAAGATGAAAGAAACAATTTACAATCCTTAGAATATGAGCTATCTTATCCCATTAAGCTAAGTGAAACATTTGGAAAAACCTTACAACCTAACTTCAATGAATTATTTTAAATGACTAGTTTTCCATCAAGGCATCTACGATGAATTAGAACCTCATCCAACATGCTTTTTCTCAATACATAAAAAATATTCTACATTTAGTCATACCAACAAATCATTCATGACTGATAAAAAAGTATAAGCATAAAATTAAGACATGCTTTTTAAAGATATTCTTGGAAAAGACCAAATATCATTCAAAGAAACATGTTCAACAGATTACTTAAAAATTTCTAAAAAAAAAATATTAATAAATAAATAAAAATGAAATAAAAAAATAAAAAATACCTGAAAGGGAAAAAAAAAACATTCCAAGCACGAATTTAAGTTCTATTAAGGTTAGGTTTAATTAACCTAAATATATAATACAAGACCAAAAATGTAATACTGAACAACTAGAGCAGAAATTTTTTTGCTTAAGAACAAAAAACTTCTATTTCTCAGTATTTGATTTCATTGATATTCAAAAATAAGATCAAACAATAAAATGTGAATTTTTCCGTTTTTCGTCAAGATAATGATACGTGGGGCATTCCTATCATCACTATCAAGTGTCACTTACTGTGCTATGTTTGAACTTTTCACAGCTTCAATATGAAATAAGATTAAAATTATTGTAAATTTCATTGCAAAATTTTCTGCCAATATCTCATTCAAATAATAAAACTTAAATTTCCAATGTTCAGAGATAAAATTTGGAGAGATTGTTTGAAAATGATTTCAAAGATTAATTTAAGCAAAAAGTAAAAAATGTATAATGCTGCTAATATTGTAAAACCATTTACAAAATATGCAGAGATTTTTAAACATTTCATCTGTGAATGCACTCTGAAAGCATGAAATAAAGGCAGAATAAAATCATACCAAAACAGGAAGAGACAAACTCCTACGATTGCTGCTCCCATACAAACTTCCAAGCTTAACCATATTATCAACAAGAGTCGCAACAGGTTGTGTTACTTCATACTGTTTTTCTAAATGCATAATCTCATTGCACAGTTCTTCATAATGTCCAGAAGTCTGTTCATTTCCCCTGTATAGAAAAAAACCAATCATTTGAATAAACAAAACAACAAACACAAAATTGTTATAATTTAGCAATACAGCTTAACTGATGAGTCCGGCACAAAAGTACCGATTTCACCAGGGCCACCCAGAGGGCACTTTGCCCCAGACTCCCAAAAAAATTTTTAAAAAATTATTTATTAGATTTCCTCCGAAAGAAAATTCTGAAACGTGTACCGTACTTCAAAATTCAAAATAATCTCCTGAAAAAAGGGGCCCCTCCCAAAATAAAAAAAATTATTCGATTAATCAGATTTCTCTTATTACAAAATAGTCTTGGGGCCCCCAACAGAAGTTTGCCCGTAAAGTCTCTGGGCGGCCCTGGATTTCATGTTAACATTAAAAGCAACAAACATGTAAAAAGGATCTGAAAAAATAGTGAAAATATATTTACAGTCATTGAGACTAGTCGGTAAATTATTAAAACAGTTCTTTCTGGTACAGAAAAGCAGAGTATGTTCTTTAGAGCATACTGGACAAATATCAGTAGGAACAAGGTTGAAGCAGTGCAAATAAGATTCCGTGGCAACATGGCCAATTTTAGATTTAGAGCTGAAAATGGCAATCCTTCTGGGAACCTTTTCAAGATAAAAAAGGTTATTAGGTTCCTCCGGGAAATTATAAAGATGCCTCTGACCACCAGTGATCCTCCATGAATCGTACCAGTTGGCTCTAGTCTCCCTTTGCATCCTGCTAATGCACTTGGAAAGAGTACATGCAGAAGGAGGAATTGGGATATTGTTATAATTTAAATAAGACTAGCTGAGTGGCAACCTGATGTGTTGCTTTTTCGATTTAAAATGGTTTTATTTCTTAAAGATTAAAAACTGTTTAATCACTTTTAAAAATATATTAGAATTTTTAAAAAACAAAATAATTATATAAAATTCTCCTTTTCAAATTTTGGTTTTTGGCTTTTGAAATAATTATTTCAAATTTTGCTTTTTTTTTAAAAAAAAAGAAGCTCATTCAATTAGAAAAAAAAATTCTAAAGGTTTTAACTTCTCTTTTCCTAAAACTAAAATTATTTCTGGTACTTTAAAATTATTTCTCGATTTCAATTATTAAATGACTCGTTCTCAGACTTGATCTCGACTAATTATTTTTCCTTTTGGCAACATGGCCGAATGCAAATATTAAATCTCATGGGAGAAAAAAGTGCTTAAAAAAATAGATAGATACTTCTGATGAATTCAAAATTGGTGGCAGAAGAATCCTCATCAGTCACTCATTAATTAGAAACAAATTTCACGAACTTGCCGGAATTATTAGTGAGTAAAATAATAAGCCAAAAAATGACGAAAAATAAGTTGAGGATGGCATTAGTGCACGCGTCTTGTCCCTCCACGTCCATCGGTACCAGTTGCGATATCCTGCTATGCTTGGTTCGCGAGATTAGCTCGTCCCCATGTCGCCTTCAGAATAATATGTATACATCTGTATAATAATTGTACATAAAGGTTGTAAATATTATATGCTTCTTGTGTTCTCATTTGATGAGCACGTAACATGGCATTCGCTGCTCAAACTAGCGATGGGATATCTGAAGCTTGCTCGTAACTTGAAGCAAAAAATCTACAGAGAGCATGCTCGTATCTCAAAAAATTCATAAGTCGAGGTACCACTGTATTTGAAAATTGATTTCTTTCCTAAATAACTTGTTACATTCTGCTTACATTTATCATTCAATAGATGTAATTGATTTTGGGGACATGTAGCAAATATTTTGAATTCTAATTTTGATTTCAGTCGGATGAGTTATTTGCCCAGGCAAACACAGAATCGCCCTAACATAATAGACAGAGTGATCTTATGTTATCCCTCACACTAGTAGAACCGGATAAAAATGAAAAATGAACTTTAAAACCAAATGTTCAATTTCAAATCATAGTGACTGAAAAATTTAAAAGACTTCTACAAATGAAAATTACAAATTTTAAGAACAGATGTAAGACTCAATCCCCAAATGTTTAATAAATTATAAAAACTAACTTTAATTTGTTATAAGATAGGATATTTAGGTGTTTTTTTTCCAAATAAAATTCTTTTATTTTTAATACATTGTTTTCCTACAACTTTTTTTCTAAAATGCTGAAATTTAGCCAAACTTTTCAAAACTGTTTTCAAACTTCAGGATATGGTGCAAATATTTTCACTATTTTATTAAATAATTTTACTTTCAGTATTTTTTAATGTAAAAAAGAGACATTCCAAAAGAAACTGTATGAGAGTGTTTCCATAATTTTCTCTTTTAGAAAAATCCATTAGGCACAATTTAAAAACTTTTTACCAAATGGTGCCAATAAAAACAGGATATGGAACTAATTCCAAACAAAATTTGAATATGGGCTCACATGGTGGAAGCATGACCCATTACATATTTATTACTCAGTGTGAGAAACCTTCTTCACAAAGAACATAATGAAAAAGAAAGTCAAGAAATCATGAAACAAGAAGTGAGAGGAACCACTAGTCATTATTTAAATTTTGATTTCGATTTTGAAGGCCAAAAATGTCTGTATATATTATTTTTTACATTTTTGAACTCATAAAGTTGGTTTCCCTAACTTATAAAACTAGGCAGATTAAATTACATATTAGACTTAATATATACAACATTCTATGTAAATGCCAAAGAGATTTTCTTTGTTTAGCAAAATTGCAATTCACTGGTCTTTTTTTTTTTTACAAAAAGGATTTTATTTCATGTAAAATATTATAAATAAATGTTTCTATGCAACAAAATTGCTTATTGTGTACTTATTTCTACAAAAAACCTCATTAAAAGAGATCGGGTTGGATCCGTCCAGACTGTGCCTTCTATTTCAAACCACTGTACCATTTGAGGGTTAAAACTATGAAAAGTTTTAACACAGGCTAAAATCTGATATTAAAATAAAATTTAAAAAAAGTCTTATTTGGGGGTAAACTTTTAAGTATCACAAACTGTCCACAAAATTTACATGAATCTACACAATGACTAACATTTAAAATAAAAAATATACATTTTTTGTGTGCAAATACAGCATTATTTGAAATTCCTTTACATAGGTGTAATCTCAATGCAGTTTTACCAAGTAAACTATATGTAAACATATTTCAAATGATGGATAAATGAACATCTGACATATCAGTTATTTGATTAGGCCAGTGCTTCTTAAACTTTTTTTATCAGAGATTTTTTTGCAACCCAGGAAATAAGGATATAAAGATAAATATTACAGCAATTCTTTAGATTTCAAAAATTCTTTAGATTTCAAACTCGTTAGTATGAGTTTGTAACCCTCTCATCTAATTGAGTTGTTATCTTAAAAAAGAGAAGAAAAAAACTCACCCCTGCTTTACGTCCCACCATAAGATCTAAGTATGTTTCTTCTATTGGGCACTTGTGTTCTCATTTGACATTCATTCAACATTGCAGATTTCCATGTTGAACAGCAGGCATGCCAGCATAGCTCCTCCACAAAAACAGGGTTCATACTGAAAAAACAGATTTGTCTTCAGGTTTTGAAATGATGAAAATATATATATATACAATTTCAGTACATTTGTATAAAAATAATGCAATTTTTCAAAAGTTGTAATCATTATATTTTATAATCAGATCATTACACACATCTAAATAAATGTGGACAAATTTTTGAATACTCAGTTTATATACTTGACCCTCAATTTGAAATTACTTTGAATACGTCATGAACAATTCTATATCAAATTTGTACTCTAAAAACGAGTCTATAGTAGGGTTGCCAACTGTCCCAGATTGGAATCGTTGTCCCTGATCCCGGATGAATGCTAAATTGTCCCGGAATGTAGCGGAAACTTATTTTAATTGAAATTGACATTGTGTATATCCGTTGAACGTTGTGACGTCATAGTAATCCGACAGGTAGCGTGAACGTCACAGACTAAAATTAAAGTTTCCACGATATTTATTTACACGATCAATTTATATACAGATAAGGAAGTATACGGTGATGGCACAGATGATGATTGCAATGACAAACTATGGGCAGAGTATTTCAAAAAGCATGAAAAATAGTCGAGCTGATGAAATTGTGTCTTTCATTTTGTCCATCCCTGCGAGTAATGCTTACCCAGAGAGAGTATTTAGTCACATAAACAATGTGTGGACAAAGGCCAGGAATAACATGAATATCGACTTAGTGCAGGCGGAATTGCAAATACGACTTAATAGTGAATCATGTGCAGAATTTGCGAACTTTTTAAATACAGACTCACTTGCGAATGAATTGGTGATTGCAGCAAAAAGTAAGAGAAAATATTATTGGAAAAACCCATAAAAATATAACGTTAAATTTGTTATTATAAGATTTAAAATTTTTATTATTATGTTATATATATATACAGTCGAACCTCTATTTAACGAACCTCCATTTTGCGAATTTCTCTATTTTGCGAACTTCAGAACCAAGAACATTTTGTAAATTTCTTCGTAAAATAACCTCCAAATAGCGAAGTGCATTCTCTGTTTAACGAACTTTTTCTTGTGATCCAATATTTTTTTTCTCTATATTTCTCAAAATGTTTCTGAACATTTCAAACTTTTTCTTTCTTTTAACACATTTAACATATTAACTTTGTTTTAACACATTCTGACGTGGGTTTCAGTTTGAAGGAAATACGCCTGAAGAGGTGCATTGCAAAGATGAGAGACGTATTATGAGAGAAAACACTTTTTCAAACAAAAAACTCAGAAAAAATTAACAGACTTTATCAGTAATTAAATTTAAGGACACGTAGTAATGTATTCTTGAATATATTTGTTCTAATAAATACGATAATGTCATTAAAATTCATTAATTTTAATATCATTTTTTTAGTTGAAAATACAGTGTATTCCCGGAAAATGTTTTGTTTTTTTCTTGTTTTCCTTGCAGATTTCTGTTTGATGGGTAAGATATATAAAACAAATAGACATTAATTTTAAAAAAAAGGTATGATCAATTATCTTTATTAATAATATTTAGTATTTAAGAATATAAAATCTGTTTTGTGTAGTTTAAAAATTTTAACAGGTGAATCTCTATTTAAAGAATTTTCCATATAATGAACTTTTTTTCAGGATTTAGCGACTTCGTTAAATAGAGGTCTGACTGTATATATATACAGTAAAAACTGTTTATAAGAAAACCGGTTATAAAAACATATCGCTTAAAAGAACGGAATTATTATTTCCCGGCCAATTCTCATGTGTAATGATGGATATAAAATCCGGTTATAATAACATCGTTAACATATAAGAACATATCGCTTTTAGTGACTTAAAATTAATTTGTTTCTAGAAAAATAAATCGCTTATAAGAACATGTTAATTGGGAAGTTGCAGCACGTTGTTCTTCAACCATTTTATCCATTTTTTATCTAAAAAAAACGGACTAAAATTAAGAAACTTTAAAAAAGTCCACATGCTGACATAGAAGAAGCCCTTTTGCATTGGTTTAAGATTCAAAGGAGTGCCAACATTCCCCTAATCCAGTGGTCGGCATTTGTCAACAGAGCCAAATGTCAACAGTACAACAACTGAAATTTCTTTTGAGAGCCAAATTTTTTAAACTTAAAAGTACTTAAACTATATAGGTAGGTGCATTGTTATTAATTTAATTAGGATACTCCAGTTTGGGTTTAAAGTCTGGGTAAGTCGCACACCAAGGATGTTGTATTGTATGCCAAACGAATACTAGAAAAAAATGTTTTGTGTGATAAAAGACTGCATGAGAAATACTTTCCTACCTACAATGGACAGTAGAAAACACATAGAGCATAAAAGCTAAAAACAAAAATCATTTTTTTTTTCTTTTTCTTGTTTTAAAGAATTTCGGTACGTTTTTTCTTTCTCCTTGTATTTTATAGATTTTCAATCATATTATTATTGTGCTGTGAATTTTTACACAGAGATAATCTGTTACTTCCTTTTTTCTAATAGTGTTTCAATTGTTTGATTAACATGCTAATAAATAATTGTAAAATTGTTTAAATATAGTAATTCTTAATCATCAACTGTAAAATGATTTTTTTTAAATTTTGTGGGAAAACTTTTTCTTTTGAGAGCTTTGTAGCACCTCTTGATTAGTTTAGGTGGCATAGCTCTTGAGCCCCACCACAGCTCGAACCCGACCACGGGGGGTGGGGACCTGACTATTTTTCTGCTTAACCTGTGTTATTACTCAATAACTTTTAGATATTTACTTATAACTATTCAAAAATTGGGTACAGAAATCAAAATTTGAATGTAAGGGTCGTTAATCATATTTTATAAAAACATGTGGAAAAACTAAGTGTTTTCCGCCAATGTTCCCTTTTGGGAACATGTTATAAATCATATACAAAAAAATTTTTTTTGAAAAAAAAACTACTCATAGTTCTTATGTTTGAGTTTTAATGCGATTTTTATCAGCAAATAGTTTGTGTTACCTTTTGATCATAGTGTGGCGTGTAAAAGGTTAATATCAGCTATAACAGTTTTTAAATAACTTTTAAAACCATTATGATTAATTTCAACAATTGAAAAAATAAAGAGTCCAAAGATTTTAAATATTTTAAATTATCTAGAAACCTATTAGTTTACGAACATATTTAACATTTGGAATTCAGGTGCCAGACTATTGCAGCACTGATCCCACATTAAATAAGATGCTGTCTTATAAAAAAACTAAATTTATTAAAACTTACCAAAACAACGTATTGAGCAACTCGTATAAAGCCTCCTGGCTTACACATACACACCGCACGGCATTCATGATTGAGTAACGGTCTTTGTGCACAGTAGGTTACAATCAGTCATAATCCTCTTGCCTGCACGCTTATTCTCGCTTTCATGGAGAAGGTCGGCAGAAGGTAAACAGGAGAGTTGCAGCGTTTCGGCTTCATGGTAGTGTTTTCTACGCCCCAAACACATCACAGAATTTCCGATTTTTCTGCAAAGTGACCTCAAATTAAAAACTACATTATATATCCACATTTAAATATATGACATACAAGAACAGAAAAAAAAATTTCATTAAATTAGTTAAGCCTTATTTTCAAAACAGTAAAAAAAAAAATTTTTTTTTTTATTAAACGGAATTATGCAAAAAATTATTATAGTCTTGCAGTTTTTCATTTTGCTTTGAGGAATTTTTTTCTTTAATTAGATTGAAATGATTATAAAACAATCAAGAGTCAAAAATTTCTTGCTTTGTAAACTACGTATCGTATGTAATTCTAAATTTCTCAAAGTTAGATCAAAATTAAAATATATCTAAGAAAATTGTAGGTAAAATGTATTCAAAATACAGGAATCACAGGGGGGGGGGGATATGCAGTGGGACATGAATGAAGATATCCCTTTTCAAATGTATTTGTCAAATAGATTCATAATAAAAATCCTGTACAGGATATGGAGCTTGCCCCCTCTAATCTGTAAGAATTTTTGGTCTAATCTAGGTTTTGTTATTCATTTCAATTTAGAAGAGATTAATTTCAAACAAGATTGCACATCCTAATTCTTCTACAAAACAAATTTTTTTCAGAAATTAAATTCCCAGATAATGTAATTTACAACTTGAATCTTGATCAATTTAAAGCTATTTCGACAAGCATTGATCATATTATTTAATTTCAGGTAGGGTAAATAGGCCATGCCCCTATAATGGGCCACCCTTTAGAGATGTCGAGAAATTAAGGGTCTATTGTTACCTTAGGCAGTGGAAGGAGGTGGGGGTCATTGGCTACTACCTGCAAGGATCCCTTAGCATTGGAGTTCAGTTCGTTCCTTTACTTTGTGCAAAGTGTAAGGTGTATTCTGCTAGAGAGAAGAAAATTTGTGTTTGTTTTAATGCCTGCTTAAGAAATCTGTTAAGGTAAGTGAATTTTTCAAAAATTTCATTGACACTTACACAAGTACTATATTCACAAGTACTATAACGCCTTTTTATTGACTTAAACTATTATTCATTACGATAGTATGTAAAATTCAAATTGTACAGTGATTAAATGATAAAAAACTTAAGATTCCATTGTCAAAATAGCGTGGCCCATCATGGAATCACAAATTGTTACACTGTCACTGTATTGGGCCAGCCCGTGTACTGGTACAAATTATTTTTTTGGAACTGTCAATATTTGCAACAACATACCAACTGTGACAAGTAAAGCGGAACATCACTGGCAACATTAACCATAATTTTTAAGTAAATTTAATTTTAGATGTTTTAAGTTAATAAACTTATATTTCAGTTTTATATATTTAGTGTAGTTGTACTGTAGTTATAAAATGAATAAACCGCTTTAAAATATACATCATGTTTTTAGTTCCTTTTCTGTCCAATTTTATGATATTATAGAATTGATTTTTGTTCCATAACATATTAAATGGATGGCCCATTGATGGTGTGAAGGGCGATATTGATGGCAGGGCCCAATTATGAACGCTGGGGGCCCCGGGGCATATGCTATTTTGGGGGCCCCTTACGGACATTTATAAAAATACATACTATTAGAAGTACTAGGTGCATACACCAAGGGGATTTTGGGGCCCCCCTAGTATCAGAGGGCCCTGGGCAAAGTCCCGATTTGCCCTTGCGATAAAAAGGCCCTGATTGATGGCCCATTATGGGTACATCGGATAAAATAATGGCCCATTATATGTGCATCAGGTTAGTTATTTATGTATATATATTTTTTTTACGAATGCAGCCAGTGTGCTCCAATTGCTACTACAGATGTAAGACAGTTATTAAACTGGCAGGTAAAAATTTGGACCAGATTGCTTTATCTATAGCTGTGAAAATTCAGATTTACTTCAATTTTTCTCTTGGCCCATTACTGATGAGTTTACCCTAAATAACACTTAATACACTTAAACTGCTTCAAAAATGTCACAAATTATTTTTTTTAATATGACAATGGTATTATAAATAAGAGTAAGAATACCAAGATTATTTATTTAAAATACCACAACAATGAGTCAGCATGATTTAAAATTACTGAAAATAGATGAGTCGTTCTCAAAATAATTTTACCAAGTGTACTCATTTTGAAAAAATAAAAATTGATTGAACATCTTGCATAATGTCAATAATTTGACTATACAGATGAGATAATATCATTAACTAGAACTCAATGTTAAAAAAATTCTTTGAAATAAGACTCAAGGCTCTTCTAGGAAATGAATTCAACAAAAAAAAGTAAGAACAGAATTTTATAACCATCTACGAGCACAAGTAATAACACATCACAATTCATAAAGATGAACTTGCTGCTTTTATTTTGGAAGTTTGAACTCCCCTCATTTAAATGCATAGTATCAATCAAATAATTTAATTTGCACTATTGACTCAAAAATATGTCATAAAATTTGATATTAAATGTGCCTATAGCCATCTCAAAAATGCTATTTCAATGTACTGTAAAAAATAAAAAATAAATAATTTAAAAAAAATATATATTAAAAAAAACTTACAGTTTTGCACAAATCTTTAAAATTATTTTCAATGCTACAAACCTTTACGATTAAAATAAAGACACTACATAGACATACAGCAAGTTCACACAAGATGAAAAGTGAGACTCCACCATATGACCAAAAAAAACAGCAACTCTATACAAAGGTAGGTAAAAATTTCAAGCAGAAAACAGAACCAATAAAACATACCAATAAAATAAAGTCCAGCTCCCATTCTTCAGGTGACAAGCAGTCAGTTATCCAGAGTACATAAAGTATCAGTTATCCAGAGACGACAGGATGTGGAGCTTGCGGACAGGATGAGGCATTCAGTGGACCTTACGGATGGGATGAGGCAGTCATTTAACGGCTGATTTATTCAGTGGAGCTTGAGGACAGGATGAGGTATTCAGTGGAGCTTGCGGACAGGATCAGGCAGTCATTTAACGGTTGAGGCAGTCAGTGGAGCTTGATGACTGGCTGAGGCAATGCCAACCAACGCCAAGGACATTTTATTACTAGAATTAAATATAAAATAATTTTTAATCAATGCAATAAAGATTCTGCTTGAAAACAGAATCTAACTAAGCCCTAGACCAGTGATTCTTAACCATTTAGTGTGCCGCCACTGCAAATTATTCTGTATGCTATTTTTACATAATATATTACAGGTACACCAATAGATTCTTTTAAATTTATCTAAATGTTAGTGTGCTGCCAAATTTAAAAATTATTTTAAGTGTTCAATGATTAATAAAAAAAGGTTGAGATTCACTATCCTAGACTAATGTAATGAAAGTAGGCAAACATTCTTTTGAGAAATGGAATAAGCTTTTCATACCATTAACACTTGAACAAAACTGATTCCTCTTTTGTGTATTTACAGATAATTTAGTATAAATAACAGTAAATTTTAAGTCTATTTAGAGCTATAACCATTATATTTTATGATTTATAAATTTCTTATCTATAGGTGAATTTTGTCAAATTTCTATTTTCTCAGATTATATATTTATATAAATCTTAATTTTCAATGTACTGTAAAAGTAAATTACAATGATTCTATACAAAATTTATATGAAAATAATTAAACCTGAACAAAAACAATATGCTTCACTTCTTAAAAAAATGTGTTAAGATGAATATGATTTATCTGCCAACACAAGTAATGACAAGGTTATATATATTCAATTAAAGACATCTCTAAGAAATAATTTACATCACTTTCAAGTGCCATATAAATGCAATTATTCAACACTATATATATATATATGAGAAATAGATTAAAATTCTGCAAATTGGTTTAGCATTTAAATTTTATTTACTGTTGTAAGATTGTATGCAAAGTTTTTAGTTTTAGAGACAGAGGGGAAAATTACTGCACTCATATAATATTCCAAAAAGAATTCAACTTTTCATTAGAAATGCTACTTTTAAGTAGAAATATCAACTTCAGAGCAATAAGCAAGAAAAGATGTTAAGATAACCTAGTCAATCAGACTCAAAACATTAAGTAATCTGACATCATTTCAATAATATATATTTTTATAGCAAGAATTTTTGACTTACACCCACAGCAGGTTTTTTTTTCCTTGCCTCCTCTTTTTCATTTGTCGAAAAGGCTCCCCTTTTTTTTTTTTTTTTTTTTTTTGGGGGGGGGGGGGGGGTTACCACCTGCTTCGAAGACGGAGAGTATCCAGGGGTATATCCTTTAAGTCGAAGCAGGTGGTGGGAGCCTTTCGACTTTTCTTCGTTTCACAAGAGGAGGCACTTCGGCGGTGTCTTGCTTCAGGTGGTACTTGCAACTGAAAATATTCAGATTTTTAATGCGATATGAATTTATACTAATAACTAAGCTAAAATATATCAGGGGATTTTCCTCTGAGCATTTATGAACACTACAATAAAAGACAGAAATTAACTGATCATTTTATAATGATTAAAAATGGCTAAAATTATTATGATACAACTTAACCCAGCACTGCCCATAAATCTTATATCTAGAATATCAGCAATTATTAAAATAGAAAACCAACAAAAATGCTTTAAACTTATTTCTTAGTGGTATATAAATTTACTAATTAGTACTGTTTATAACTTGTTCGATTGCATGAAATACATGCATTAAAGGATAAATAGTTCATTATTCTTATGCAGTGGTTCCCTATCTGTAGAATTCTGTGGACCACCAGGCCAGAATTTGAACCCTGTGTGAACCATCCCACCCCCCACAGACTAGACGGAGGGGTATAGAATATCCCTCAAGCAAAAGAGATGCAGGATTAACATACCCACGCTCTTATGTATCATATTTTAATAATAAAATAATTACGTTAAAATTTTAAGAAATTTTAATTGAACACCTTTCATCGGATATATTCAGCCCATCTAGTTCAATGAACATTGCTTCCAGAATCCTAATTTATTTGGCAACTTTTTTATATGTGGTGCCGGACCACTCCCAAGGTTCTTGTGGACCACTGGTTTGGAACCACTGTTCTAATGCTTTGAGGAAAGACAATGTGCTTTGCTTTCCATTCCTTGAGGAATACGTATAAATATTTTAATCTAACAGAATAACACACAGCTGCCCTCCAGACACAAGCTACTGGCCAAAATTTGGACTTGGATGAATACTGCAGGCACAGAATGTCAAGCTTCAGGGGGCAATGTTCACTATTCATGACGCATTATTTACTGCAGGACAGTAACTTCACAAAGTTAGACAGTTAAGATAAATTTGGTCCAAATAATTTATACGGTCAAGGATGGACTGACATAATTCAAATTCCGTACACAGGCATTACTTAGACAAATACTTTTTTTTAATTGATACCCAAGATTACACCCACCCCCCCTTATTTTTATAAAGAATCTGGGAATAATTCAACAACAGATCTCCGAAGAAAATATATTGATATTTTTATTACATTCTATGAAAACTGTGATGTAACACATAAAGAAACAGCATATTTGACATTGATGGAATTGATAACTTAGTATGAAAAACAAGAGAATTGCCCCCAAAACTGATTAATTTATCACTTAAAACATTCATTAAGGAAAAATTCACTCAGGTCTTATTACTCATGTTTTGTAGACAAATAATTACACTTTACTAAAGAGTCAGCAAGTTATAAATTGAGTACTTAATGTATCACAGTACTTAATGTAATTAAGTACTGTGAAGATTAATGTATTGAGTACTTAATGTAACCCTCTAAACTAGAACAACATGACGAAAGCTACATGCAGTTCTTTTCGCTTTTTTGTTACAAATTTAAACTCATTACATGTTGAATTAGAAATATCTGACCAAACAATTGAAACAAAAAATAATTATTAAAGCTATTATCCTATTAAAGAATTTGGAAATAATTATTCTAACAACTGAAGAAAGATATATTTAATAAAAGCATTATAAAAAAACTAAACATAAAATTTCTTTTATATCAATATCCTTATTCTGTGCTCATCCCTTTCACAGTGGATATTCCCAAATAGATCTTAACACTATCTTCACCACCTCTGTTATATAATTTCACTTGTAACAATGTAACTATATCTATTAAATAATATCCAAGATTAAGTTATGTATCATATTATACCAATTTTTATATACATGTTTTCATAAGATATGAAGCATAATCAGGAGCTAAAAGGTCTATGCTTCAAGATAAAATGTTTTAAAATTTAATAATTTTAAAAAGCAAGGAAATAACTAAGAAGTATACAAGAAGTTTCATATTAATAACTATTTTTCTCACAGACTGGGTATTCCGAACCTATTTTGAAAACAATTTCCCCAGATTGTTTGAAAAATCTTTAAATTTTTTTGTTACAAAGTAAGATGTTTGGAAATAGAGAGCTTAGTCTATGAAAAATCAGTCTGGATAATTTGTCACAATTTTTAGAAAGGAAATTAATATGTAAAATAACATTTTAATTTAAGGTAAATATCATGGCTGGAAGCAAAAATTTCATACCACCGCATTCTAAATGTTTTCTAAAACTATTTAATTTGTGCTGTTAAATTTATTCTAAATTTTTAAATTTTAAAAAATCCTTTTACTGTACATTCCAATTTTAAATTTTGTAGACTTCCCAGCTATTGATCGACCAATAAAGAGGTATTGCTTGTTAACTTTTTTAGTTAAAAAAATAATAGATAAGCAAACATTAAAAAAAAAATTTAATTCAACCATAATATTTGCATGGATTTAATTTCAGCCAGAAGAATAAGTAGATATCAAGTAATGAATGAATACATACTGCTTGACACCGCCGGTATGTGCAACTCTGCTTTTTTATGCCCAAGCCGCCATACTTGGGCATATCTTTGCAGTTGGCACAGCTTCCGCAATCGGGCCTGGTGCAAGCTGGACATTTCTTGCACCTTGACCGCCGCTGTGCCTTTTCCTGCTGTGGCTGTGGCTGTGCCTGTGCCGAAGCTGCCCTCTTCTTCGGCATCTATAACAAAAAGAAAATAAATATTACTGAAACATTTACTTTCATAACTTATCATTTAAGTTTATGTGTAATCTTGAAGGTGTATTTCAGTTGCAGACCTGCCAACTTCAGTAAGAGCAAAATCCTGCAATATTCTACCGTGCTTAAAATAATCCACATAACACAAAACAGTATAGTAAAAAATTATAATAAAATAATTATAATGTATACTTACTTATAGTTTACAGGATCTCTTTAATAATATTACATAGTTCAAAATATTTCCTTTCTGTTCAGCTCATCTTGAAATTATAATATTAAACAAAAGGGATACATTTGTAATTTGTAATCATTCATTGTAATGTACATCATATTTACACTAGCAGGGACCCCAGCAGTCTGTATTTTGAGTACTTCTATTTCTTTATAATGTTTGTTTTAATCAATTGCAGAAAATCTTGTAATTTTTGTAGCATTTACTGTAGCTGATTTTGCTCTTTTTAAAAATGCATTGTCAAATTGTTCTTCATAACAGTGTCCTTGTGGGTTCAATTTGCATATTAGCAAATTTTCTAAGGTTTCCCTTGACATAAATGACCTGAACTCAGTAGGTGTTTTTGTTATGTAACTAAAAATCCTCTCACTCTGCATTACTGTGAGGGATTGTTAAAACCTGCTTTATTTTATTTTTTTTTTTTTTTTTTTTAACGTTTTGGAATCTGGTAATAATAGTGTCCATTCCGGAAACCCGGGAAATGCATTAAAAATCCGGCATTGCCGGAGTAAATCCGGAAAGTTGGCAGGTCTGCAGTTGTATAAGTCAACCACCATGCCGTGGCACACTAATGTGCCGCGAGGTGATCTTGACTGAGTCGCAGTGATTTTATCGATTATAATAATAAAAAAAATTAACTACCGCTATTAGTTAGAAATTTTTCTAATATTCCTCTAACTTACACCTAAATATTCCTCCTTAATTTCTCTGGGTCGAAATTATACACAAAACAAAAACATGTTGTTACCATACATTGTATGTATGCGCGAGCGTCATATTTCTGGATTTCAGTTAAGAAAAAATATCCACAAATTTCTGACAAGGCCATTGCAATTTTGCTCCCATTTTCTATGACATAATTATGCGAACAAAGTTTTTTGACACTGGTTCTAATACAAAATGTCAAACAATCATGTTTAAAGGGTCTTGACCATGAATTTCCAGTTGCTCTTTCTAATATAGAGCCAAATATAAAACGTACATATGTTCATCAAAACAAGCTCAAATATCCCATAAATAAATTAGTTATGTTTAAATTAACTTTGATTTATTAGGCTTAGGCTTAAGTAAAGACCAAAAAACAAATTTCAATATAAAAATTTAAAGAGAATTTTTTTTTTACTTGTAAACTATAACTTTATATTTTTGTTCTTCTGTTGGTGTACAATTCAAAATGATTTATATAAAACTTGAAAGGATTTTAATTATCTTGTTACATAGAGCTGTTTTATTGTGTTTTTATCTAATTACAACATATACATATTTATTGTAATTTAGGTATTTGCAATCTTTTTCTTGTGGTGTACTACGGAATTATCGAAAAAACGTTGATGTGCCGTTGAAGATAAAAGGTTGCCGAGCTCTAATATAAGTCACCAAACGAGATAAAAATTTCATTATTTTTATCCTCAAGCTAAAACCAAGTTATCATGGCATTGCACATAATATAATGAATCTAGCTCAAAATTTCCTTCAACTTTCTTTTCCCAAGAATACGTTGGTTGCAGCTTGTGAAACCAACTATTTAACGTACATTTTGTTTACATTGTCAATTTTAATTTAAAGGAAAAAATGTTTTAAACTTGTTTTACAATTATTCCAGTAACAATATTTTATTATTATTTTATTTATTTATTTATTTATTATTTTTTTTTGAGAAAAATAAGATATGTCAAGTTGCTTTTGTAAAAAGATATTACATACCAACCAAACCTTTGATATTTAAGCATCAATAAAGCATCCGAAGTATGCTATGGCCGGGGTGGGCAAGGAAAGGATAAATTATAATTAGACACACAGCAGTGTTACTAAATGTGATAGACCAATCTAAATCTTAAACATAATGATGGATTAATAAAAAATAAAAAAGAATTATATATAGTGCAGGTTTAACAAATAACTAAAACATACCTGCACACACTGACGAGCCAGGCACGCCTGTTTCCTTCGTCCCGGGCCACCGAAGCAGGGCATGTCAAGACAATGCTTACAAGCCCCGCAGTTGGCCCGGAGGCATGGCTCGCAGCGGTTGCAGCGTCTTCGTCGGGACACAGCAGCTGGCACCTACAAAATAAATGCAACAATATTACTGGATGAAACAGATTCATAGTCGGTTAATATAAAAATATTCTAATGCAGTTATAAACGGCATGAAACAAATATCTAACTGATCCATCAATAAAATTCTTCAAAATATTTCCTAATGAAGAATAAATGCTAATAATGAATAAGAGCCAATATAGCATTATGAACTTTATAGATGAATTATTTACAATTTGTGAAGTAGCTATGTTAAAACATGGCCTAAATCTGTTGAGGGAAGTTATCTTCCCCCCCCCCCCCCCCCTCCTGTCATCTATTACTTTTTTTGGACTTCCTGAACTTAAACAAACTTAACCTGAACTTAATCCTGAACTGAACTTAAACTAAAATACAGTAACCACCGCTTATAGTGATCAGTGGTTATAAGAATCAACCATTTATAAGAATCAATATCGTGAAAACAAAAACAAATGTATTATTTCCATGATAAATTTTCGCTTTAAAGAATCAATCCACCGGTTTTAACAATCAGTTCACACTTTTTCCAAAACATTCCTTTTTACAAAAAAGAAAGATTGATAAGATGGGATAGAATATAGTCGTAAAATTCCCCCCTTTCTTTGTTAGACATAACATAATAGTTTCCCCTTAAACACTTTAGCACAACACTGTCCCGGGGACATCTTTACCCGTCCGGGTCCGATTTCACTTTTCTCCACTGACAAACAAAAATAGGGAACCTTTTTTTCCCACCTCCCACATCCTGGTCGCAGCTTCCTGTACCCTGAAACACCTAAATTTTCGGCGGAGTGTCCACTATCACATAGGTAAACATGACATTCGTAAATTCAGCACGTTATCAAATCGTGAAACGTAAGCTAGAAGGTGAATCTTCGTCTAAGACTATTAGTATTGAAAGAGGTATACACAGCCTCCTGAAAACTTCATTACGTCAAACTACCGTTGAAAACTTTTTCTTGTTCCTTTCCTGTAGTTGAAATGTGAAACTGTTAAGCAGGTATGTTGTAACAAATATTGGATTTTTTTCTTCTGTTACTATAATCATGTGTATCTACTTATAGGTCTAGAAATTAAATTATATTTTTAAAATTATAATTAATTTTAATAAAAGATAATTAACGTAAATTAAAGAGTATTTTATGGTAAATTATCTAATATATGTATATATATATATATATATGTGTGTGTCTGTCCAAAAACCTAAATTTCGGCTATAAGAATCAACCGCTTATAAGAATCAAAACCAACAATAACAAACGTGATTCTTATAAGCGGAAATCACTGTGTGTGTGTGTGTGTGTGTGTGTGTGTATGTATGTATGTATATATATATATATATATATATATATATATATATATATATATATATATATAAGAATAGAGAGCAAATCTCATTCCCAAAAATTTTCTTCCTCCAGAAACTAATCACTTGTAATAATTAATATGATCAATTAATTCTATTAGTGACTAAAACATAATTGCCAGATTTCAGATTTACACATTTTTTTTCATACTAAAGTAATAATTAAGAAATACATTACCTGTGCTCCCGATCGCAGACATGTCCCTAGTGACTGGTCACTAAAATTGAATAAAAAGCAAGCCTTTACTCTCATGCAGGTAAAACCCATTATGAAAATGAAGGAATTGAAATGTATATCAATGACACATGCACTAATGTGATTATCCCAAAATAATTTACATAAAATAAGATTGAAAATTTTGATAACAATTATATGACAGATACTGCATAAACAGTCCGACCTCTACTTAATGAACCTCTGTTTTGCAAATTTCTCTATTTTTCGAACTTTTCCTTGGAACCAAGAACGTTTAGCGAATTTCTTCGTAAAATAACCTCCAAATAGTGAAGTGCATTCTCTTTTAAACGAACTTTTTCTTGTGATCCAATATTTTTTCTCCATATTTCTGAAAATATTTCTGAACATTTCAAACTAATTCTTTCTTTTAACACATTTAACATATTAATTTTCTTTTAACACATTCCAACACGGATTACAGATTTAAGAAAATACGCCTGAAGGGGATTTTGGTGTGTTGCAAAGATGCGAGACGTATTATGAGAGAAAACACTTTTTCAAACAAAAAACTCAAATTTACAAACTTTATCAGCATTTAAAATTAAGGACGCATGTGGTAATGTAAGTTTAAAATTACATTGTCAAAAATTACCAAATACATATTGAAATTTATAATAAATGTGATAATGACATTAAAATTAATTAATTTAAATATAATATTTTAAATTGAAAATACAGTGTGTTTCCGGACAATGTTGTTTTATTCTTGTTTTCCTTGCAGATTTCTGTTTGATGGGTAAGATATATATAAGTAATAAGACATTAATTTACAAAATAAAGGCGTGATAAACTAATTTTATTAATAATATTTAGTGTTTATGAATTAAAAATCTGTCTTGGGTAGTTTAAAGTATTTTAAAAAGTAGATCTCTGTTTAACGAATTTTCCATATAACGAACTTTTTTTCAAGATTTATAGACTTTGTTAAATAAAGGTCTGACTGCAATTGCATATTTAAATAATAATGCAATTTTTAAGGCATTGGTCATGGAATATTCTGCCTTTTGTCATTCTCTGCAGTTTTACTGGCAACTTTTTAAATAAAAATATTGAATTATATGATTTAAAGGTGTATAAAAAGGGGTTTTAAGAATCTTAAAAGTAAGGACATCATCTTTTAGGCCAGTGGAGTATAAACTGTAGGTAACGAAAATAATTAGGTCACAGATCATTTCAAGTAAATTTAAATCATTAGATTATTTATTACAATATTTAGTATAAATATGGAAATAAGTTTGAAATCATGCTTTTATAATTTAAAGTTGTTATAATTTTTAAGTAAATGTAATACAAACACATATTAATATTGAAATATGAAGTTTCAAAAACATCACATTTGCTGTGCAGAAGGTAAGCAAAACTTTTAATTGTTATTATGCCAAGTAAATATATACCCAAAATTTACTGTTCATCGATTACAAATAGTTTGTTAAAATTTGCTTCATCCTTTTTTTCTACTTCACATTTTTATTTTTAAAAAATTACTACTATAAAAAAATTTTCATTCGGGGATTTAGTATAAACATGCAAATTCTTTTATTTAATTTTTTTATTATTATTATTATTATTATTATTATTATTTGCTGTGAAGGTAAGCAAGGCATTTTTCTTATTCTTATTATGCAAAGTAAATATATAATCGAAATTATATATTTACTTTGCATTTATATAATTTTGGTTATATATATTTACTTGGGGGGGGGGGGGTCGTCGAGTGATTTTTTATTTAAAGAAAGTGCGATTCTGTCGAATAAAGTTTGCACACCACTGCTTTAGACTATTGTTGTTGGCAAGTGAGAAATAATTCAACTCAAAAGATATGAAATGGCTGACACATTGAAAACCAAAAAGTATTTTTTAAAAATCTCATACCGTGCCACGCGTGGTGATGGTGCAGCGGCAGACTCTGCACTGGAGGAAGAGCTGGACGATGTTTCCTCCTATTTTTAAAGAAAAAAAGAAAATCACATTCAAACCATGTTCAATACCACATATTATTATTAAAATGGTTTCATAAAAGCTCTCAAGAAAAATAAAATTCTATTTGCTATACAATCAAACCTGTTTTTGTGCAGTCTATTTGTTTTACGAGATTTTATTCATGAGATTTTTTTTTTGTGTGTGTGTGTCTGTGCAATTTATGCAGGTATCCAGCTTTGCAGCAAATTGGAAAAGCATTTTCTTAAAATAGATAACAATTCCGAAAGAAGTTTTAAATTCTAAAAAGAGCTTCGATCTTGAATCGTGACATTCACAAGCATCTGATCAATCGACTGTTGTCACAAAATTTATCAACAACTACATTGTAACAAAAACAAAATAAAAAAAAAGAACTCCTATATCTTCAAATGACGGGAGCGATTACGAACCAGTTCATCACAAGAAAATGCACGTTTTGAACTATGACAAGTAATATCGAATTATGTAAATTTTTTAATGTAAAGATTTTTTTTTAATGTTTCCACGCATAATACAGTTATTTATTTTGTTTGAAATGCTCTTTCTCACTATTTTGTAAAGCTTTGGCAAATTTTCTTAAGGACTTTTTTATGTGGGCCCTCTTTACTGTATAAAACAATATTTTATTTAATATATTGTGAAAAATTACTTGTTATAGCTATTTATGAAGTTTCTGAATTAATTTTTTTGTGTGTGGTCCCTATCTACAACACAAACAGGTTTCACTGTGTTTTTTTGTATAATTAAAGGCAACAAATTAAAATGTTCTTGTGACCCTTCATATTTTTTAGTCATTATGTTTTGCATGGTATCAAGTCAAGTTTCTAAATACCATTTCTCAAGTTAAACAAATAATGATGCAACAAGAAAATCATGCAAGATCAATTGTCTAACCCTCAATGTTGAATCTGTGCTCATTATTGTCCTGATCAGGAATTTAAATGTCAAAACTTACAAATGAATCTAGATGAATTATTAGCATTAGTAAGAAAAGACTTTTGTATGATATTATTAGTCTCGATAGGTGCAACATGAAAACTGTAGCAATTCAATTTAGCAGTCACAGATTAGAGAAATTTTTATAGTGATAAATATTGATATTATACATACCAGTGGACGAGTGACTTTCCTCCTTTTTCTGGGAGGCATGGCACTCTAAAAGAAATTTTTTTTTTTTTTACAATCACACGAAAATATTTCCCATTAGTATTTACTTTCATTATACACATACTTTTACATTTATTGTTAGTTTATGCTGAATTTTTACTACTAACATCCACATACCCACGGCATGATAATGTAAGAATGTTTGGCTCTCTTTATCATAAGGAAGCAAATCCTACAAGCCCATAGCAATTTGGATTTCATTGCTTTGGATTCCTTTTTTTTATCTCTTTAAAGCATACATCCTCAACATTTAATTCTTCCTAAGAATTTATGGCGAGAAGGTTAGAACATTTTAACTACATATTCCCTTTATCCCCTGCCCCCTTAAAAAAATCTATTTTCTATACATTAACAAATATCAGGTGAAAATTCTGATTAGACAAACTCTTTTGTCCTTCTGAACTCAAGTCTATTCATTAGTGATGAAAAAAATTTTAAATCAATGAGATTAACCTAAATATTTCCTTAATAATAGAAAAATAGTTGCTTCAAAGAATGTGAACTGTTTGAACTCGTAGATACACTTATGGACTAAATTTCAAAACACAAGTTAATATTGAGTAAACTTTCAAAAATTTTAACTTCAGTGTTTAAAGATTTCTTATTTCCTAGTTCTACCTAACATATACATAATTTTAAAATGCCTACAATCATAAGCTTAGGGGTCACTTTTTGTTGCACATGAACTTGCAGTTAATTGCCCAAGAACTATTCAAACTTGCAATCCCAAATTTGGCATCAGTGGGCATTTAAGCATTTTTTGCTACAGAGTTATTTAAAGAACAAACAGAGTTAATGCATATTTTGTAAGAGAAAAAGAGAATAGCTATGGAGTCATGCATAAAAAGTAAATTTAATCAAATTTACTCTTTATGCATGACTCCATAGCTATTCTCTTTTATAAAAATAATAGAGCAAAAATTATAGAGTAACTTATATTCTCGCATAAAAATTATAGGGTAAAAATAATACCTCATCAGAGTCTGCAGATGAATCATCCTCATCACCATGACCTTCAAAGTCCTCAGCACTACAGACAAAAAAAAAAATTGCACAATTAGAAAATTTTCTTAATACTAATTTAACATGATGAATGCAATTTTATCAACACATACCCTTCATTGAACATAAAACTAAGCGAATCATGAGGTAATATGAAAGGCATTTCAATAACAAATCGTAATGCTAACTAGTTCTTGTCCAACATAATTCAAATAAGTGGGTTTCAATTTCTCTCCTAGCAAAGCCAAAGTTCCATTCCCCATGTTAATGAGTGATTTTTTTTTTTTTCTTGGGTGGAGGAGTCACCTTTTTAGTAAAATTCCTGAATAAGTTATTACTATACTGCAACTATAAAGAATAAAAAGTTTTTTTTTTTTTTTTTTTGGGGGGGGGGGGGCATTGAGTGATTTTTTATTTAAAGAAAGTGTGATTCTGTCCAATAAAGTTTGCACACCACTGCTTTAGACTATCGTTGTTGGCAAGTGAGAAATACTTCAACTCAAAAGATATGAAATGGCTGACATATTGAAAAACCAAAAAGTATTTTTTAAAAATCTCATACCGTGCCACGCGTGGTGATGGTGGTGGTGATGGTGCAGCGGCAGACTCTGCACTGGAGGAAGAGCTGGACGATGTTTCCTCCTATTTTTAAAGAAAAAAAGAAAATCACATTCAAACCATGTTCAATACCACATATTATTATTAAAATGGTTTCATAAAAGCTCTGAAGAAAAATAAAATTCTATTTGCTATACAATCAAACCTGTTTTTGTGCAGTCTATTTGTTTTACGAGATTTTAGTCATGAGATTTTTTGTGTGTGTGTGTGTGTCTGTGCAATTTATGCAGGTATCCAGCTTTGCAGCAAATTGGAAAAGCATTTTCTTAAAATAGATAACAATTCCGAAAGAAATTTTAAATTCTAAAAAGAGTTGACGATCATGAATCGTGACATTCACAAGCATCTGATCAATCGACTGTTGTCACAAAATTTATCAACGACTACATGGTAACAACAAAAAAAAAAAAAAAAAAAAAAAAAAAAAAAAAAAAAAAATCCTATATCTTCAAATGACGGAAGCGATTACGAACCAGTTCATCACAAGAATATGCACGTTTTGAACTATGACGAATAGTTTCAAATTATGGATATTTTGAAATTTTCTCCATGTTTACAATGAGAAGTTGAATTTTTTTTAAATGTTTCCATGCAAAATTCAATTATTTATTTTTTTTAAATGCACTTTCTTACTATTTTGTAAAGCTTTGACATATTTTCTTAATGACTTTTTTATGTGGTCGCTCTCCACTACATAAAACAAAATTTTCTTTAATATGTTGTGAAAAATTACTTGTTATAGCTATTTATGAAGTTTCTGAAAAAAAAATTTGTGTGTGGTCCCTATCTACCGAACAAAACAGGTTTCACTGTGTTTTTTTGGTATAATTAAAAAGCAACAAATTAAAATATTCTTGTGACCCTTCATATTTTTTAGTCATGTTTTGTATGGTATCAAGTCAAATTTCTAAATACCATTTCTCAAGTTAAACAAATGATGCAACAAGAAAATCATGCAAGATCAATTGTCTAACCCTCAATTTTGAATCTGTGCTCATTATTCTCCTGATCAGGAATTTAAATTAAAAAAATTATAAATAAATTTTGATGAATTATTAGCATTAGTAAGAAAAGACTTTTGTATGATATTATTAGTCTCAATAGGTGCAACATGAAAACTGTAGCAATTCAATTTAGCAGTCACAGATTAGAGAAATTTTTATATTGATAAATATTGATATTATACATACCAGTGGACGAGTGACTTTCCTCCTTTTTCTGGGAGGCATGTCACTCTAAAAGAAAACAATTTTATTACAATCACTCAAAAATACTTCCCATTAGCATTTACTTTCATTATACACATACTTTTACATTTATTGTTAGTTTAAGCTGAATTTTTACTACTAACATCCACATACCCACGGCATGATAATGTAAGAATGTTTGGCTCTCTTTATCATAAGGAAGCAAATCCTAGCAGCCCATAGCAATTTGGATTTCATTGCTTTGGGTTCGTTTTTTTCATCTCTTTAAAGCATACATCCTCAACATTTAATTCTTCGTAAGAATTTATGGCGAGAAGGTTAGAACATTTTAACTACATATTCCCTTTATCCCCTCCCCCCCCCTTAAAAAAATCTATTTTCTATAAATTAACAAATATCAGGTGAAAATTCTGATGAGACAAACTCTTTTGTCCTTCTGAACTCAAGTCTATTTATTAGTGATGAAAAAAATTTTAAATCAATGAGATTAACCTAAATATTTCCTTAATAATAGAAAAATAGTTGCTTCAAAGAATGTGAACTGTTTGAACTCGTAGATACACTTATGGACTAAATTTCAAAACACAAGTTAATATTGAGTAAACTTTCAAAAATTTTAACTTCAGTCTTTAAAGATTTCTTATTTCATAGTTCTACATAACATATACATAATTTTAAAATGCCTACAATCATAATCTTAGGGTCACTTTTTGTTGCACATGAACTTGCAGTTAATTGCCTAAGAACTATTCAAACTTGCAATCCCAAATTTGGCATCAGTGGGCATTTAAGCATTTTTTGCTACAGAGTTATTTAAAGAACAAACAGAGTTAATGCATATTTTGTAAGAGAAAAAGAGAATAGCTATGGAGTCATGCATAAAAAGTAAATTTAATCAAATTTACTCTTTATGCATGACTCCATAGCTATTCTCTTTTATAAAAATAATAGAGCAAAAATTATAGAGTAACTTATATTCTCGCATAAAAATTATAGGGTAAAAATAATACCTCATCAGAGTCTGCAGATGAATCATCCTCATCACCATGACCTTCAAAGTCCTCAGCACTACAGACAAAAAAAAAAATTGCACAATTAGAAAATTTTCTTAATACTAATTTAACATGATGAATGCAATTTTATCAACACACACCCTTCATTGAACATAAAACTAAGCGAATCATGAGGTAATATAAAAGGCATTTCAATAACAAATCGTAATGCTAACTAGTTCTTGTCCAACATAATTCAAATAAGTGGGTTTCAATTTCTCTCCTAGCAAAGCCAAAGTTCCATTCCCCATTTTAATGAGTGATTTTTTTTTTTTTTCTTGGGTGGAGGAGTCACCTTTTTAGTAAAATTCCTGAATAAGTTATTACTATACTGCAACTATAAAGAATAAAAAGTTTTTTTTTTTTTTTTTTTTTGGGGGGGGGGGGGGGGCATTGAGTGATTTTTTATTTAAAGAAAGTGTGATTCTGTCCAATAAAGTTTGCACACCACTGCTTTAGACTATCGTTGTTGGCAAGTGAGAAATACTTCAACTCAAAAGATATGAAATGGCTGACATATTGAAAAACCAAAAAGTATTTTTTAAAAATCTCATACCGTGCCACGCGTGGTGATGGTGGTGGTGATGGTGCAGCGGCAGACTCTGCACTGGAGGAAGAGCTGGACGATGTTTCCTCCTATTTTTAAAGAAAAAAAGAAAATCACATTCAAACCATGTTCAATACCACATATTATTATTAAAATGGTTTCATAAAAGCTCTGAAGAAAAATAAAATTCTATTTGCTATACAATCAAACCTGTTTTTGTGCAGTCTATTTGTTTTACGAGATTTTAGTCATGAGATTTTTTTGTGTGTGTGTCTGTGCAATTTATGCAGGTATCCAGCTTTGCAGCAATTTGGAAAAGCATTTTCTTAAAATAGATAACAATTCCGAAAGAAATTTTAAATTCTAAAAAGAGTTGACGATCATGAATCGTGACATTCACAAGCATCTGATCAATCGACTGTTGTCACAAAATTTATCAACGACTACATGGTAACAGAAAAAAAAATTAAAAAAAAAAATAATAAAAAAATAAAAAAATAAATAAATTCCTATATCTTCAAATGACGGAAGCGATTACGAACCAGTTCATCACAAGAATATGCACGTTTTGAACTATGACGAATAGTTTCAAATTATGGATATTTTGAAATTTTCTCCATGGTTACAATGAGAAGTTGAATTTTTTTTAAATGTTTCCATGCAAAATTCAATTATTTATTTTGTTAAATGCACTTTCTTACTATTTTGTAAAGCTTTGACATATTTTCTTAATGACTTTTTTTATGTGGTCCCTCTCCACTACATAAAACAAAATTTTCTTTAATATGTTGTGAAAAATTACTTGTTATAGCTATTTATGAAGTTTCTGAAAAAAAAATTTGTGTGTGGTCCCTATCTACCGAACAAAACAGGTTTCACTGTGTTTTTTTGGTATAATTAAAAAGCAACAAATTAAAATATTTTTGTGACCCTTCATATTTTTTAGTCATGTTTTGTATGGTATCAAGTCAAATTTCTAAATACCATTTCTCAAGTTAAACAAATGATGCAACAAGAAAATCATGCAAGATCAATTGTCTAACCCTCAATTTTGAATCTGTGCTCATTATTCTCCTGATCAGGAATTTAAATTTCAAAAATTATAAATAAATTTTGATGAATTATTAGCATTAGTAAGAAAAGACTTTTGTATGATATTATTAGTCTCGATAGGTGCAACATGAAAACTGTAGCAATTCAATTTAGCAGTCACAGATTAGAGAAATTTTTATAGTGATAAATATTGATATTATACATACCAGTGGACGAGTGATTTTCCTCCTTTTTCTGGGAGGCATGTCACTCTAAAAGAAAACAATTTTATTACAATCACTCAAAAATACTTCCCATTAGCATTTACTTTCATTATACACATACTTTTACATTTATTGTTAGTTTAAGCTGAATTTTTACTACTAACATCCACATACCCATGGCATGATAATGTAAGAATGTTTGGCTCTCTTTATCATAAGGAAGCAAATCCTAGCAGCCCATAGCAATTTGGATTTCATTGCTTTGGGTTCGTTTTTTTCATCTCTTTAAAGCATACATCCTCAACATTTAATTCTTCGTAAGAATTTATGGCGAGAAGGTTAGAACATTTTAACTACATATTCCCTTTATCCCCTCCCCCCCTTAAAAAAATCTATTTTCTATAAATTAACAAATATCAGGTGAAAATTCTGATGAGACAAACTCTTTTGTCCTTCTGAACTCAAGTCTATTTATTAGTGATGAAAAAAATTTTAAATCAATGAGATTAACCTAAATATTTCCTTAATAATAGAAAAATAGTTGCTTCAAAGAATGTGAACTGTTTGAACTCGTAGATACACTTATGGACTAAATTTCAAAACACAAGTTAATATTGAGTAAACTGTCAAAAATTTTAACTTCAGTCTTTAAAGATTTCTTATTTCCTAGTTCTACCTAACATATACATAATTTTAAAATGCCTACAATCATAAGCTTAGGGGTCACTTTTTGTTGCACATGAACTTGCAGTTAATTGCCTAAGAACTATTCAAACTTGCAATCCCAAATTTGGCATCAGTGGGCATTTAAGCATTTTTTGCTACAGAGTTATTTAAAGAACAAACAGAGTTAATGCATATTTTGTAAGAGAAAAAGAGAATAGCTATGGAGTCATGCATAAAAAGTAAATTTAATCAAATTTACTCTTTATGCATGACTCCATAGCTATTCTCTTTTATAAAAATAATAGAGCAAAAATTATAGAGTAACTTATATTCTCGCATAAAAATTATAGGGTAAAAATAATACCTCATCAGAGTCTGCAGATGAATCATCCTCATCACCATGACCTTCAAAGTCCTCAGCACTACAGACAAAAAAAAAAATTGCACAATTAGAAAATTTTCTTAATACTAATTTAACATGATGAATGCAATTTTATCAACACACACCCTTCATTGAACATAAAACTAAGCGAATCATGAGGTAATATGAAAGGCATTTCAATAACAAATCGTAATGCTAACTAGTTCTTGTCCAATATAATTCAAATAAGTGGGTTTCAGTTTCTCTCCTAGCAAAACTAAAGTTCCATTCCCCATGTTAATAAGTGATTTTTTTTTTTTGGGGGGTGGAGGAGTCACATTTTTAGTAAAATTCCTGAATAAGTGATTACTATGCTGTAACTATAAAGAATAAAGAGAGGGGGGGGAGGAGGGGTGTCATTGCGTCATTTTTTATTTAAAGAAAGTGGGATTCTGTCCAATAAAGTTTGCACACCGCTGTTTTAGACTATCGTTGTTGGCATGTAAGAAATAATTCAACTCAAAAGATATGAAATGGCTGACATATTGAAAAACCAAAAAGTATTTTTTAAAATTTCATACCGTGCCACGCGTGGTGGTGGTGGTGCTGCTGCAGTGGCAGACTCTGCACTGGAGGAAGAGCAGCATGAGGTCTCCTCCTATTTTTAAATAAAAAACGAAAATCACATTCAAATCATGTTAAATACCACATATTATTATTAAAATGGTTTCATAAAAGCTCTCAAAAAATATAATTATATTTGCTATACAATCAAACCTGTGCAGTTTTTTTTTTTTTTGAGAATTTATTAGAGATTTTTTTTGTCTGTGTGATTTATGCAGGGATCCAACTTTGCAGCAAACTGGAAAAGCATTTTCTTAAAATAGATAACAATTCCGAAAGAAGTTTTAAATTCCAAAAAGAACTTTCATCATGAATATCTTCAAATTATGATGTTCACAACCATTTGATCAATCGACCATTGTCGCAATAACTTATCACTGACTACATGATAACAAGCAAACAACAACAAACAACAACAAAAAAAAAAATGAACTCCAATATCTTCAAATGACGAAAGCGATTACGAACCAGTTCATCACAAGAATATGCACGTTTTGAACTATGATGAGTAGTATCGAATTACGTATATTTTGAATTTTTCTCCATGTTTAAAATGAGAAGTTAAATTTTTTTTAAATGTTTCCATCCATAATTCAATTATTTATTTTGTTCAGAATGCTCTTTCTCACTATTTTGTAAAGCTTTGGCAAATTTTCTTAAGGACTTTTTTATATGGCCTCTCTTCACTGTATAAAACAATATTTTATTTAGTATATTGTGAAAAATTACTTGTTATAGCTATTTATGAAGTTTCTGAATTAATTTTTTTGTGTGTGGTCCCTATCTACCACACAAAACAGGTTTCACTGTGTTTTTTGGTATAATTAAAGGCAACAAATTAAAATGTTCTTGTGACCCTTCATATTTTTTAGTCATTATGTTTTGCATGGTATCAAGTCAAGTTTCTAAATACCATTTCTCAAGTTAAACAAATAATGATGCAACAAGAAAATCATGCAAGATCAATTGTCTAACCCTCAATTTTGAATCTGTGCTCATTATTGTCCTGATCAGGAATTTAAATGTCAAAAATTACAAATGAATCTTGATGAATTATTAGCATTAGTAAGAAAAGACTTTTGTATGATATTATTAGTCTCGATAGGTGCAACATGAAAACTGTAGCAATTCAATTTAGCAGTCACAGATTAGAGAAATTTTTATAGTGATAAATATTGATATTATACATACCAGTGGAAGAGAGATTTTCCTCCTTTTTCTTGGAGGCATGCTACTCTAAAAGAAAACAATATTTTTACAATCACACAAAAATATTTCCCATTAGCATTTACTTTCATTATACACATACTTTTACATTTATTGTTAGATTCTGCTGAATTTTTACCAATAACATCCACATACCCATGGCATGATAATATAAGAATGTTTGGCCCTCTTTATCATAAGGAAGCAAATCCGGTTCCTTATGTTTTCGGTTTACAGATTTAACTTGGCCATATCCGGCCTAGACACAAAACGTGATTCTCATTGACTCTTGCCAACATATCTGGTATAGTGACAGATGGTGGCCCAGCTATGATCGGCAAAAAAGAGGGACTTTTTATGATTAATAGATGATGATGCCATTGCTATTGAAAATTCTCGTTTGAATAAGTACCACTGCATAATACACAAAGAAAATTTATGCTGAAAAGGCTTTAAAAGTTAACCATGTCATGCGAATTGTTGTCAAAACGTGGAATTTTATGATGACTCGGGGATTGAATCAAAATTTCCAGGAATCTCTTAAAAGCTTGTATGCTGAATATGGTGATATCGTATACTTCCAAGAAAAAAGGTGACTCAGTGGAGACATTATTAAAAAGTCTCAAAAATATTTTATATCTTACTTGATGATATCAGATTGTTTATGACATTGAAAAATACCTGAGCCAGAACTTGATGATAACTGGCTTGCAGATTAGCAGGCTTTGATAGATTTGAATACCCATTTAAATGACTCAAAATCCAGCTTATCAGTCCAATGTTTCAAACCATAAACGCGTTCCATAAGAAATTGAAATTGTGGCAAGCTCAATTAAATGTTAACAATTTTTTGCTTTTCGAGACGCTGGCCAAGCTTCATTTCTAAAAATGGTATAATATTTGCGGCCCTACTTTCTGATTTAGTATAAGAATTTAAAAATTGATTTCAGGACTTTTGGAAAAATAAACAATTGTTTTGCATCTTTGCTATTCTATTTACAGTCAATATAGATACAATGCTAGCAAATTTTCAAATGGAATGCATAGAGTTGCAATCTGACATCCAACTTAAAGAGAAATTCAATCAAGTCTATTTCTTTGACTTTTATAAATCATGCCTGCCCAGAGATAAATATTCCTCACTGCATAGTCATGCATTATTCTGGTCATCAATGTTTGGAAACATGAACATATGTGACCAACTATTTTCAAGAGTGAAGCACACTGAGTAAAATTATGACCAAAATATCGGATGAACATCATAACTCCCTGAGAATTGCAACCACTTCAATTGATCCAGATATTGAAGCTCAAGTTTCTCATTCAATGCCAAATATGACATTAATTTTATGACTCCTACAGTTATCTTTTTAATTATAAACAAAATTTATAATGAAATAAATACATATGTTAACCATACATACTTTTTTTACTCATCAACTATTTTTAATATTAGATATATTTTTGTGAGGCCCAAGGAAGCTAAAGGGCTAGACACACCTGCTTTAAAGGAGGTTTTGGTGGACTATTTCATTTGTGTAACCTGAATAGGTTAGAATCAAAACTTACTACTGAGATCTGAAGGATTGAGAGAACAAAAGTGGTTGCATGTTTGCTCTCCTTCAACCCTTTACCCCTTCCAAGAGAAGTTAAATTTGTTGCACTGCTGCATTGTAAAAGAATTTGAAAAATCTTTGTAAAAGAATTTGAAAAGAATTTGAATCCTGATTTTACAGAATTTACTGCCCAACCTGATCAATGCAATAAATTCATAGGATGGTATTTTGATTTTTTTATATAAACCATAAAATAATTTTCTTAAAATTCAAAATAAAGTTAAAAAAACAAGAGCACCAGCGAAATATGGAGGTATGAATACTTACGAAAGATGGTGCCCTCTTGGTCTTGGCTGTCCTCCAAGAGGGACACCTCTTCTGGCCACCAGTTCTCTTCTATGGACAGAAAAATATATTAAAAATAACAAAACACAACATATAATTTCCCAATTACTTGTATAAAAAACACATTTCCTACTCATATTTCACTAATTTCTGAAATCTTCAGAGGCTATTCTTCATTCAACCAACTAAAATCAATACCTTCCCAAATTTTAACTAAAGTACTAACAGTTTATACTAATATTTAACATAAAAAAATAACATGTTCATCAAATTACATTATACCTTTTATACAGGAAGATACTGTGATGTAGGTAAAACACACTTAATAATTAATATTATAGGATATAATTAATAAATAACGTGCAGTGTAATGTCTGTCTTTACATATATTTGCACTGAAGATTATTAGAAAAAGGTGCGCAATTTTTCTGATAATGGGAGGTAGCATGAGAGTATATTAAAATATTGGATCACGGCAATCACTAATATTTGATTCCTTAACTTTAAATAACTAGATATGACTGTGACATTCATTTTGCATTCTATTCTTTTACTTGTTAAAGTGGCTGGTATATTGTTTTTTTTTTTTTTGGTGGCTGCTAAATATTCAACATATTTCATTATTAATTTTAGAGTGTTTTATTTTTGTTTTTAAATTAAAAGTGAATTTTCTATAATGTATCCATACCCTTGTTTAAACTGGGCTGGTTGGGCAAAGTAATCGATCCACAAACTCTTCGCCATTTTGCAGTGTTTTGCAGCACATTCCCAGAACTACACCGGATAAAGAGATTAACAAAAGTATCCATTTCAAGAAACAACCCCTCTTTTTGGCGGCTTTTGCAGCTGGCCAGGAGATAAGTGAAACAACCGTTTTGATGAGGGGTAGGCGCATGAATACGCCGTACATAGACAAGCATCGTGATTAGTCCCAGAGTTTTAAGAAGAAAATTCCGATTTGATGCAAGATCAAAGTTTGAAAAAAAATACTATACAGCCTATCATTTTATAATCCAAGTCCCTCAAATTCTGGTGGTCCGGTTTTCCTTTTTAAAATCAAGGAGCAAAGACGCCCTCTTTTCACCCACGTGTAGCCATACAAAGGGGTGAGAAGGTCATTGAGAGGAGAATTTTGGAGGGGGGAGGTAGTTTTTTCTGCTCTCTCTCTCAACCAGCGACTTTGAAAAGTGGGGCAGCCCTCAACTCTACTAGCCCAGAGATGCGAGTTCCAGAGATGAAGATGATGTTGCCTCAGCGGAGCCCAGATGTCTAAGGAAGGGGAGAAAGACTCCATAGCCATGACAAGACCTGCTGGCCCATGTTAATTCAGCTAATGAAGACGGTACCGCCCCCCCTTTATATTTATTTATTGAACGCAGCTATAACGATGTTTTTCCTTAATTTTTTTTATTTTATTTAACTTAATTATCAACGAATTAAAATTCTTGGTTACCAGCCACTTACACGAACTTGTTTAAATTAAATTATATTATGAAAAGTGATTATGATGAAAATTAGAGGAGAGTGTATCCTCAGTGTGTAATTTGCCTATAGGCAGTGTAAACTTAATGGTCTAACAACACTCACATAAATTATGATAATTTTTGGTATAAATTTTGTCATGTCATTCATTTGCCTCGTAGTTTTTCTTTGTTGCCTTTTAGGTAATTTTTATTTCAGCTTTCTTTTTCAGTGAATTTTTGTCAAGTTAATTTTAAAAAAATTTCGTGATTCAACCCTCTACAGCAGTGAACGAGATATTTTATTTTAATGGGTTATTGCTTATCACAACCCGCGTCTTTAAAATGCACTAACCACGATGCAAGTGAATTAATGTTTCATGCAACTATTCTTTTAATTACCTCTAAGAGCACATTTTATCAATCTTAACAATTTATTTTAATTTATTTCTCGTTTTAAAAGATATAAAACATAACAATACAACTAATGAACTTGGCCCTGGTATAACAAAAATATTTAAAGGTAAAAATGTTTTAACATTAGTTTACTCTCAATATTTTTACTAAACACAGTTCAACATTTACAGAAACAAAAATTAAGATCTGCAGAAACTACTTATTCCAATAGTTAATTGAAATTTCTTTCATTTTTCTTTTTCAACTGTCAATTCATTAGCAGATGGCTTGAAAGAATGTTTTGAGCTAAATGCAGCAACCTGTGGGACAATTTAAAACACTTGGGCTAATACAATACTTTATTAGATTTGGATTTAAAATTTTTAAAAAAATGAAACTGAATTTAATGATCGACAGATTAGTTACACATAAAAATAGAGAACTACAAAAGTTCCTGTTGCTTAATCAAGAAATGAGGCAATATGCTTACAAATGTATAAAATGTGAGCTCGAAAAAAGTGTGCAATCCTTGTGCTCCTGGAGTAAAATTGTAAATTTTGTTTACGTGATGCCGGTTATAATTGTATTTTAGTTATACTATTTTAACTGTATGTATAATTTAATTTTAATTGTATTGTGAACAGTCAAATATAACATATATAGTTAATTTATATGTAGTTTTATTAAATTTCCACCTCTAAAATAAAGTTTTGTTATGTACATGTCTCAGAGACGCATGATACTTGCAACGAACAAAATATGTATGTAACCAGTTAAGGGTTAAGAATTCTCTCTAAGATGTACAAACACATAATTCATAAATATTCATTTCCTCTGGCTTTTGAAAGGAAAAAATACTATTCTGGAGCTACTCATTGCTTCACACAGGGGTTTAAAATCAGAGATTAACCTAAATATTTCCTTAATAATAATAGAAAAAGAATTGCTTCTTTGATTGTGAACTGTTCGAACTCGTACATACATTTAGTGACTAAATTTCAAAACACAAGTTAATATTGGGTAAACATTCAAAATTTTTAACTTCAGTCTTTAAAGATTTCTTATTTCCTAGTTTTACCTCACATATAGATAATTTTAAAATGCCTACAATCGTAAGCTTAGGGGTCACTTTTTGTTGCACATGAACTTGAAGTTAATTGCCTAAGAACTATTCAAACTTGCAATCTCAAATTTGGCAACAGTGAGCATTTAAGCATTTTTTGCTAAAGAGTTATTTAAAGAATACAGAATTAATACATATTTTGTATAAGAAAGAGAATACCTATGGAGTTCATGCATAAAAAATAAATTTGATTAGCATAAAAATTATAGAGTAAAAATAATACCTTATGAGAGTCTGCCTCTGCTTTCGCCTTTGCTTCCGCCTCTGCTTCCACCTCAGCAGCTAGGCGGTAAAATTCTTCTTTAAAACTACATATACAAAAAAAAAATTTGCACAATTAGAAAATATTCTTAATACTAATTTAACATGATGAATGCAATTTTATCAATATACACCCTTCATAGAACTAAGCAAATCATATGGTAATATGAAAGGCATTTCAATAAAAAATTGTAATGCTAACAATATGGGAATTGAAATAAGTGAGTTTCAGTTTCTCTCCTAGCAAACCCGCACAACTGCACAGATCTAATGGTCGTCTATTAGAGCTCGAAATTCATCCATGATATCCAAGACGTACTATAGAACTCTATAAGATGAAAAAATAGATGTCTAATAGTCGTACTTCATTTCGACGTCTATTAGAGATCTAAAACGTATTATATACATCTATAAGTCCTTTAAGTGTCGACCTCTAATAGATGAAGTCTCTATGGTCGACGTCTATAAAAGATACTGATATAGACATCTTAAGGAACTCTTTTAGACCAGCTCCGTCCAAAAGCGACATAATGAACAAACTACACTGCTGCTGTGTTATTTGTTACCGAGTGCACCTGAATGCTTCATTTGGATCTACAATCATAGCGAAATATTGCGGATATCCTTACTCAACAAGTTTATATTGACTTCCTTTATTTGTTTTAAGGTAAGTGTTAATTCTTAAATAATTTATGGTATAAGGACACCTTTGAAACGTCAGTTTCTAACAAAATATCGATTTTTTATTTTTGCTATTTTGTGAATGATCTTTTACTTTCAAAATCTGTTTGAATTTTGTTTCTAGCTAGTCTAGAACCCGTTTTAGATATTTTAATATTGCTTGGCTGTGAAATTTTACAACTGAAAGTACGTTTCTGCAAACCGGAAGTAAGCAAAAATGTTTGTTTACATTGCTGTTTTTCATGATTTTGTTAAGAAAACTCATTATATACGCACATAAAAACACAAAAATAGTTTTTAAGCATCTTAATAATATTAAGAATTACATCTGGCAATGTTATTTACCGAATTTTGCTTTAGAAATTGGCATTAAACTGTGCATTCCAAATATTGTTTACGCACGAGTTTGCTCTTTGATCTAATCATTTGAAAGTCACTAAATCCATTTATTTTTCTCGATATTTTTAGTTTTTTTTTTCAACGAAAATGCCAAAAAGAACTTCTAGAAAACGCAAACGTAAGTTTTATGGTAATAAATTTACAAATAAATAAGTAAGTCCTGTTGAAAGTGATATGCTTAGTGCTGTATCCATTGGTGAAAAAAGTTTTTCTGCCAGTTTTTAAAAGCTACAGACGGCAAGTTCTATATCAACAAATGAAAACTGTGGTTCAATGAGTGGTTTTAGAATTTTAGATATTGGAATTCTTTTAAATATAATATCTGAACTCTGCTGTCCAAGCTGTTTTGCAGATAAACAAACATTATGTGAGGAATCAAGATATGGGCTGTGCTCACATTTTTATATTCAGTGTAAAAACTGTGACTTCCATAAAGGTTTGGCATCTTCAAAAAAAAAAAAAAATTCTTCTGAAATAAATACCAGACTAGTGTATGGCATGCACCAGATTGGTAAAGGTAGCATATAAATTATGTTCAACGTTGAATTTACATGCACTGACTAAAACAGCTTACAAAGCTTTGGAAGAGAAACTTTCAAAAGTTGTTGCAGAACATATGATGAAAAAAAGCTGCAAATGATCTTGAGCAGAAACAAAATCATGAATCTGGAATGCTGGAATGTGGGGTTTCTGTCTATGGCACATCGGAACGCAGAGGCTACACGTCTCTGAATGGGTGTGTTGTTGGTACTTCCATTGAAACTAGTAAAGTTCTGGACATAGAAATTTTATCTTCCTACTGTCCGACATATAAAAAATTAGAAAGACTACCTAAAAATTTAGAGTTTGAAACATTAAAAGCTGACCTTATATGTCAATATAATTTTCAAGGTTCTGCTTCAAAGATGGAAATTGTGGGTGCAACATGAATATTTGGTCGCTCAAAGGAAAAATTAAAATTGCAATACACATGATATTATAGGGACGGTGACTCGAAGGGTTTTTTTTAATGTGAAAGATATGTATGGAGATAATAGCATAACTAAAATGGAAAGTATTGGACATGCTCAAAAAAGAGTTGGCTCATGTCTAAGAAAATTAAAAATGAAAGCTAAAGGTTTTATCAGGAAAAGGAAAAGTGAGCGATACATTCATTGATCGCCTACAGAATTACTATGATACGAAGTACTGTAGGAAATTTAAAGGGAATGCAACAAAATGTCATAGCTGCACTTTTTCACCGTGCTTCAAGCACAAATAACCCGAACGAATAGCATAAATAATATAATTTGAAAGGCTATAAAAATTTGGATAGTCTTAGAATTCATAACTCAATACTTCAGAGTCAAATGAAATCAAAGACACGCAGGAAATTCCTAAGAGCAGATAGAAAGACAAAAAATTACTGTTTTGGAAAGTAAAGAAGGGGAATTTTACAAAACGTGAGCATTTTAATGTGTAATTTGTTGTTTCTAATGCAAAAAAGTAAGGTAAAAGTTATTTTTGCAGTTTTCACAAAATATAAATTCCTCTTATTTTACCATACCCGAAACACTATGTAACAAAATATGTTAAATTAAGAAATTGTTAAGAAAAGCTGATAAATCTTTACCACAGCTAGTAAATATAGCATTTGAATTGAGAAATAGAGTATTTGATCAGTGAAATTGTATATCAGTAATATTTTCCTCTTATTAGAGTTCATAGAAAAATTTTATGGTATAGAAGTAACATTAATTGTTCATTTTAATAGACAAGTGTTTGAATGTTACAAAATATATTTTAGTAAATATATTGTGTTGTTAGTGGCAGGTCCTTGTTGTATAATTTATATTTTAGTTTACTTATTATCATTATATTTTCAATTATATTAATGCATTATTCATGATTTGTTTGATTTAATTTAGACTTTACAAACTGTTTTATCTCTGGAAGAAACTCTAAAAATCGTTCCAAGACTTTTCCCTTACTAAGCCACCTTATTTCGCAATGTAACATTAAAGTATTAATTGAAGCGGAAGATTAAATTTTGTAATATAATTTTTAATAGCTTGGTATATATCGTACCCACGTGTATTCACTTTTAAAGGCAAAACTGACAGTATATCTTCCTTTGCTGAGCAATCTTTGAAAACCATCCTTATAAAAATATTTATTTGTGCTACATTACAGATATCTGTTGATTCATCACCTGTAAACTTAGAAAAACACATTTTTGTAAATCATCTTTTAATTGTTTTTATATTCACAGATATTGCTTCTATTCTACGAGTTACTGAATTTCTGGATAATTGAACTACCTAGATAGCTAACATAATTTCATTCTTATTTTTAAATTCTTGAAATAATATCTCTAAAGCAGCAAGCATTAATTCTTTAATTATGTTACCATCCTTAAAAGGTCTTTTGTGCAGTGCAAGTATATGTGCAATCTTAAACGATGCAATAGTAGCAGCTTTTGATTTGAGTTGCAAAAGCTGCTACTATTGCCCAACAAAAGTTTGAATTGCCCAACAAACAAAGTTTGTTGGGCAATTAATGCGGTTTTCATTTCTTTCAATTTACATTTTCTTAAATTGCTGTTAGGAGGATATTCAGTATCATATTTTTTATGAACTGTTGTGAAATGTCGTTCTATGTTGCATTTTTTCCCCAACAGTAACTGTTGAACCACAAATCAGACAAATACATTTCTTCTTAAAATGTATAAAAAAATATTTCTTTTCCCATTCTTCATGAAAATTATAGTTGTATACACGTTTTTTCTTTGGTTCCTGTGCTGACATGATTAGGGTAACTACAAAGTAATTGCTAATATATAATAATGACTAACAAAACTAGAACAATATTTTTATACCTGGATGAAACCACTTGTTAGTTCATGCACAACTTCTGATAAATAAAAGTTCTGTATATAAACGTATTCCAAACCCAAAGAACTCTCACTGCCCTCTCCGTAGCTTATGAACAACGTCACGTATTAACAAGCCGGCATCGTCACATTACGAAGAGCGCTTCAGGTGATGCCGTTATGAAGAGAAAATATTCCTGGTCAGTGGTGTAACAATTAGATAAAACCGAAAACTATACAAATAATCAACCAAATTAATACCTACAGTTAATGCATTTTCTGTATATACATATAACTATTAAACTAAAGAAATGTCTGAACAATTGCAGCCATTAACAGTGGTATTGGATTTTATAGATAGAAGAAATAATTTTATAGATATTTCATGCCCCAGTCCTCACCCAACAGATAAAGATAGGTCACTATTCTTTTTAATAAATTCTGTGCATAATTTTAAAAATATAAGAAATAACTGATTGAATAATAAAAAAAATCAGACAACTATTAGAGTGTGGAAAAAAAACTAAGGTTACAGTCTTGTATTAAATTAGAATTACTGTTAAGTTCTAGAGTGGTTCCACTTACACATTTTGATGGTGAAAGCCTTGATATTGGGTCTTATTTTAAAGAGAAGGATGATGGTTACAAGGCATTACCCCAGATAGACATTAATGAAGCTGAAATGGCTAAAGAGGCGATAAAACTGCCTTTGATTTGGTTTGGAGCGCTACGGTCAACTTTTTGCTACACAAGGGCTAATTAGACCGGGAGCTACAGTTTCAAGTCGATTCCGAATGGCTACGAACATCCATGCCAACAGTGGGACTCGAACCCACAGGATCTGAACCGAATCAAATACAAATAATCAACCAAACGACATTTAACAACAGTTCATAAAAAATATGATACTGAATATCCTCCTAACAGCAATTTAAGAAAATGTAAATTGAAAGAAATGAAAACCACATGAATTGCCCAAAAATCTGAATTGGATCAAACGATGGAGTATCTTTCAAAGCTTGAGCAGGAGCTACACAATAATGACACCAAAGAACTGTTGGATAGTATATTATTACTCTTTAGTAAGATAAATATTTTAGAGCAGACTAAATATAAAATACACACTCACAAAATTAAAAGATTGCCTGAAGAGAAATTTACTGAAATAACAGTGAAATTGTAGATCAGCAATATTTTCCTATTCCAGTTCATAGAAAAAGTTTATGGTATAGAATTAACATTAATTGTTCATTTTAATAGACAAGTTTTTGAATGTTATGAAATATATTATAGTAAATATATTGTGTATGTTTTGTGAATTCATATTTATATTCTAAGTTTAATTTTTTTTTTTTTTAGTATGAAGTAATTACTCAGACTAGTGGCACAAAAGAAAAAGCTTTCTGCAACTTAAAAATTTCTCATCTTATATTTAGTAAGCAATTATTCATATTTTTTCTTTATTATTTCATTAATATGTCTATTTAAAAATTAAAAACATTTTCATCCTTTGAGTTTACTATTTTTATTTATACCTAAAATTATGTTTCATTTTTAGATTAATATTATATATATATGTATGTAATATTTTAGTTATATTAAATGTGTGCATATTACGAGTATGCATTAAGTTAAAACCCATCTCACAAAATGTGAATGATATTAAGGTAAACCTAGTGATATTTTCTAACGAATTAAAAATTTATTTATTGTACTTCTAGGTGCAGCTAGGAGAAATCCATTGTACAAGCAGGTGACTGACTCAAAAATTGAAACTGTCGTCAAAGACTGGTTAAGGCATGCAAATGCTAGGAGTTCAAAACAAAAAGAAAATTGTGTGGGGAAATTTTATGATTTTGTATTCAATAAAGCCTTTTATTAAATCATTTTTTCTTTCTTTCTTTGTTGCAGTATTAAAAATATATTTATGTTAAAGAATGTGAACACAAACAATTTTGGATTAATTATTGAAGAAGATATTTTTAATGAAAATCCAACTGAAGGAGAAAAGTTTTTATAAAATTAAATTTTGATTTTCATAGATATACTTTTTGAAACTTAATTTATTATGTCCTACTAAGTTACTTTTATAAGTAATGATGGCTGAAAAAAGAAAGAGATATGAGATATCTATATATTCAACCAGTATACTGTTGCAGGGTTGGGTTTTTGACATTACAAACATCAAAAACTGGTTTAAACTGTCAAAAACCTATGACGAATAAATAAGTCTTAATCACAATAGCTATTAAAAAGGAAGAAACTTGTCTTCAGATTTAAAAGGTAATTCAATATTCAAATTATGTTTTAATTGTGAAATGTATATTTATTAATTAGAACAATTACATTTAAAAAATTATATATGCACTTATAATAGTTCAGTTTTTCAATAGAAAAATTAGCATTTTGGTTAATTTTCTTTTTTTCTTAAATTTCAGAATGCATTAATACCAAGTTTTAATGTAAAAATATTAGTTTTATTATTTTAATATTATAATTATTTTTAAATATTTTTACATTAAACATTAGTAATATTATTATTTAAGTAATAATATATATCGCTATTTTTGGCAGTTATAATGTATGATAATTGTCATCGTAATAACATCAAAAGTAGTGGTACATATTAATATTTACATTGTATTTTGGACCTAAATCTCTTAATAAATTTAGAAAAATTAATTGAGCTTAATATATTTCGAACAATTTGCATTCTAATAGGACATTTTCATGCAAAAATAATTGCTACAGAGATTCTAAAACAAAAAGTAAATTTATGGAAGCATAACAAAAGAGTATAAAAATAATAGTGGTAAATGTATTATTACTTATTAAGTAATAATACATTAAGCTTAATTTATTATAATACATTATGCTTAATTTATTTTGAACAATTTGCATTCTAATACTATTTGCATCTAAAAATAATAGACACTATTATTTTTATACTCTTTGTTATACTTCGATAAATTTTCTTTTAGTTTTAGAATCTCTGTAGCAATTATTTTTGCATAAAAATGTATTAGAATACAAATTGTTCGAAATAAATTAAGCTTAATTTATTATTAAGAAATTAAGATCCAAAATACAATATTTTGGAGGGGAATAGTACGTCCTTTAGAGGTCTAAAATATCTAAATCGCGTAGCCTCCACATCGAAATTTTCGCTCTTATAGACGTCCTATAGAGCGCTGCTTAGATATCGTAGACGTCTTATGGATCTCAAAGAGAGCACACCTCAGTGCTCCTATAGAGCTCCATTCCACGTGATGTAGATATTTTTCGACGTATTATAGAGGTACGCGTTTGTATGAGGTGAGGTATTATAGACGTCTAATAGATATCGGTGTGTTGTGTGGGAAGCTAAAGTTCCATTCCCGATGTTAACGAGTGATTTTTTTTTTCTTGGGTGGAGGACTCACCTTTTGAGTAAAATTCCTGAATAAGTGATTACTACAGTTGGTTCTCTGTTGAACGACGCTCTACTTAACGACGATCTCTATTTAAAGAAGATATTTCCCGGTCCCGGTCCCTCCGACGTAAAAAAATTCTATTTTAAGACGATTTTGTTTCTTTTTAACGACGATTTTTTCTTACATGATAAACTTTTTCTTCAACATTTTATCAAGAGGAGGGTTACTTTCTGTGGGGGAGTTTGGTTTCAATAACAAACCCGGAATTTCCTTTATGTTTGTTGCAATCGTACACTTGTTGCAGTGGAGGGGGGGGGGGATTACTGTTTCTCGGAAGATCGAACATTCTTCCCTGGTGGATCGAATTTCTTAGTGTGGGTGTGGAATCACTCTATTGTACCTACCATGTTGTCATGCGATTTACTAACTGTCCAAAAGCACCCCTCTCTCACTCCTTCTGGGAAGCACTTGTTCATGTTTAGAGAATTCATGGTTGTGTGTAGGAGCTCATTCCAGTACGAATACAAGGTGAGCAGAGCAAAATGGCATCAAAGCGAAAGCATCTTACGCTACACGAAAAAGTGAAAATCATTGAAAACTGGGAAGAAAGTGTTGGAATAACAAAAGTCCAATTCGCAAGACAATTTCAGCTACCCGAGTTTACTCTCAAAGGCATTTTGGCAAGCAAAGAGAAAATTCTTGATGCAGCACAAAAATTTGGTTTGGGATCCAAATCCAAACGGCAGAAAATTCAATGTGGCCGATCAGAAGAGTTTGAGAAGGCAGTTCTGCAATGGTTTCATTAAGCAAGAGCATCTAACATTCCAATTTCCGGAGTGATATTTAAAGAAAATGCTATTATTCTGGCAGAAAAGTTTGGATTGCAAAATTTTCAGGCTTCGGCTGGTTGGCTAACAAAATTCAAAGAAAGATACGGGCTTGTATTTAAAAGCATATCTGGCGAAAGTGGCTCCGTAGATGAAAAAATAGTGGATGAATGGAAAATAGTGCTGAAGGGGATATTAGATGGATATGATGAGAAGAACATATTCAATGCAGATGAGTCGGGCCTATTCTACAATATGGTGCCTAATAAAACCTTAACGTATATGGGCGAAAAGTGTTTTGGTGGAAAACACAGTAAGGAACGATTGACTGTTTTACTGTGCACTAATTCGGATGGATCTGAGAAATTTCCACCACTAGTTATAGGCAAATTAAAGCAACCAAGGTGTTTTAAGAATATCACCAGGAAACCTTGTGAGTACCGTAATAACAATAAAGCGTGGATGACATCATTGACTGGATTAGAAAATTTGATGCAAAAATGCATCGAGAAAGGTTTTACTCTTAATCGACCTATGCACTGCATACTCCAAATATCTCTGGACTTACAAATTTGAAAATGAAATTCTTACCAGCTAATTGCACTAGCAAGTTGCAGCCATTAGACCCGGGTAGTGTGAAAGCATACTACAGACTGCTTTCGCGTTGCTGGAATTCACAAAGAACTTGTAGTGGAACTGCAAAGTACGGATGTAGAAATCAACGAAGATGACATTACCCCTGAAGAATGGAGAAGTCTTGTTGAAGATGAGGATGTTTTAATTCAAGATTTTTACAATTGTGATAAATATGTTTTAACAACAGATTTCAGAAATGTAGAACAAATTTATGAAGATATTGTAAACGAAAACACAGTGTCAGACGAAGAAGGGAAAGTTGAAGACACTGAAAACGAGACACTGCCACCATCTTACACAGATGCAATTTCTGCTCTAGATGTTCTCCGACGCTATATTACATCAAAAATGGAAGGGGACTCATTTAACATTTTAGAAAATCTGGAAAAGAGAATAACGAAAACAAGGCGAATGAAGCAATCAACACTTTTTGAATTTTTTAAAACATAATTTATTGTATTGTTTGTACTCTATTTTTTCAATGTAATTTAAAATAACTTTTAGTGAATAAAATAATGATGATAATAAAAATAACATTTTTAAACACACCAATATATTAATAAATATATTGACAGTCCTAAGCCTGTAAAGTGTGAAGGAAATGTTATTTTTTCACAAATTCTGTTTAAGGACGATCTCTACTTAATGACGATTTTTCACGGTCCCTTGAAAGTCGTTAAACAGAGAACCAACTGTATAAAGAATAAAGAGCGACTTGTTTTTAACGATGGTATAATTCTGGTGAGTTTCTTCTATGGATTATCAATTGTCAAAGTACTGCATTGTGGATAATACACATTACATGTGGGATTCAATGTTTAGTTACATATTGCTCTTAATTAAGCTATAAATTTCACAATTTTTTTTCTGTATTTTCACAAGTCTATAAACTTTTTAGGCCTAAAAATATCAGATGTGAAAGTAAGAGGGTAATATATGCAACTCTTTTTTAAAAATTAAATTCTTTCTTACAGAAGAATTTAACATTTAATAAAAAAAATTTTATCTCAAAATTGCCACACAGATAATTTATTCTGGCAATTGGTAATATACAAAAGTATTTAAAATTGCAAAAAATAACTCTTCAAGAGCAATCATTTGAACATTTAAAATAATTAACGAAGCAACTTAATCTTACATAGCAAATCTTATGAAAAAGCACGTAACACACTTTATGATATTCCAGTAATAATAAAAAAAATGGATTTTTCATCTAAAATGGATATAATTTCATAATGAAATCTTTATCTCTCATGTAAGCTTCAATATGTACAAAAACTAGTTTACCATAAAACTAAACAAGCTAGAAGGTGAGTTTAATACTTTAGCATAACTTAAATAAGTTGCTCAATATCCTGGTATTAAAAATTCTAGTCACTTGTTAACAAAACCTATCTTGCACAATTTGTTTAACACTAAGTATGTGAGACAGTTCATACAATGTAAACAAGACATTCATATAACATGAGCAAAACTATTTACATTTCCAGCTCCTGGAGCTCCATTCGGCTCCTGGATAGAGCCGCTTCCTTCTGCCTCAACATGCTCCAGAAACCCTCCCAGCTCCTGTGGAGGGTTTCGAACATCTATAAAAGAAATGTTACTTTAGCAAAATTAAACTTTACAACAATAAGTAATTGAAAACAATTGTTAATGAGAGACAAGCTTGCAAATGGCAAACTGTAAAAGGTGCATTAATATAAAATTAAGTAAAAAGGAACTTACTTCATTTGTTTGCTCCTTTTTAAAATGGTGTATAAAAATACACCCTATTATAAATACAATGCAGAACAACTTTCCGGGGAATTAGTTATTTATCTAATACAGTAGAATATCAATTATATTCCTTAATTCGGAACCAAGACCGAATTTAACAAGTTTGGACTTGGTACGGCTCTCAAACAAATGAATAAAAAATACAATGAGACAAAGTGAAACGGCATCATACACCATAGCTCTATTTCACTCAAGCTTATGACTTGGGGATTCCTAGCAGCAGGTGCATTATGCCGTGTGAATTGCACAATACTTCAGCTACACGACCATGCTTGTTTTCTGTGGTTGTGTGTGTGTTTAGTCTCTGCTTTCTATTGCGTAGCAAAACATTAGAATTTTTGCAGTTATTCTTTTATTAGGTATGTATTTATTTGTTTTAAAATAACTTTTTAATGTGGGTAATTATACGCCACCGTATAATTAAGTGCATGTTTGCACACTTTTCTCATGCTGTGTAGCTTAGCTGAGTTAATTACAAATTTTAATTATTCCAGTTTATTACAGTTTACAATCCCTATAATGAATATTTTTGAGGACGTAAGCTCGAAGTGCAAATCTGGTGTATGGAAACATTTTCTGTTTAACAAATCACAAGAAACCGCAAAATGCGATATTTGTTCATCAATCCTGAAAAGCCACATGAAGACAAAACATCAGTAGTAACATGTTCTAAATTTCGCAATGACGAGCCCAAATTGAAATCGCGAAAAATTCATGACTATTTCACAAAAAATGTAGAATCTGTTGAAGAGGTTAAAGAAAAATTAGTTGCTGTAGATCAGGGGCGTCAAACTCAAAGGCTAACTTGGGCCAAACAAACAAGGTTTAACTATAGGTGGGCTACCAAAAAAATTCAATATTAATAGAAACGTAAGTTTATTTACCTAATTACATTATAGTCAACATAAATATATGCATTTTGTTTAATAGGAAAAAAGTATAATTAAAAAAACATTTAGCAAATTCTTCCTATCTTATAATTCTGCGTCGGTTATTTTATATATTGTTGTGTGCAATATATTGGCCAGGCCACAAAAATGTTCGTCGTGGGCTGCAAGTTTGACACCCCTGCTGTAGATGGTATATTTTATCAGCTTGACAATAGTTCATTGATAAGACGAGCTTTTAAAGCATCTAGTGTGCTCCTTCCTAGTAGTCCTAGCCAAACAAAAATTTTATTTATGAAATATTTTCAAACTGTGCTGTGCAAAATTATTAAAATAATCGGAGAAATCAAAGAGGCCAATGGTCGGTTTACAATTAGTTTCGATGAAACCACATCAATATGAAACTAAAGATTTATCAACCTGAATATACACTATTCCACCGGCTTCTAGTCTCTTGGTCTAATTAGAGTTAAGGGAAGCAAAAATGCAGAAAGAGTAATTCAGATTGTAAAAGAAAGGCTCAGCGAGTATATTTCATTGGATAATGATGTCAATCACTGATGGTGCAAGCATAATGATGAAGTATGGCAGATATACTAGCCCATTCCATATTGTTTGCATGGCACATGCTATTCATTTGGTAGTCTGTGATGTTCTCTATAAAAGTTCTGAAATTAGATCAGAACAGACTGACCAAGAAAATGAGAAAATTGAAGAATGTGACTCTGACTATGAAGATGAAAATGAGGATTCTGTTGAAGAATCCACTGAGTACAAGGATAACCAAACAATATTTATTCCTGAGCTTCAGAAGTATGTTGTAAAAGTCAGGAAAATGGTCAAAATGTTCCGAAAGTCCCCTGTTCGAAATGATACAAATCTGCAGCAACAGAATTTGGAAACCTTTGGAAAAGAGAAAAATCTTTTGCTGGACTGTAAAAATGGACTGTAAAAATGGACCCAATGGAATTTTCTTTTAAAAATGCTGCAACATTTTTATGAGATGAGGAAAGAAATTAAAACTTCAATGCTTCAACTAGATTATCAACTTTGATTTCAATAATCAGGAATTACATAAGAATTATGTGATGTGCTTACTCCCCTTGAAGTCACAGTACAATATTTATGTAAAGAAGATGCTGATCTTACTCTCTCTGAAAAAGTATTAGCATTTACAGTGAATAAGCTAAGAAATCTAAACACTCCTAAAATGAGATATTTGTACCACTTTTATTTATGTTATACATATATGTATATGTTTATTAACATTAAATTTATTTACTGTTATTTTTTTATATTTGAAATTCTGAAATAAAGTAAATGCTTCTAATAAACTATTTATTATTTTAGTTCTTTGCTATTGACCCACTGGAACCAACCAAGTACACCCGGGTTTTAAATAAAAAAAACCCGAAACCCGGAGTTTAAAGAAATTGTTCAAAATCAAAATCCCTAGTGAGTACATATTTCACACTGTAAAGTTTCACACTCAGCACACATATCACACATATTTCATTCTCAGCACAGTGTGAAAGTATATATTTCATACTGTGCTGATGGCAAGGGGTAATCTAACAAAGGTAAATCTGCCTCCATAAAACAAAACAGATAAATGACTTTCTTTTGATCATAAATACACTCACCCTAGTTCATTTTAATCATAATTCCTTCCCCTTACCCCCAAAAAGGAGATATAGTTTAATATATACTTGCCTGTTGCGTCCTATCACAGACGCTGAGTTGCATGTCAGGGGCCAGCTCCTGAGCAAAGAGCCTCATGCCCCTGTAGTACTCAACGTCTGTTGTATATGCTCCTGTCCTCAATCTATGAAGCTCAGAAATTATCAAGTCTGCCTCCTTTATGTCGATTGGCTTCATCAGAGCCTGAAGCCATGCCTGGACAGCATGCAGCCACTCCTGCAGCTCATCCATGGCTGCCAGAAGTTCCAGGTGGGGCCAGGTAGCCTGAAGAAGTGACAGGGAGAGAAAAATTATAGAATATAACAAAATGAGAATTATTAATAATCTTTAAATGAATATTCATAGTTATGTTTCAATGCATAGTTTACTTTGTTTATTTGCTCAATTAAAAGCCATCATTGATGGCATGTAAAAAATATAGTTTTCTGTCTTTTTTTTTTTTGCTAACCTACTAGTTAAAATCTCATTAATATAATAGTAAAAGAACCTTTTTCCAGTTCCTAATCAATTTAGAAAAATTGTTCCAGACTTTTTATTGATAATTTTCTCAGTCTCTTTTAAATACAAGAATTTCAACATTAAATATTTTAAAATTTCTCTCACAAATTTGTGAAATAATTTAGCTTTAAATATTGGGGGAGGGGATAAGTATGATTTTTTCTCCCTAGCTTGGTAAGCACGTTTCTATTCAACAATATAAAAATTATGCAAACCTTACTTATTTTTGGATAATGCAAAATGAAAAAGTTCCTTAAGGGAAACTAACAGATGTGCTCTATGAAAACCGATCCTTTATTTGTTCATGACAGCTTGTAGAAAGTAACTAATGTCAAATAATAGAATTTACACTGAATATGAATGTCTCATATTATAGGAAAGGGAAGTTATTAATGTAAAGACATACTTTAATAACTTCCCTTTCCTGTAGTATGGGAAATAAATATTTTAAAATATCTCACAAATTTGTGAGATAATTTAGCTTTAAATATTGGGGAGGGGATAAGTATGATTTTTTTTCCCTTACATTAATAATTTCCCATACACTGAATATGAGACATTCATATTCAGTGTAAATTCTATTATTTGACATTAGTTACTTTCTACAAGCTGTCATCAATAAATATAAAGGATTGTTTTCATAGCGCACATCTGTTAGTTTCTCCTAAAAAACTTTTTTCATTTTGTAAGATCTACTTTAATAACTTCCCTTTCAAGTAGTATGGGAAATAAATATTTTAAAATATCTCGCAAATTTGTAAAATAATTTAGCTTTAAATATCTGGGGAGCAGATAAGAATATTTTTTTCCTAGCTTAGTGGGCACTTTTCTATTCAACAATATAAAAATTATGCAAACCTTACTTATTTTCGGATAATACAAAATGAAAAGTTTCGAAAGAAAAACTAACAGATGTGCTCTATGAAAACAGATCCTCTATTTATTGATGACAACTAGTAGAAAGTAACCAATGTCAAATGACAGAATTTACATGGAATATATAAATTCCAGTGGTGGACATAAATTCCAGTGGTGGACGAAATTCATAAAATGAATCCCATTGCAGAAAAGTTCAGGCTATCTGAAAATACCATTTTATTAGATCAGTGTGGTCCAACCTTTAGTTACCCGAGGGCCAGTGACGTAGCGAGCATAACTGGTGTCCGGTACACAATACCTTGTTGGTATCGTGCAAGGGCCAACAAAAATGAATTGGTGGGCCACATGCGGCCCGCGAGCCGCATGTTGGAAAACACTGTATTAGATTATCAGCATTTATGTAGCTGTCAATAGTTGACACACAAGGCATTTCAAGTTTCATTTAATCTATTAACCTGCAATAATTTCAAACAAAACAGATCTTTGTGTTCCAATTACATACAAAATCAGATGGATAATTAAAAATTTTCTAAATACATGTTTTACGATAATGAAGCATCTCTTGAGGCTTCTTTTCGAATTAGTTATCGAATCGCTAAGGAAGGCGAAGCATATACTATTGCTGAAAAATTAATAAAACCTTGTCTTAAGATGTAATTTCTTGCAAACTTGGAGTTAATTTCATTAAAGACATTAATAGCATACAACTTTCTGATACTACAATGGCAAGGTGAAAAAAAGAAATGGCACAATACTTTGAATGTGAAATCTTGTGTCATTTAAAATCTTCGCAGGGGCGTAGCTACCGTGGAGCAGTTGGAGCGGACTGCTCCAGGCGCACGACTCATGGGGGAGCAAAATTTAAAAGAGTGAAACAAAAATTTGTGAAAACTTTCGTATAAAAAAATTTCGATTTGTCAGATTTTCAATAAAATATACAAAAAAACAAATGAAATATTTTTAAGGAAATGAAACTGTAAGCACCTAAATATATTAGAATGTACTTGACTTACCATAATTTTGATTTCAGAAAATTTTCATTTTAAATTTAACACTTTATATAGTACCTCTAATAAACCTATAAAAATGTATGATGATTGCTACGAATGTTTAAAAGTACTACTATAGGCACTTACTATACGTATTATAAGTTGTGTTGGAATGCAAAGAAGTTACACGTATCCGGTGAATCCTCCGAGTGCCAAATGTAAACTTTTTTATATCCGGTTCTACTAGTGTGAGGGATAACATAAGACACCCTGTACATTATGTTAGGGCAATTCTGCGTTTGACTGAGTAAATAACTCATCCGACTGAAATCAAAATTAGAATTCCAAATATTTGCAATATCGCTCCAAAATTTACTGGAATCATCTGAACAGTTCCTTGAGGATTCGAGGTTTTCTGAGATTGTATCTTTAAAAACTAATTTCTGGTTAATAAAAGTGAGGAAGAGAAGAAGTATTTCGTTGGAAAACGCATTTTAGTACTGCTGTTTCATTTGTCAAAATAACTGGAGTATACATGCATTCGACATTTTTGTTCGAAAAATTCCTCGTATTACGGAGCAGTTGACGCATCTGAATCCATGTCAATTACATCTATTGAATGACAAATGTAAGCAAAATGTAACAAGTTATTTAGGAAAGAAATCAACTATCAAATATTAAAACTAATATTGGGTATGAGAAATTAAAGTACTTCCGGTTTCACTATTCTATGTTTAAACGGAAGAGTAATGTTATAAATAATATTTGTACACAAAGCAGTGTTCAATACTCAGGGATACGTAATTTTTGTATTTACGAAGTAGATGCGAATAAATGTAAAATTTGCCGATATGAGTGAATAAATGCAAAAATAAATTTTTTACTCGATTTTGACGAAAATTCCGAAATTGTTTTTTATTCCTTTATTTTAAAGATTGTAAATTTATGTTTCTAAATCATCTTTTATTTTTTCGATACGATCATTAGGAATGAAATTAGAGCGATATAAAGATCAGCAACAGCTATAAATTTCAATGCAAGTTGAAAACTTTAATTGTTTTTTCTGTAGAACGTATTTTTCATCAAAAATGTAAACGACTCTTGCGATAACACAGAATCTAACCATTATTATATGTCTATGGAATTATTCCTACCTCGTTCTAGGTATATTATTTTTTTTATTTATAGCTACATTTATAAAAAATTTCATGGAAAATTACTAAAATTTTACATATAATTGCATATAATCACATGTATTTTTTTTAGATTTTGAGATATCGATTAGCTTGTAGGTCATTACAATAAGAAGATATTTACGTACATAAGATCAAAACGAAGTTAATGTTATATGCATAATTTTTTTGTTAGCACTAGAGACGTTTTTGTAAAAATTTGCTAAATTTCGACCCAATTTCCTCAATTTTGTAAAAATTTGCATAGTTAATGTCTATTTTTCCATCATTTCGGAGTTTTGGTGTTATACTCCTTCGAAAAATAAGATAAAAATTTTAAAGTACAGTTTTTAAAAAAAAGGACTCCGAATGTAGTTGGATACCTTAAGGAAACAAAATTAGTTAATAATAGTAATCTATTGAGATAATTGCTTAACTAAGACCATCCACGGTTGCTCCCTCTCCACTCAGGGTCAACCTCCTTTGTCCTCCCACACACCGATTCTGGGGGTCTCAAAATTCCTCTCTCTTTCGCTCCCCACGACTGGACACTCCTTGACGCAGATGTTCAAGAAGGGATCGAAAAGCAGCCCCTTTACTGAGAAGTGAGAGTTGTAATTCTTTCCACACATCTATAAACAAACGGGGGGGTTGCTGTCCCACCCTGGACATTCTGTTACGGGGCAAAGATAAAAAAATTACAGGCCCTTCTCAACTGTCACATGGAAACAGTGTCACTAAGAATTCTGTTACTTACTTATCCAAGTAAAATTGTGATTTTTTTAAATAAAGGCAAAATTTTTGAGTATATATATATATATATATATATATATATATATATATATATATATATATATATATATATATATGTGTGTGTGTGTGTGTGTAAAACAGTTCCGTTAATGACTCATTCATTCACTGACTGACTGACTGACTGACATACAATGCACAGACCAAACCGCTGGACCTAAAGGGCTGAAATTTTGCATGGCGATTCTTGTAATAGTGTAGGGGTGCACTAAGAAAGATTTTTCAAAAATTCTTCTTAGATTTTTTTAAATTAAATTTTAAAGCTGTTTTTTAAACTTTTTTTATGTTTGCATTTAAAATAATACATTGAGGGTTATAAAATTTATATCACGAGAAAGATCATAAAAATCCTTCAAAATGAAATTTTTTTCGAATTTTTACCTCCATTTCCTGATTTTTGGTGAATTTTTAAAGATTAATTTTTAGAATTTAATTTATTGAATGCTGATCACGTGATTTCTTTTTCTAGTACTTTCAATAAATTTATCGTCATGTGTGTAACAACTAAATAGACAAAAAAAATATTTTTTTCTTTCTAATGCAGCAGACAATTGGATATTATCCAAAAAAATGCATATCCCTTACGATTTTTTTATAAATATATATATATAGATAGATATATATTTTACATCAATTGTATACATTGATCATCACATTTATTATAAATATATATATTTATTTTTTGGCATAAATTGCATACGTTAACCGTTGTATTTAATATGAATGTACTACGTAGCGAAGCGCGGGTTTTCAGCTAGTATAAATATAAAACAGTTCCATAACTGATTGACTCACTAACATACAACGCACAGACCAAACCGGTGGACCTAAAGGGCTAACATTTTGCATGGCGATTCTTCTTACAGTGAAGGGGTGCACTATGAGAGATTTTTGAAAAATTCTTCTTAGATTTTTTAAAATTCAAATTTTAAGCTGTTTTTGTAACTTTTTTTAAGTTTGCATTTAAAATAATAATTTGAGGGTTATGAAATTTATATCACGAGAAAGATCCTAAAAATTCCTTTAAAATGATATCTTTTTCGAATCTTTACCTCCATTTTCTGATTTTTGGTGAATTTTTAAAGATTAAATTTTAGAATTTAATTTATTAAATGCAGATCACGTGATTTCTTTTTCTGGAACTTCAAATAAACTCATCGTCACGTCCATAACAATGAAATAGACAAAAAAAAAATTTCCCTTGCTAATGCGGCAGACGATTGGACATTATCCAAAAAAATATTAAAATACAGTAAAAGATATGTTCCTCAAGCTGTACTATATAACCTGTACTACATTCTTTAGTGTGTCTTATTAGATTTAATTTGAATATTTTCTTCTACATTATTTTGTCTATAAAAATATCCCTTACGATTTTTTATAAATATGTTTTTTGTTTTTTTACATCAATTGCATACATTGATCATTGCATTTATTATAAATATATATTTATTTATTTACTTTTTTGGTATTAATTGCATACATTGACCATTGTATGTAATTTGAATGTACTCCGTAGCGAAGTGCGCGTTTTCAGATAGTATACATATATATATATATATATATATATATATATATATATATATATATATATATATTGCAAATTTTGAAGGAATGCAAAATTTTATATATTGTACTTTTATTGCAAAATTTCGACATTTTTTATGTGAAATTCACGCACCCCTAGCAATAATTTGAATACTTGGTTAAACTTTATTTTAGTTAACAGAAAAAGATTGAAAAATCGGCACAGTACAAAAACATATGAGCAAATATAACATTTGTGTTTGACTTTCAATCACAAATGTTATACTTGCAAATAAATATATGTAATTATCTTTGTATTATTAGCATAACTATAACTATCATAATTCATTGAATTTGAATTCCGTAAACACCACCGAAATCCATAACGTGTTTACTCGTGTTTAGAATTTGGGTGCAATGTGCAACCAAACTCCAAAATGTAATCATAATAATTAGAAATTAAACTAAATTGTAATAGCAGTTTTTAGTTTTACCTTAAGCTTTTATAGTTTTGTCGATAAAATCAGTTTTAGTTAGGAAGACTGTAGAAAAAAATAGTTGCATTCGGCAAAAATGGAGGCAAGTAAATAATTTTATTAGTAGTAAAATTAGAGTGCAAATATTAGGTTAATTGTAAAAGCTCAGCACAGACGTGCGCTTAGTCAAAACCTTTGAAATTAAATAGAAGTTAAGACTTTATGAGTGAATAAATCTAAATGGAAATTTTGAATGTCAGTTTATAAATTTTTTTAAAAATTTCTTTCATAAATAGTATCACTAATCATTTCAATATTAAATTTCAATATTAAGTTAGTTTCAATATTAAGTTTCAATATAAAGTCTCAAGGGTGTTGTGGCCCAGTTGGCAAGAGCAGTGGGCCAGTGATCTGAACGTCTCTGGTTCGATGCTTGTCCCTGCAAATTCACCGCCGTGTACACTAATGGCGGCCGGTGACGTAAAATCTGTCGCGTCTGCAATGTCCTCCAAGTTCTCTCATTACCTCTGGAGGTGTTGGGTCAAGTGCATCGGTCTCGACACTTGCCTTGGTTCTAAATAATGGGACCGGCCCTTTAGCCAAGTCAGACCCTCGCGGTGCTATTAAAAACCAAAGCCGTACCACTCCGCCCAATAGCCTTAATTGGACTTGAACTAATAGATACTATCGGTCAAGGGGCATCAGAAACAACACTAATAATTTCTAAAGCTTTCTTTCAAGTTCACCTTAAATTGTAAGAAAAATAAGAACGGATCAATGGAGATTTTGAATCTATTCAACAATTACATAAATGCATTTGAAAACTGTTCATAGAGACAATCATACATTATACACCATGCCCCGATGCCTGAACTACATCAATTAGTTTGAATCTGGGCTTGTGGCGGCCCTGTGGTACAGCGCGCTGTTTTCGGTGCTGAGGGTTCTTGGATCGAATCCCGGCGTCGTGCCACGAAAAACGCCTCCGTTTGTGTCGTCCCTTCATAGGGGATAATGCTGTCCGCCTATACAGTGCCTCCATAATAAAATGGACAGTAAACTGAGGCGAATTATAGGCGAATATTTGACGACAAGTGCCTCCACTTTAACAGAAAAAAGAATGGATCTAGTTGCCATTATTAATTTTTATTGTGACTTTTAAGCAGCAGTGTGTTATGGAAAAAATGTGTGTTATGGAATAATCCATCCGGTTATAATTCTTATGAAAACAAATCAAAAGCTGAAGGCAATAATTCTCTAGACAAAACAGATACAGACATTACGAAATTTTCTATGCCGGAGCCTATTCAAGCAAAAACTGAAGTTCTTCCACAATGCATTGATATAGAAATAGACTCATCTGACAAAGAAAAATTTTCAGAAGCTCTGACTGCTAAACAAAAACGTAATGTTATTAGTCTTGGCCCCTATCAACCAAGGGGGCCTTTCTCTAAAGATTCAGCTGGTCGCAATGTAAACAGAGGCTTCAACGAGAACTATTACTATAAATATAACGGACCTATGAAAATTAAAAGACAGTGGTTGTGTTATTCAACAGAAAAAAAATTTTGTTACTGTCAACCATGCTGGCTCTTTGATACATCAAACTGCGATTTAGCTTTCGTAAGAGGAACATCTGACTGGGCGCATTTAACAAGAAATATTGAAAACCATGAAGAATCAAACCAACATGGAATTTCTTGCGAGGTTTACTATCGATGGATTTTTTAGAAATAATTAAATTACTTTCTCGCTATGATGATGTTTTAGCAGATCTGTTAAAGAAACCCAAAGGATGTACCAATTACTTGAGTCCGGATATACAAAATGAATTAATCAATTTGATTGCAAATGAAATTAATATCCAGATTAAAAGTGAAATAGAAGAGGCAGCTTTCGTAACAATAATAACAGATACAATGCAAGATATATCAAAAATCGATCAGCTAAGTACTGTGTTCCGTTATAATAAAAAAAGATGAAAATGAGAAACCAATCGAGCTGCAAATAAAGGAAACATTTTGTGGATTTACATCACAATGATTAGAAACAACAGTTTTAAAAATAATTGAAAATTTCACCGACCTATCAAAATTGCGGGGGCAAGGTTATGATGGGGCTGCAAATATGAGTGGTGCCTACTCAGGGCTACAAGCAAGAATTAGACAACGAAACCCCGCTGCCAGATTTATGCATTGCTGTTCTCATAATTTGAATTTAGGGATCAACGACAGTGTCACCAATGTACAGGAAGTCAGGCAATTTTATGAACAGCTAGAAAAAATTTACATTTTTTTTCAGTTCTGTTAGATGTTGGGCAATATCAATGGAAACTAATCAAACCAACCTAGCAAAAACATTAAAAAGAGTTTGTCCAACACGATGGTCTTCCCGTGTTCAGGCCCTTGATGCACTACGTTCTCGTTATTTTGATGTAATTAAAATATTGACATATTTAGCATTGAATGGAAAAAATTATGATGAACAACGTGAAGCTAAAAATTTGATTAATTATTTTGAACAACTTTCAACAATTATTTTGATAATTGTACAAAGTAAAATACTGGAACCAATTAATGCAGTCTCTAAAATGCTACAAGGCACTCATGAAGATATAGAGAAATCTGTTGAGATGCTTTCATCACTCCTAACTCAGTTCCAGAACTTAAAGAATAATTCGGAGTTTGTTAAAAATGATGCCCTTGAGTTATCAGCTCTATGGAATATTGAACCTTGTTTTCCCAAAAAAAGATTGCGTTGTGTGAAAAAATTCTTTGATTAATTACAGGTAGATGAACACATTGAAAACAGTGAACAATGTTTCAAAGTCAATGTGTTTTTTAAAGTAATGGATTTAATAATCAATCAACTACTAGATTTAAATCCGTTTGACAATTATGTACACATTTTAAATGTTTATCACCTGCATATCTCGTTGCGTCACCTGATAAAAGTATCCTAGAAGGATCAGAATTATTACAATCGGCACATCTTTCCGATATTTCACCTAGTTTTGGACCTCAACTGCTTCGATTCAAAATGTGCTTTTATACCCTATTACAACAAATTACTTCAATACACGAAGTCGCTGAACTACTATTAATTCACACCGCAGCATCAAGTAGCTTCTCTGACATTATTACAGCATGCATGATTTTTTTAACTTTACCGGTGACGACAGCGACATCAGAACGAAGTTTTTCAAAGCTAAAATTAATCAAAACATATTTAAGAAGCAGCATGTCACAACACTGTCTTAGCTCTGTGGCCACTATATCAATTGAAAGAACAATAGCTTGTCAACTTGATCTGGAGAAAGTGATTGACCGATTTGCAAACGAGAAAGCGAGAAAACATCAATTTTGAAGTTTTTTTTATGTGGAAACTGGACATGCATAAGTACATTTTGCCAATACAGTTTATAAAATATGTAGTTAATATTAGTAGGCACTCAGTACTTAAAGAATTAAAATTTGTTTTATTATTATATTTATATTTATTAAATTAAATTCCTTATTGTTGAAATGTCTTGAATTTCAAATAAACTGTTATCAAGTAAGATTTTAAATCGAAATAAGATTAGATAGAAAACAAATTTCACCAGAACTCTTCCGAGAAACAAGTGGGCGTACCGATTTTATTTGCTCCAGGGTAAATATGTAACTATGCCACTGAATCTTTGCATTGTATTACACTGCAATTAGATAAATCTACAGATGTCGCTAGCTTAACTATTTTGATTGTATTGGTTCATTATGTTTTTAATTCTTCTATCCATGAAGATATACTTTTTTATAATCCACTTGTAGAAAGAAATACTGGAGAACAAATTTTTAAACTTATTAATTCATACATGCAAGAACATGAACTAAACTGATATTTATGTTCACATATTTGCACTGATGGTGCAAAATCTTTATTAGGCCGAGACAAAGGAGCTATATCATGAAAAATTGCAATAGCTCCACATATTGAACATTCTCATTGTTGTCTTCATCGTCATCAGTTAGTAGCAAAAATAATGTCAAACACATTAAAGAACATTTTTGATGAAGCGGTACCGCTAATTTTATTTTAAAAAAATTAAATTCAAGATTATTTAAGTTATTATGCAAAGAACTATTTAGCACGCATAAAACCTTGTTGGTACATGCGAAAGTGCAATGGTTATCATGTGGTAAAATCTTAAATCGATTTTTCGAATTAAAAGATGAAATTAGAATTTTTTTTAAATGATTGTAAACATAAATCTACTAAAAATTTAAATGAGGAAATATGGTTACAGCTATTGCCCTATTTGACGGATGTATTTACAACTTTAAAGGAATTTAATAAATCTCTTCAAGTCCTTAAAGTTTATATTATTAAAGTGAACAATAAAATCAATGCTTTAATTTTAAAATTAGATTTGTGGGATTCTTATGTGAAAAATAATTCAGAATGTTTTAAAAAGCCAAGTGATTTTCTAATCAAGAATGGAATAAATTTGAAAGATGTTTAAGACATAATGCTGTAGCATATTTTACAATTAAAAACCACTATCAGGGATCTCAACAAGAAGAGTCCCATCACTGGATTAAAAAAATCCATTCCAAAATTTCAATAAAAATCAGAATTTATTACTGACAGAACGGAAACAACAGATTTTATGTAAAAATGTAGATATGAATGAGAAGATCTTGATTTTTGGTTAAAAATTGACACTGAATATCCTCAAATTTCTACAAAAGCTGTAATTGCCTTAATGCCCTTCATTACAACATATTTATACGAAAAGTCGTTTTCAACATATGCCGGAACAAAAACAAAATGCAGAAATAAATTGGATGTTGAACATGAAATATACTTACAAATAACGACAATAGAACCTGACTTTGAAGTTTTGTACAAAACAAAGCAAGCTCCGCTCATCCCAATCATTAAAACTGAAAATTTTATTTGTACATATTAACTTTATTTTGTTATACTTTTTTAACTTTTATTATAATGTAATAAAAGAATATTAAAATGTTTTTCTTTATATGTACTACCTAGATAGTGAATATTATATTGTTTATGATCCCAGGTTCCGCGAAATAATTTTATACTCATTAGGGTTCCTTATATTGGCTAAGTTTGAAGACCACTGACTTAAGAGAATGAAAGAAAAAAGTATTACTATTTTTCCCAGTGGATCTCGATACTCACTAGCAAGCACAAAATAAAATTAATATGTACAACCAGAAATAACCCCTCCCCATCTGCTTTAGATCTATAAATAGAACCTCCCCTGGCCATGGAGGCTGAAGGTCAAGGGAGAAAGTAGCCAACTTCCCCCACTTCCTTTAAGGGAAGGAGTTTGAGACGAAAACTAACATTTAACAGTTCAAAATGCAAAATTATTACTTAGAATACTAATTATGTATTAACACAAAAAATACTGAGAAAATCTTTTTTTTAAAAAGCCTGAAGTTTCAAGATTTTGGGCTAGTTTTCCAAATTTAAAAATTATTATTGGTTATTTTGCTACAGAGCTATTTAGCAAGCTATGTCTCTCGTTTTGGAATTTTGAAAATGTATCTTAATTTAAAAAATATTTTGAATTTTAAAAAAAATTTAGCAAAACTCTTCATTAATTTTGAAAGTCTACTTTCAGATTACAACCGAATTCAAAAATATTCATTAGGAACCCAGGATGCTAAATGTTATTTCTCCATTTATTAACATTTGAATAGTATGATCTGCAAAGTCTACTGATACACCTCCTTAAAGGGGCGCTGGACTGAGCCTCTGATGTTTTGCAGCCAATGTCAATGAGGAAGTTCTTTACAAATTGCAAATTCGTATTTAAATATTGTGAGAAAATTTTTTCTGCATAGGATACCTGACGACTTAACAATTGGTACTTGTTTATCAGTTTTTGGTTTTCTCTTAAAATTTGATTTTAAATGACTATCAAATTTCTGAACTGAAAAAATAAGTGGAACTTTTGCTTTAAACTCTTTATAAGTACTCAAGATCAAATAATAATACAATATGAAATAATACCTGTCATTCCTCAATCTTTTGGATTGTCAAGAATACTTTTTACTTAATCTTACGTACAGTAAAACTATGTTCCTAGCTGGTATATGTATACTGAGCACAGGCTAAATTTTGGCTATCATTTTCAAAATGTTTCATTCATATATATATATATATATATATACAAAAAATATACATATATATTTAAAAATATATATAATATATAAAATATATATATATATATATATATATATATATATATATATATATACATCATACATATATATATATTTATTTGAGTCAATTTTTGTCGTCATGTAAATAGTTTATATAAATATTAATAAAATTAATTTTAATTGCACCGACAGTTATATATATATACATACACACACACGCGTATATATGTGTATATATATATATACATACATACATACATATATATGACCCTCCTATAACACGGTAAATAGGTTCCAAGAAACTGCAGTGTTGTGTGAAACTGTGTTATAAGAGACCCAGAGACAGTTCAAAAATGGGGGGTTACGTTCCAAAAACTTATTAAAAAGAAACATTTTTAAAAAATTTCATATAAGCAACTTTAATTTTTATTAAAACTATAAATGCAAGCATAACACAAAACGAAAAGAAACAAGAAAATATTACTTTCATTTAATACGACCTTAATTACGTCCTACTAAATGCATTCAATATGTTGAAGCTAGAGGTTGAGGAAGGCCAATTCAACACAGAAACTAGTTTTTTACTTGGACTAGTATTTACTGCATCCCACAGTGTAGTATGGTGGTCACTTGTACTAAATAAATATGTACACTTAATTCTGGACTAAAAGGTTTCAACTTGCATCAAATAAAAATTATGCAAACTTTTTCTCCTTACTTTAGTTTGATGTCTATGGTACCCGTTTATTCACTGTGGTTAATAATATCTTTGAATAAATATTACATATTGTGGAATAACTGTAACTGTGTCTTATCGGCCCCCCAACTGCAACCTGTTAACTGTCGTGTAGTTGACTTGTGGATCGGTTGCTATAATCTGTAGTAGCATGTGTTCATGACTTTGATGAAAATGGATTACAATTCTATCTGTGAACTGTTGTGTCCTGAAAATTGAACTTGTTGTGTTCCAAGATACAACTATTGTGTTCAAAAAAAAAAAATTTGGGTTCCAGAAAACGAACTTTTGTGTTCAAAAAAGCTAATTTTTGGTTCTAAGAAACGGAACTTTCGTGATCCCAGAAACGAAATTTGGTGCTCTCGTTACGAATAAACTTGTAATCCAATATGGAAAGCTTTAAGCCTCCGGGTGAAATGGTCTTCGAAGGCAACACTAGTGAGAATTGGTCGCGGTGGAAGCAGAAGTTGGAGAACTTTCTTTTTGCATCCGAAAAAGTAGGAAAGCCTGATAACATCAAAATTGCCATATTGCTTAACTTCATAGGTGACGAAGGTGTGATTCTGTACAATACATTCAAGTTTGGAGAGACGGAGATTACATTTCAAGACGTGATCAAGAAATTTGATCATTATTGTTTGCCCTAGAGCAACGAGGTGTTCGAAAGATTCAAATTTTTCTCATGCTCACAGAAAGATGGCAAATCGATTGATGCATACGTAACAGAATTGAAGACACACACATCATCTTGCAACTTTGGCGAGCAAGAAACCAGCCCAATTTGTGACAGAATAGTTCTAGGTGTGAACAACGTTGGCTTGCAGGAAAGACTCCTAAGAGAACCTAAATTCACTTTACAGAAAGCTGTTGACAGTGTTCGAGCATGTGAATTAAGTAGGAAACAAGTAAAAACCATCAATGACTCAAGTAGTATTAATGCAATAAATAGTAAACAAACATGTGGTACGATAAAATTTAATAACCAATCATATGTGGAATGTCAAGATTGTGGAAGACAACACATAAAAGGTCAGTGCCCAGCCTACAATAAATTGTGTAATAAGTTTAAAAGGAAAAATCATTTTGCTGTCATGTGCAAAAGTAGAAGTGTCCACAAAATGGTGAGTGAAGTACAAACTAGTGACTCTAGTGTATACAATGTGCAAAGTAGTGACTCTAGTGTATATAGTGTGCAAAGTAGTGACTCTAGTGTATATAATGTGCAAAGTAGTGACTCTAGTGTATATAATGTGCAAAGTAGTGACTCTGGTGCAAACTTATTTATTGATAGTGTCCATTATAGTAATTCAGTTAATAATGAACGACTTAAAATAATATCAGTTGAAGGTCAGCAAGTATCTTTTAAACTAGATAAAGGTCAATATTTTACCATTGCATGCATTTAAAAAATTGAAATTACAACAAAAGATATTGTCAACTGATATTGTTTTAATGTCATATGGAAATAATAAGTTGAATCCTATTGGTTCAATAGATCTAGTTTGTAGTACTGATAAATATTCAAATGTTAAACTTACATTTATTGTTGTAGATGTAAAAGCCAAACCAATTTTAGGTTTGCAAGCCTGTGAAAAGCTACAGCTAGTTCAGTTTATTGATGTAATTTCTCTTGAATCCAAATTAAATGTTATTGAAATTTATAAGGATGTATTTGAAGGATTAGGAAAATTTCCTGGTGAATCACATTGAAGTGAAAGAAGATGTACCACCTGTAATTAATGCCCCTAGACGAGTACCTCAATCCTTACATAAAGAATTAAAAAGCACTCTTGAGGAATTGGAGAAACTAGGAATTGTTTCTCAGGTTAATAAACCAACCGACAGGGTAAATAGTTTGGTTGTGGTCGAAAAACCTAATGGTAAATTAAGAATCTGTCTTGATCCTAGAAATCTCAATAAAGCGATAAAACGTGAACATCATGCAATACCTTCTGCAGATGAAATCATCAACAGATTAGAAGGAAGGCAGTGCTTTTCGGTACTAAACTTAAAAGAAGGATTCTGGCAAATACCTATAGATGATCAAAGCTCAGAATTATGCACATTTAACTCTCCCTTTGGTAGATATAAATTTAATAGACTACCTTTTGGCATTTGTTCTGCCCCTGAGGTGTTTCAGAAAAAGAACCAGAAATTATTTAGGGATAGTAATGGGGTAGGAAAAGATAAAACAGATCATGATAAAATTTTCATAGAAGTTCTGGAGAGAGCAAAAGCAAATAATGTAAAATTTAATAGTGATAAATTCCAGTTTAGAGTTCCCGAGGTAAAATACATGGGATTGATAGTATCTGAGAAGGGTATACAAGCAGACCCAGGTCATGTTAGAGCAATTAGTGAATTGGATAAACCATCATGTAAGACTGATATAAAAAGGCTGCTAGGTATGGTCAACTTTCTTTCTAAATTTATAACTAAAGTCTCTGCTGTTATGATGAAACAGCTAAATTATGATAAAACAGCCCACCCCTTACCCAAACTTAAGCCTAAAGAAAACGTAAGAATATTAAATTTTAAAAACAAAACATGGGGTCCAGCCCAGGTTATTTCAAAGGATAATTCCTTTCCTAGGTCTTACATTATTAAAGATGAAGCAGGTAGAATCTTAAGGCGAAACAGAAAACATATCAGAAAGTCTAATATTCCTTTTAAACAAACAAATTCTGATTATGAATTAATAGATAATTTTACCCAAAATCCGATACCACCCAGTTCTCAGAATTCACAGAGTAAGAACACCAATAACAACACTATGCAAAGAGCAAGTAGTTGTGTTCATAGAAAACCACCTGCCTACTTAAATGATTATGTGCTATAATGTATATGTGAAATTTTGCTATAATGTACTGGTATTTTGTTATATTTTTGTTTTTGTACTTGTAATTTTGCCACAATGTATATATGTACTTGTTTATAACTTTACAATTTAAAAGGGGGATGTGGAATAACTGTAACTGTGTCCTATCGGCCCCCTACCTGCAACCTGTTAACTGTCGTGTAGTTGACTTTTGGATCGGTTGCTATAATCTGTAGTAGCATGTGTTCGTGACTTACAATAAAGTATTTTGTAATGATGCTTCGTCAGGATAATTTATAATCTATACTCAACAGAATATAATCCAACACATAGTGGATTATAACACATATATTGAATAAATATTATTGTATGTGGATTCTGTGTAATTAAAATTTATTTTTTGCTCTTTTCCAGAGATTTTTAAAGACTTTTTAAAATTAAATCCCCAGACCATTTCATACAAATGCGAGGAACAATAACAAACTTAAAAGCTTTCAAACACAGGTACATTTTTCTTATTGGTTATGACTAGGGCCCGATTATGAATGCTGGGATCCCCTGGGCAGATGCTATCCCCCCCCCCCCTTTACGAACATTTATAAAAATAAGAACTATCCATGGGCTATACATACTATTAGAAGTACAGGTGCATACACGAAGGGGATTTTGGGGCCTCCTAGCATCAGGGGGCCTGGGCAGTCTGGATTTGCCCATGTGATAAAAAGGCCCTGGTTATGACTGACACTAAAATGACCATCCTCAAATCTTATTTAACCCTTCAGCGGGCGTGCCAATTTTTGTAACACCACCAAGCGTGCATTGCACGAAGTGCAACGTCTCTTTAAACCTTGATTATTCCTTTTGTAATAAACTTTTTCTTTTCAAATTGGAAATAAAAATCTACGTTTTATGACAAGATATAAATTACAAGATATAAAACAGAATACAACATTTGGAACTTATAGAAACAAAAATTAAGAACTGCAGAAACTACAGATTCCAATACATAATTGAAATTTCTTTAATTTTTCTTTTTAACTGTTATTTCATTAGCAGATTTATGGTTTGAAAGAATGTTTGAGCTAAATGCAGCAACCTGTAGGATAATTAAAAACTCTGGGGATAATACAATCCATTATTTTCTTGGAGTTGGATTTAATATTTTTTTTAAAATGCAGCTGAATTTCATGATCCAAAGATTAGTTACACATAAATATAGAGAAATGCAAAAGTCCCTGTTGCAGTTGTACGTCATTAAGTATCATCTAACCCCTTTTACTTCAAAATGTTTGCAACATTTGTAATTTTTTTTCGTTTTTCAACAATGTACAAAATAAATGCATTCAAAACAATTGCATACCACATACATGCCGCACACTCCACTACCAGCAGAAAAGATCTGGTTTGAGGGATGAAGGATTCAATTTCAGTCCCAAGTGAAAGGATTACGAATTTTTTACAAACAATACAAACTAAATACTGGTTAACACCACTAAATACATCCCCTTATTCAGCACAACTAATAATGAAAAAATACCAAAATTCTGCCATTACAAAATCGAGTTCTGGATTTTTCAAATTTTTAATAATTTTTAGCTATTTTCCAGATTTTACAGTAACAATACACAACTGATGTGGCACAAGAAAAACTTTTTTAGATTAAACAAATTCCGTAAATTTGAAACAACATAGTTCCAATCTGCGAGCTCAAAATCTTGCACTGCAGCTTTTACTGAGACCTATGATTTAAAATAATTACAAATTACTTTCAAATTAATAAAATTGAATGAATTGCTCTTATAGAACTTGCAATTAATAAAAATTGTGTTCTCTTTCAAAAAGGTTTGATCTTATATCTTACTTTAAAAAAAAAATAAAATGTGGGGCGATAATGTCTTTCAAGGAGAATGTTTCAAGAACAAAGCTAATATTCTCGAAAATTCACTTGAAATTTCCTCAAATTAAGTTTTTTTGAGATGTAAAAGTTTGCAAGAATTTCTCATGAAAAATTCTCCATATTAAAGGAATTTTGTGGGGAAAGAGGATTAAAGAATCAAATCCAGTAGCATCACAATTGCAACTTCTAATGTCATGTTTAACAAATTATACAATTGTTTTTACATAAAGCTCTAATCTTGAGTAAAATAAGTAAGAACTTGGACAAATGTGGTACATCTAACTAAAAAACAAAAATGGCAGTTTTGTACTACAGGTAGCCCTCCTATAATACGGTAGATAGGTTCCTAGAAAATACTGTGTTGTGTGAAACCATGTTATATGAGACCCGAGACAGTTCAAAAAGGGGGGTTGCGTTCTGAAAACTTATTAAAACCAAACTTTTTTTTTTTTTAATTCCATATAAGCAACTTAATTTTTATTAAAAATATAAATGTATGTATAACACAAAACGAAAAGAAACAAAAAAAATATTAATTTAATACGACCTTAATTTAATAAATTTCTTCCTCATCACTCCTCAGTACAATCAAATGAGAATGTTTTTTGGATTGAACGATATCACCTTCACTTTCAGAACCTTTTTCTTCATTTAGATTTTTTGCACCTTCTATCCTCTTTAAAAATCTGTAATTTAGGTTTTTTTGCTGGTTCTTTCAAGGTCATTGTAGATTCACGTTATAGAGATACACAATTTTGCAGCTCCCTTTTGAATTTTTCGCTTCTTTCAGCGGAAGGGTCTGCATTTAGGAAAAATGATTTAAGATTTTCAGCTAATCTTAGGCCTTCTTGTAATTTTATAGAGTTATAAATGAATAAATTATAATTTGTTTATACATTTTCATATAAAGCCACCCACACAACCGCACAGAGCTAATGGTCGTCTATTAGAGCTCGAAATTCATCAATGACGTCCAGGACGTACTATATAACTCTATAAGATGAAAAAATAGATGTCTAATAGTCGTACTTCATTTCGACGTCTATTAGAGATCTAAGACGTATTACATACACAGTCCTCTAAGTTTCGATCTCTAATAGATGAAGTCTCTATGGTTGACGTCTATAAAACTGATATAGACATCTTATGGAGCACTTTTACACCAGCTTCGTCCAAAAGCGCCATGATGAACAAACTACACTGCTGCTGTGTTATTTGTTACCGAGTGCACCTGAATGCTTCATTTGGATCTACAATCATAGCGGAATATTGCGGATATCCTTGCTCAACAAGTTTATATCGACTTCCTTTATTTGTTTTAAGGTAAGTGTTAATTCTTAAATAATTTATGCTTAAGGTATAAGGACACCTTTGAAACGTCAGTTTCTGTCAAAATATCGATTTTTTATTTTTGCTATTTTGTGAATAATCTTTTACTTTAAAAATCTGTTTGAATTTTGTTTCTAGCTAGTCTAGAACACGTTTTAGATATTTTAATATTGCTTGGCTGTGAAATTTTACAACTGAAAGTACGTTTCTGCAAACTGGAAGTAAGCAAAAATGTTTGTTTACATTGCTGTTTTTCATGATTTTGTTAGGAAAACTGATTATATACGCACATAAAAACACAAAAATAGTTTTTTAAGCATCTTAATAATATTAAGAATTACATCTGGCAACGTTATTTACCGAATTTTGTTTTAGAAATTGGCATTAAACTGTGCATTCCAAATCATTGTTTACGCACGAGTTTGCCCTTTGATCTAATCATTTGAAAGTCACTAAATCCATTTATTTTTCTCGATATTTTTAGTTTTTTTTTCAACGTAAATGCCAAAAAGTAATTCTAGAAAATTCAAACGTAAGTTTTATGGTAATAAATTTACAAATAAATAAAAGTCCTGTTGAAAGTGAAATGCATAATGCTGCATATGTTGGTGATAAAAGTTTTTCTGCCAGTTTTTCAAAGCTACAGACGGCTACTTCTATATCAACAAATAAAAACTGTGGTACAACGAGTGGTTTTAGAATTTTGGATATAGCAATTCTTTTAAATATAATATCTGAACTCTGCTGTCCAAGCTGTTTTGCAGATAAACAAACATTATGTGAGGAATCAAGATATGGGCTGTGCTCACATTTTTATATTCAGTGTAAAAACTGTGACTTCCATAAAGGTTTGGCATCTTCAAAAAAAAAAAAAAAAAATTCTTCTGAAATAAATACCAGACTAGTGTATGGCATGCACCAGATTGGTAAAGGTTTTGCTGCAGCATATAAATTATGTTCAACGTTGAATTTACATGCACTGACTAAAACAGCTTACAAAGCTTTGGAAGAGAAACTTTCAAAAGTTGTTGCAGAACATATGATGAAAAAAAGCTCCAAATGATCTTGAGCAGAAACAAAATCATGAATTTGGAATGCTGGAATGTGGGGTTTCTGTCTATGGCACATGGGAACGCAGAGGCTACACGTCTCTGAATGGGTGTGTTGTTGCTACTTCCATTGAAACTAGTAAAGTTCTGGACATAGAAATTTTATCTTCCTACTGTCCGACATATAAAAAATTAGAAAGACTACCTAAAAATTTAGAGTTTGAAACATTAAAAGCTGACCTTATATGTCAATATAATTATCAAGGTTCTGCTTCAAAGATGGAAATTGTGGGTGCAACATGAATATTTGGTCGCTCAAAGGAAAAATTAAAATTGCAATACACATGATATTATAGGGACGGTGACTCGAAGGGTTTTTTTTTAATGTGAAAGATATGTATGGAGATAATAGCATAACTAAAATGGAAAGTATTGGACATGCCCAAAAAAGAGTTGGCTCATGTCTAAGAAAATTAAAAATGAAAGCTAAAGGTTTTATCAAGAAAAGTGAGCGATACATTCATTGATCGCCTACAGAATTACTATGGTACAAAGTACTGTAGGAAATTTAAAGGGAATGCAACAAAATGTCATAGCTGCACTTTTACACTGTGCTTCAAGCACAAATAACCCAAACGAATAGCATAAATAATATAATTTGAAAGGCTATAAAAATTTGGATAGTCTTAGAATTCATAACTCAATACTTCAGAGTCAAATGAAATCAAAGACACGCAGGAAATTCCTGAGAGCAGATAGAAAGACAAAAAATTACTGTTTTGGAAAGTAAAGAAGGGGAATTTTACAAAACGGGACCATTTTAATGCGCAATTTGTTGTTTATAATGCAAAAAAGTACGGTAAAAGTTTTTTTTGCAGTTTTTTCAAAATATAAATTCCTCTTATTTTATCATACCCGAAACACTATATAACAAAATATGTTAAATTAAGAAATTGTTAAGAAAAGCTGATAAATCTTTACCACAGCTAGTAAATAGAGTATTTGAATTGAGAAATAGAGTATTTGATCAGTGAAATTGTATATCAGTAATATTTTCCTCCTATTAGAGTTCATAGAAAAATTTTATGGTATAGAAGTAACATTAATTGTTCATTTTAATAGACAAGTGTTTGAATGTTACAAAATATATTGTGTTGTTAGTGGCAGGTCCTTGTTGTATAATTTATATTTTAGTTTACTTATTATCATTATATTTTCAATTATATTAATGCATTATTCATGATTTGTTTGCTTTAATTTAGACTCTACAAACTGTTTTATCTCTGGAAGAAGCTCTAAAAATTGTTCCAAGACTTTTCCCTTACTAAGCCACCTTATTTCACAATGTAACATTAAAGTATTAATTGAAGCAGAAGATTAATTTTTGTAATATGATTTTTAATAGCTTGGTATATATTGTACCCACGTGTATTCCCTTTTAATGATAAAACTGACAGTATATCTACCGTTGCTGAGCAATCTTTGAAAACCATCCTTATAAAAATATTTATTTGTGCTACATTACAGATATCTGTTGATTCATCACCTGTAAACTTAGAAAAACACAGTTGTTTTTATATTCACAGATATTGCTTCTATTCTACGAGTTACTGAATTTCTGGATAATTGAACTTTCTGGATAGCTAACATAATTTCATTCTTATTTTTAAATTCTTGAAATAATATCTCTGATGCAGCAAGCATTAATTCTTTAATTATGTTACCATCCATTAAAGGCTTTTTGTGCATTGCAAGTACATGTGCAATCTTAAACGATGCAATAGTAGCAGCTTTTGATTTATTCACGGGCCTGGTAAACAAAGTTTGTTGGGCAATTAATGCGGTTTTCATTTCTTTCAATTTACATTTTCTTAAATTGCTGTTAGGAGGATATTCAGTATCATATTTTTTATGAACTGTTGTGAAATGTCGTTCTATGTTGCATTTTTTCCCTAACAGTAACTGTTGAACCACAAATCAGACAAATACATTTCTTCTTAAAATGTATAAAAAAATATTTCTTTTCCCATTCTTCATGAAAATTATAGTTGTATACACGTTTTTTCTTTGGTTCCTGTGCTGACATGATTAGGGTAACTACAAAGTAATTGCTAATATATAATAATGACTAACAAAACTAGAACAATATTTTTATACCTGGATGAAACCACTTGTCAGTTCATGCACAACTTCTGATAAATAAAAGTTCTGTATATAAACGTATTCCAAACCCAAAGAATCTATCTCACTGCCCTCTCAGTAGCTTATGAACAACGTCACGTATTAACAAGCCGGCATCGTCACATTATGAAGAGCGCTTCAGGTGATGCCGTTATGAAGAGAAAATATTCCTGGTCAGTGGTGTAACAATTAGATAAAACCAAAAACTATACCAATAATCAACCAAATTAATACCTACAGTTAATATATTTTCTATATATACATATATTAAACTAAAGAAATGTCTGAACAATTGCGGCCATTAACAGTGGTATTGTATTTTATAGATGGAAGAAATAATTTTTTAGACATTTCATGCCAGAGTCCTCACCCAACAGATAAAGATAGGCCACTATTCTTTTTAATAAATTCTGTGCATAATTTTAAAAATATAGAAATAACTGGTTGAATTTTTTAAAAAATCAGACAACTATTAGAGTGTGAAAAAAAACTAAGGTTACAGTCTTGTATTAAATTAGAATTACTGTTAAGTTCTAGAGTGGTTTGACTTACACATTTTGATGGTGAAAGCCTTGATATTGGGTCTTATTTTAAAGAGAAGGATGATGGTTACAAGGCATTACCCCAGATAGATATTAATGCAGCTAAAATGGCTAAAGAGGCGATAAAACTGCCTCTTCAAACGATGGAGGTTTGATTTGATTTGGTTTGGAGTGCTACGGTCAACTTTTTGCTACACAAGGGCTAATTAGTCTGGGACCTACATTTTACACAGATTCTGAACGGCTACAAACATCTACAATTAGTCTGGGACCTACAGTTTAAAGCAGATTCTGAACGGCTACAAACATCCATGCCAACAGTGGGACTCGAACCCACAGGATCTGAACCGAATCAAATACAAATATTCAACCAAACAACATTTCACAACAGTTCATAAAAAATATGATACTGAATATCCTCCTAACAGCAATTTAAGAAAACGTAAATTGAGAGAAATGAAAACCGCATTAATTGCCGAAAAATCTGAACCGGATCAAACGATGGAGTATCTTTCAAAGCTTGAGCAGGAGCTACACAATGACACCAAAGAACTGTTGGATAGTATATTATTACTCTTTAGTAAGATAAATATTTTAGAGCAGACTTAATATAAAATACACACTCACAAAATTAAAAGATTGCCTGAAGAGAAATTTACTGAAATAACAGTGAAATTGTAGATCAGCAATATTTTCCTATTCGAGTTCATAGAAAAAGTTTATGGTATAGAATTAACATCAATTGTTCATTTTAATAGACAAGTTTTTGAATGTTATGAAATATATTCTAGTAAATATATTGTGTATGTTTTGTGAATTCATATTTATATTCTAAGTTTAAATTTTATTTTTTTTTAGTATGAAGTAATTACTCAGACTAGTGGCACAAAAGAAAAAGCTTTCTGCAACTTAAAAATTTCTCATCTTATATTTAGTAAGCAATTATTCATATTTTTTCTTTATTATTTCATTAATATGTCTATTTAAAAATTAAAATCATTTTCATCCTTTGAGTTTACTATTTTTATTTATACCTAAAATTATGTTTCATTTTTAGATTAATATATTATATATATATATATATATATATATATATATATATATATGTATGTGTGTGTGTGTGTGTGTGTGTAAGTAATATTTTAGTTATATTAAATGTGTGCATATTACGAGTATGTATTATGGATCTCAAAGAGAGCACACCTTATGGATCTCAAAGAGAGCACACCTCGGAGCTCCTATAGAGCTCCATTCCACGTGATGTAGATATTTTTCGACGTTTTATAGAGGTACGCGTTTTTATGAGGTGAGGTATTATAGACATCTAATAGAGATCGGTGTGTTGTGTGGGCACTATATTTCATTCTTCCTTCCAGTCATTATTTTAAGGTAATTTAGTTTTTAAATGTCTTAAAATGTCTTGAACAAAAATCATGTTATCCAGTACTATAAAAATACAGTGTTATATAAAGATTTCCTTAATTTTTTTTTATCGTGTTAGAGTGAAACCACGTTACAGGTTGCAGTGTTATACGAGGGTTCCCGCAATTTATCTTATTGTGTTAGAGCGAAACCATGTTGTAAGATGACGTGCTATAAAGAGGGCTACCTGTAGTTGGTTTCTGTACATGCTGTAAAGTTTTGGGACTCCATAAAAAAAAATCGTCAGCATTTTACAATCACTACAATTTTGTTTTCAAGATCCTCCTCTGTAATTCAAAGTTTCAATGAGCTCTTTAAGCATTTAATAGCTCTGGAATTCAAATATGAGAAAGGATGAGAACAAAACCTGAAAAGTGCTACCATATTTGTTTCTGGTTCAGTTATGAACAAAAATACACATCAAATGAAAAAAATATAAGTTCCTTAAAATGAAATATAAAATTAACTCTTTCAGTTTATTACCCTAACAGACTTAAAGATGTAACAGCAAGTATGAGAATATGTATACGAATTAAAAATCTTAAGAAATTCTTTTGAATGTATTTTTTCATTTTAAGAATTACCTCTCATCTGATTTTTGAACTATCATAACTTATAATAAAAATATAAAAGTTACTGTTTGACTTTTGATCCCAACCAAGCAACTAATACTGACACTACTTATTACCTCAAATGTACCCAAATCATTTTCTCAGAAAGTAATTTTGGTTCAAGAGAGGGGATGAAATTTTACACTTGTGATATATATTTTTAGTTGCTGATTTTTTCCAGATTCCTCAGAGGGAGTTTTGACCGGAAAAAGTTTTGTTTAATACTTCATATTGTTATAAAGATTTCATAAGAGTTAAAAGATTTTTTTACATCATTCTGCATGAAACAGTAGAATCAGAATACTTTTTAAACAAGCTTTTTTGAAATTTTGTGTTCATATAATTATACAAAGTTATATTAAGTCAAAAATCTAAACTTGGGGAGATGCAATATTCACATCTTTCCAGATCATAGCTCAAAATCAAACACAAGCAATGAGTTAATTTCAGTTAGACATTGTGCATTATGTTAAAGTATACAACACAGTTTCACTTTGCATAGTTTGTATTTTTACAATATTGCAGCATGCAAAGCCCTAGCTGCAACACTGATAACATAAAGTTTAAAAATTTGATTTTTTAAAAAAATCATTTCATAGTGTATCAGTGTAAAACCTATTGACCTACCCTTTTATAAGGGCACAATTTATGCTCTTTTATATTTGAAAGCTTTCAAAGGCCACAATAATTTCAGTCATTACTACGTAAAATTTAGTTCAAAACTGACTCTAAAAAAAGTCAAAAATACATAATGATCACTATGTTTAATTGTTGTCAAGTTAAAATAATCATCTATGGACCATTATTTCTTAGATTCCCTTGCAAGCAACCTATTTTAATTTCAAACAAGACACTGGCCTCAGATCAAGATATCGCCAGAGCTTTAGATAATTACTTTCAGAAGATTAATAATTTAAAATCTTAAGCTCACATTGCAAAGAACAAAATCAAACTTCCTTGCATTGACCTGGAGTGGAATGACTTTTCTTCCCCCTTTATGAAAATTAGAATCCCAGAGAGCTGAGACATCAGACTCTGGGAAAGTGTGCTGATATTCTGCCAGAATTCATGCTTGCACTTGGCCTGTGAGCATAACAGACCAACTTGCATTTATAAACAAGACTTTGTGAGGCCTTTTCAGGATTTTAGCAAAAAGCAGACGTCATCTCTGTTTTGAAACTTTAATAAAAAATCAAATATCTCAGTAGTTTATGGTTTTTCTTTTTAATCTGCATATTGTTATCTAAAAGAATATCTAAGTTTATCTAAAAGAATATCTAAGTTATTTAAAAGAATAGTCATTAATTGCAGTGGGTTTTCTTTGAGACAGGCTACTGTCACAGTGGCGTAGCGAGAGGGGGGCAAGGGGGTCTACCAAGCCCCGGGTGCCACTCGCAGAGGGGCTGTCCTTGGAGAAGGATTATTTCATAAGAAAAACTTTTGGTCCAATTATATTCCTTCCTCTATCAGACTAGACTCAAAAAAACCATCTGAATTCTACAGAATGACACTCTCTTAGTATTACAAATTTTTTTAGCCAGACACTGTCTTTATCCTGGTCTTCTGAAATATACTAGAAGACTTTACCTCAACCATATAACCCCCAGAGAAAACGTTATCACATAGAGTTGAAAATTGGCAACCACTCCGAAAAATTATCCTACTCAGGACCGGATACACATCTATACCATCAGATCTACGTTTGGTGATTATTAACAAAAAATCCTTGGGACTAAGGGCAGATAATTCTGATGATAAAAATTATGCAATAAACCTTGCCATTAGGGCAATCAGCGATACACCTGGGAAAATAAACAAACAAACAAACAAAAAAAAGCTGTCCTCTTCGTTGATTCCCAGGCTGCATTACAAACCATGCAGTGAATTTCCTGTCATGGAGACATTTATGGAAATGAACATCATAGAAAAATTAAATGACTAAAATATAACATAATTAAAAACATGTCTAAAAAGTTTTAGTTCAAGCTAGTGTTTGCAGCTCATTTAGATGTAACCCAAGAATTTCTGGAAACATGATTATAAACATAAAAAAGGTGATATAATTGGGAGTGTGCAGATGAATCAATTATTAACTCATAACAATGGTTTCAGGTGCATTTTTTTTTCCAAGTACTGGACAAGGCTAGACAGGCTCTGCAGCAATGTTTCTAGCAGTTCAAAAAAATGACACTTTAAGTACATTGCAGACAATTCTACAGGTTGAACAGCAAAAACATACTTAGATATTGAAATTGGGGGGGGAGGGCACATGCACCTGAACTTGAAATAAATTAAAACATTAATAGAATTTCAGTTAAAATCGGGAAATTACAGAAAACTTTTAAGAGAGTTGGGTTTTTTCCTGCTTTCTCACACTGTGAAAATGAAGATTCCGATAAGTCTTTAGCCTTAAAACAGAATTAACAATATGATCCATAACAAAAATTCAATGCTATTTTTTTTCTAATTTTATTTATATTATATTTTTTTTTCTCATTGTATAGCTTTTAAATACTACTCAAACATCAATTCTATTGTTATTCAGTTTTGAAAAAATCATAATACTTCATATTTTAAGGACTTTCTGGCAGTCAATGCAATGAAGAGGGCCTTTACTGAATTCAATTCGTGCTCCCCCAAAAGTTAGAAGCACACCACACCTATTAGTGTAAGGCTTGATCCGTACTTTGTAAGTATTTCATATTGGAAAACCAAGATTCACAAACATATGTCAACGTGCAAAGAGAGTTCAATTTCAGAGCAGGAAAAAGAAGCTGACTCACAGCGAGGGGAGAGAGATGCTCTGCAGCGGCCATTTGAGAAGCAGTGGATCAAGACAGCACGTTTGCACATCTTTTATACTATTTTATTTTAATTAATGACAAATAGGGTAGCCATCTCTTATTCATATTGGAAAACCAAGATTCACAAACATATGTCAACGTGCAAAGAGAGTTCAATTTCAGAGCAGGAAAAAGAAGCTGACTCACAGCATATACAACTAGCTTCCATTACAATCCTCTGTTATTTTCTGCTTTTCTGATCATCGTTAAGAAATTCATTAGGAGAATAACCAAAGAAGCATCCAAAATGGAAGATAATTATAATAAAGTTAGTCCTATTTTAAATGTGCACATTGTGACAAAGATTTCACTCGTCATTTCAGTTTGAAAAGACATCTAAAAGTTTGGGGCTACGTTAAAATATTAATTTGCATTTTCTGGAAAACTACTTTTTCATTTTTTACGTTTATGAAAAATCTCATTTCTTAAAAAGGTTTTTAAGATATGGAAACAAATTTAAGGATATTAAGGCCTTGGACAAATTAAAATATTTCGCTCCCCCCTCAGAAAAATGATGTAATACAGACATATACTATTGGAATATTTAAATTACCTATATTCAAATAAAAATCGAATGCAAATAATATATTATATTTATAATGAAAACTAGTTGCATATTTGAACAAAGAGATGGCGCCACAAAAAATTATCCGTAGGTGCAAACATGTTGTCTTGACTCACTCCTGTTTCAGGGTCAGCCGGCTAGAGAAGTTTCACGGTATATCTATACTGGTCACCTCTGAAGAGAAGATCCCTGAGAAACTCGTCACTCGGGGAGAGTTCTTTTTTGATAAGGGAAGCAAAGGTCAACGAGAGAGGAAGAGATTGCCACCAAACATCCCCCACTTTTCGCCAAATATCAGCATTTGTCCCAAGGAAGAGTCGAACAGGTGTTTTTCTGCGGATTGACAATGGTTTAGTCTAAAGAAAACGCAGTGTTTACAAGAAACAGATGGGGAGAAATACACATCTGCAGTTACAATTGAAAGGAAATTTTAAACACTATATTACCTATTGGAACTATTATACCTTTTGGAATATTAACTGCTGTGATGTGCTGTATAATCTGAAATGTTTAAATGCTCATTCCTGAAGTCTATTTTCCAAGGTATAAATTTGCAACCAAGCAAAACATCTTTCCCGTTTTTATTAGCCATATTTTTGGCCATTTTAAAAGTTAACAAAAACCAAGTTATGAGAAAATATTTCAAAGAGGGGGAAATTAAAGTTTGAAGAAAATTTTCCGTATTCAAATTGCGGAAAATGGGAAAATTTTATAGTGTTGATAAAGTTAATTGTGAATTTTGATTAGAAGAGGTCATTAGGGTAGCACACTTTAAAGGGCAGGGCTGACCTTGCCAGTTGAACCTATTTGATCTGGAAAATTAAAAATATGTCTAAACTGAAATGGCTTTAACATATGAGCTGTTATTTTTGAAAGTGGCTATTTTTGAAAGTGGCATAAGTCCATTTTTTCACGTATCGAGATATTTAAAGGTTTGTATTTGAATGAATTTAAAAATATTGGCAAACGTTAATCAACTCGAGTGATGTTTTTAACACTATACACCTTTTAAATTTTACTATGAAATAATAATTATTAAAATTATTTAAAAAATAAACGATTTTTTTTAGCTCCAAATGGGCTTATACCACTTTCAAAAATAACATATTATAAAAAATAAAAACAAGTGGAAATTCAAGTCCATATTTTTATATACATTAGCTTCAGTGAAATGGATATTTTAATGTAAACTCTTACTTACCAACATCACTATCAGACCAAATTGACATATTATTTTTTTTTTTTATAGGTGTGTGAACTCATTGTAACAACTGTATTAAATGTTATTTATCTAAAACTTTGATTTTCTGCTTTAATAAAAATATTTAAATAATACTCACGCTGCAATCTATTAGTATAAGAAACACAAATCAAACAGTAGGAATTGCGAAAGAAAACCAAACAAAATCATTGAAATTACTTCTGACCATTTAATCAGAACAATAATACCGTTATCTTGTTAACGATGTTGTTTTTAAGACACTAGCTAAGTAATATATGCTAAAGCGTAGTGTACACTGAAGTTGTAATAATCAATAATAATTGCAATAAGCAAGTTGCTTTTATTATAATTATTAGGAATGGACTTATTCCACTTTTTAAAAAAAAATTTTTTGCGATAACATTTTATAGCCAAAATTCTTTTGTTTACTTTATGAACAAATCGTACGAAAAAAAGGTGTCTATATCTTACTAAAATCCCCGGTAACTCATTTTTTTAAAGTGGACATACACCACTTTCAAATATTTTATTATAGGGGTGCCATATAAGCGGACCAGCACTACCCCCCTATAAAGGGACGACTTAAACGGAGGCATTTTCAATGGCGCTATGCCGGGATTCGATCCGAGCACCCTCAGCACCGAAAGCCAGCACACTGTACCACAAGGCCGCCACAGGCCAGTGTGTAATGATATTATTATCAAAATATCTGTACATTATATTTTTATCGCAATTTCTGCAGTTTGGCCCCGCAATAACTAAGGTCGGCGCTTTTAAAGTGCAGTTCTATTCCGAAATTTGGAGGGGGAAATTGGGGTCAAATTATACTAGAGTTGTGTCTTTTTTGCAGTCATTTTTTGACTGATAAAGAAACTGATAAAGCAATTTCTACAAAACTTGGTGAATACGTTTATTTTGATGCAAGGAATAATGTATACTTCAAATTAAGTATTTTTAATTGCATTAATTATTTAAAATTAACATGTTTTCAATAAAAAATGCATTTTTTCAAAGTTTTGTAATTTAAATTTAAATTTAAAAAATTTAAGTTTTTAATTGCTTAAAAATGGAGTATACGTTAAATATACATTAGTTTTACAACTTTATCAATATTTTTTGGGAATCTAGAACCAATAGTTTTGCTACAGTCTTGCGTGCAATGGATGCAAGCCAAAACACAATTTTAAAAATTTCATCAAAATTAAAAATGGAAAATAAATTAAAATACCAGTTGTAGAACATTGAAATAATTATTCTACATAGAACATATATTAAGCTTTCAGTGGCAAAAATTTCATGTATTTATGTTTTATAGGGAATGAGAAATAAAACTAAATGTAATAGTAGATGTAATAGTAGAGAAATAAAACTAAATGTAATAGTAACTAAATGTAATAGTAAATGTAAAATAAAATAAAACTAAACTAAATTGCACTTTCGGTAAAAAAGTAAGACTCCCGAGACCCCTTAAATGAAAACAAAATTACCGAAAAAGATCGCGTCTCCTTTGGCGAAAGAAAAAATTAGCAGTTGCAAAACCAAAATACTTGAAATCTGTATCTATAGTAATAAATTTTTGTATGATCCAGTATTTATAAAAATAAACATAACTCTAAATTTTATTGAGGTTTTCTGCAACTCCCTTACATTACTTCGGGAAATAGTAAGTAATACGATGCAGGGTTAAAAGTCCCAAAATACGTTGATTACATGAAAATGGAAATCAAAACATGCAATGGCTTTCTTAAAGCCTAAATAATTAAAACCTTCATAATTTTCTTAACTCCTAACGAGCGATAAATACTTTCCGCGGGAAATGGTACTGGGGTGTTGATTATCCCCGACCCCTCATTTTGAAAATCGACATCCCCGAGGCAACAACCTTAAGGCCCGCCGCAAATTGAACCCAAAGCACGCACAGCACACGCGTGGCAGACTCTGTGAAGCATAGTTTTGTTCGAGGCACCGCAAATTGAACCCAACCCAACCCAAACGTGGGAACTTCTGTGATCGTCGCACAGATTTCGTGGGCCGTGGGTCAGATTTGGATAGACGATAGCAACGCCCTCTGGCTGGAAAAACATTCGGAATAGCATTTATGACATGGTTACAAAGCTATTTACCATTATGTTATCGCTTAATTTTTAAAATTTTTGTGAGTTGTGTTGCTATGCACGTACAGATTTCAAAATGGATCCGATATTGGCATCTGTCGTTTTCGTATGTATCGGTATGTATCGTTTTCCGAAAGATGAAAAATGACGTGACTTCTGGATTAGAGCAGACTGAAAACCAAATGCTGGCTTAAGAAACTTCGAAAAACATTTTTAAACGGGTAAGGTTTGTTTTTTTTCCCCATCCATATACCAGATATGAAATCGTACATCGTTTTTTTTCTAATAACTGTTCTGATGATGATATTTGTCTTGTGGATCTTGTGTATAGTTTTTGTTACACACATTGTTAAATTTTAACATGATTCTAGTGTGTAAATGTCATACCTTTGTGATAAGATGCTCTTTCCGATCGGAAAAGTGGATTTATTGCGAGGCCATATGCACTTGTTGTAGTTTCTGTTGAAACGGTGTTGAACGGCGCCCATAGGGAGAATGCCCATACAAACATAAGAGTTAACTGAAGTTAACAGCAGTAATTGAAGAGTAAAGTTTTTGTTCAGATACCACTGGCTCATTTGAGAAACCACTTATTTTTATAATCAAGTAGTTCTATGTAATGCTTATGTTTAATAGGTTAAGATGCTAACATCTAAAATTTATTGTTGAATTTTAATATTTGAAAAATATGTATGTGGTAACTTTTCATTCTTTTTTTACAACGGTTATCAACATAATTAAGATTTCATGTTTTAGTTTCAATGACAAATGGCTATGACATGTGTTCAGTGCTGTGACCAAGTTGTTTGGATTACAAAAGTTTTTAGTTCAAAGAATGTACAAAAAGATTATGCTTTTTGGAAGAACACTTATTTTGTTCTGAAAGAGATGTAATTCATAAACTGAATGCCATTTATTAAAGTATTATATACTGTAAAATTTATTGCAGTTGTTTGTATACATTATTATTGTTATTTTGTTTATTGTTTAAATGTTTTAAACTGAGAAATCTGATTTATGTTTCAATATTTCTTTGGTATCTATTTTTTGAAAAATGGTGCTTACTTAGTATTAGTTTTTCGGAGGAAAATAGGCTGAAAGTAGATATACTTCTCAACTTGTATTAAAGTGGATAACATGCCTTGTGCTGTAATCCTCCCATGGTGTAGAAATCAAAAAGTCTGAATAATCTTTATTATGAATTAATTTTTTATCATATAAAATAAATTATGCTCACTTAATTATTCATACTTTCTCTTAAAGCATTTTAGCACTGCAGATCTAAGAAGATCATCTTCCTATTATAAGTCAGAATTGAATTGGTATGTCATATTTAGTTGCATTTAAATATTCAAAAATGTTGTTTGTATCTAGATTTAAGATTTATGAATTACAACTGAATGGTTACTTTCAGAGGTTTGCATCTAGTGCATTTCTCTAAATTTGACTTTTCAGTTTTTAGCTTTAAACATCTGTACTTTATTTACTAATTTGGATCTTTTTCTAATCAGCTAAACTGTTGTCTCACTAGGTAGCTGTATTGTTTCCAAATTCCACTTTAGATAATTCAGGAAATATTGCTATGTATATAGGCCTTCGATCAAAAAAATTTTTTTGATTGGTAAATTAATTGTGTCAAAAGCCATACATTGAAAGTGTCATTTTATTATGTGCTGCACTTCGTAACATGGCCCCATATGTAGTTATAAGGTAATGAAGAAATATCATTTGTCATTATTATATAGATTTTTATTATTTGTCATTTTTATATACGAATTGTAGTAAATGCAGAACTCATTTTAGAATTTCATGTAATCTTGCATTTTAAAAACTATTGATACATACTTATGATAGCTGTATGGTTTCCAGAAATATTAATTTTCTAAATTTATAATTTTATTTGGTGAAAGTTATACGAATTTGAATTTTGATTTCATTCAATTCTATTGTTTATCTAGAATAAAAATGATTTATACTAGATATCAAAGTTACATATTCTTTGAATAAATCTATGGTTTAATACTTTTTAAGTTATATTAACATTAGATTGTCTTGCACATTAAACTATTGTATAGAAGTATGTATCAATACTTTTTAAATTATTGATACATGTATGTATGACAGTTTAAACTCCCCGTGGGTATTTCTGCCAGCTAAATATGCATTCCTCTTCCTTTTCACTCTCGTTATTATAGAATACAATGATATTAATTCTTCATTCTCTGACTCAGATTCCAAATCCATAAGAAGTTCAACGTCGGACGTCATCTTTCTACATATATTCGAAACGTGGTTTCGAAGGTCAAGGACTTGGCTGGCGTGGATGGCTGTGCTGGGTTCAATTTGCGGTGCCCCGACCCAACCCAAGCGAAAAGGAGGCGGGGCCTAGGCGTATGCTGTCCATGCTTTGGGTTCAATTTGCGGCGGGCCTAAAACCGGTCTGAGGTCTCTTCTGAAGGGAGGTCTGCTGTACTTAACATATTTATACATGTGCATTTTTTAAAAAGAATTCTAAATTCTAAAGTGTCAAATTAATTTGAAAATTTAAATGCTGCGAGTATTGGCCTGAGTGATAATAGAAAATAATTTTAAAAGGTCAATCAAATGGGGCAAAATATCACAAACTTGCGAGACACTTCAAATCACATGAAATAATTTTTTAAATACTGGCATCATTTAACACATTATTACACATTAATAACATTTACATTCTTTTATTTAGAGGAACCGTTCATTCGATTAGAATATTTAAGTAGATAAAACAAGAGAGTCGGTCTAGTGGTTTTATAGACCCAACAATTTAGAAGAAAATATTCAAATTAAATACAACGGTCAGTGTATGCATTGGCCTGAGTGATAATAGAAAATAATTTTAAGAGATAATTAGAGGAACCGTTCATTCGCTTACAATATTTATGTAGATAAAACAAGAGATATTCAACAGGGGCGACATTTTTATGTATTTACCTTCAAAATAATCACTGATAAACTCATAATTTTGTTAGTCATTAACAACACACGTGCGATAATTACACAAGTTGGGAGTTCCAACACAAGTTGGGAGAACTCCCAACACAAGTTGGGAGTTCTCCATCAAACCACGGTAAGAAAAAAAAATCTTATAAATAAATGAAAATTAAAATGAATTAGGTAACCGGTATAACTCCCCCCCCCCCCTCTTTTTTTTAAAAAATACACAAAAACTGATTTAATAAACGCGACTTGCATATATATAAAGCAACTAGTTGAAAACCCGTGCTTCACTACGGAGTACATTCAAATTAAATACAACGGTATATGTATGCAATTAATGCCAAAAAAAAATATATATATTTATAAAAAAATCGTAAGTGATTTTTTTATAGACCAAACAATTTAGAAGAAAATATTCAAATTAAATACAACGGTCAATGTATGCAATTAATGCCAAGTAAAAATATATGTATTTATAAAATAAAATCGTAACTGTCATTTCTATAGACAAAATAATGTAGAAGAAAATATTCAAATTAAATGCAACGGTGAATTAATTTGAATATTTTCAATCTAAGCCATTAATTTTTATGTTTAATATCCATAAAACATTTATTTTGAATAAAATTCTTAAACTTCCCAGTCGGTCTAGTGGTTAAATTTAATCTTTTACAGAGTTAAAATTTTTCTTGTCAATTTATTTCGCTTATATGCTCGTGACGCAAAGTAAATTTAAAGTATCACAAAAAGAAAAGAAATCTCGAGATTAGCATTTAATAAATTAAATTCTAAAAAATAATCTTTAAAAATTCACCAAAAATCAGAAAGTGGAGGTAAAGATTCGAAAAAGATTTCATTTTAAAGGAATTTTTATGATCTTTCTCGTGATATAATTTTATAACCATCAGATTATTATTTTAAATGCAAACTTTAAAAAAGTTACAAAAACAGCTTATCAATCTTAAGTACTCAATCTTATCTTCGAAAGTCAGTAATTCCATCGATAACAAAATAAGATAATTAATTATACGTATGTATGTATATATATATATATATATATATATATATATATATATATATATATATATATATATATCCCCCGAAAGTACCAGAGAGAGAACAGCACTTTTCAAAACTTTCAAAATTCAAGAAAATGAGATAGCTATCGTGACCTAAACTGTGCTCGACTGACGTACGAATTTACGAAGACTGCTCTGCGGAAAGAATGAGGAAAATCACCGTAAAGTGCATAAATTTTGATAAACACCATTTCCACAGACATGTAACGATAATGTCAATTTTTCAATTTTAAAAATTTATTTGCCGAAAGATGTCAATATTGACGTGTTTCAACTCAACTTGAAATAAATTATAACATTATTATTAGTTTAGTTAAAATCGGAAAATTTCCCCGTTTTTTCAAACTCTGAAACTGAAGATTCCGATTATGTTAAAATATCGGAATCATTGTATCATTGTTGTATCATTGTTAAAATATATTATAGCCTAAATATATTTTAACAATGATATGATCCATAACAAAAATTTGATGCTATATTTGATGCTAAATTTAATGCTACTACAACACATATTTAAAAAAATAGCGCTTAAAACACTCACCTTAGCTGTAGATGATACTTTATAAAATTCCATAATCAGTTTATATGTATGATGACAAGTTTATTTACAGAAAAGAAAATAAATGGACGAGACATTAATATTAACAAAAAAATTAACGACAAATTAATATTAACAAAATTAAAAAATATACAAATAATATAATATTAGAAAAATTAAGAATTACGGATTTGAAAAAAATTAGCTCGAAAGGCGTGTATTATAACTGCCGTTTCGGAATACTGACAAACCCAGAAAGTATTCGTGGTTTTTAGGAAAAAATCACGCCAAGTGGCACAAAATAAAGGTCCTATCGCGCCAACTCGTGCTCATTGGCTAAGAGAGCACGAGTGGGAGGGTTAAAATACACCTATCGAAACAGTTCATTCACGGCTGCAGCACCCCGGAGAATTAGCTCAGTTCACCTCTGTGGTGTATAGGGCGTTTCTTTAGAGTTTTTTTTTTTTTTTTGAAAATAGCATCTTCCTAGAATTTTTTTTTTTCTTTTTAAAAGAATCAACATTTTCTTTTGATTTTGAATAATAATTTCGATCGTAGGTACATGTTAATTTTCTATACTGGGAACTCTTATAACATTAGGTCATCCCTATATAATCAGTTCAAGTAACCAAAATAAATAAATAAATAAAATTAATTGATTAATTAATTATAAAAATTGAATTTCTAGAACGGATCATAAAAAAATGAATGTGGCATAAAAAATGATAAGTCATAATAATAATAATAATAAATAATTGTATATAAAATGATTGTAAATAAAAGATTAAATTATTTATACAATTATAGTAATTAAGATTTTAGTGTCAACTGTAACCTACGTAAGAACGAGACCTATTGGCTATTGTCCGAGAGAGATCTGATATATGATGCATGCTAAAAGCTCTCATAATACATTTATATGCACAGTATATTCTTTTAGGAGGCTGGGAAGTAAAACATTACATTAAGTAGTTATAAACGTTAGTTTAGCCAACTTTACATATCGCAGTCATGTTCAGTACAGTGTGTTAACACATTGGTGACCTGCAATATTTCCTGACCGGTGTCCACCCCGTTTCGCCGACACTCCCCCCCCCCCTTTTTTTTTCCCGTTCAAGCTTCCCTTTTGAGATATTTAGGGATTTCAAGTCGAAGAGGGTTGGTGGGTTCGACATTGCAGGAAATAGTTCTGCGAACTAGATTGCAGGCACAAGTGCACAAACACACGGTGAACTTGAATTTTTTGATTTTGCGTCGAATTCTTTGGTTTGCGTCTAATTTCTTGGGTTTTGCGTCGAACTTCATTGATTTTGAGATAAAATGATCGACATTTCTTTCATTAAATCAAAACGTGGAGGAAATTTAGTGCTGTACCAAAATTTCCTTTTCCGCATAGAAAGAAAAAGAGAAAATTTGAGCTACTAGAAGTGCTCCTCGGATTCAAAATGCAAAGCTCGTTTAGTTCCACCTAAATTTAGGTAATTATATATTACTAATTTTTTTACAGCAATTATTTGTGAAAAAATTTTATGATATTTCTTGTACATTACAATACTTTCGCCTGAAAAAAATATATTTATGTGAAATATGGTAATTATTTTAGGTGTAGATTAAAGTATAAATTATGGATACAATACATACAAATAATTTAATATATATCTCTTATAGTTTTTTTAACAATCTGCAAGCAATGCTTTCATTTTTCATAGAAATTATTATTTTTTTTTTACAAAAAAATAATTTCTAATAATCTCCCAACAATTCTGCTTTTGTTTCCTGATAGATAAGGCTTTGTACAATTCACCCTAAAAAATTGGTTTAAAGTAATTACAAATTAACTCTTTAACAACACGTTAAGCTTGGTTGTAAAATTAGTGTATTTTTGCGAAAATCAAAAATGTAGGTATCCACTGTTTAGAACTTTGCTTATAACAATTTGAGAAAAACAGTTTGATGGTTTTTACCTGGTTCAATATTCAGAGAGGTGTTAATTCTCCCTATGAAAAAAATACGTACGAATCATAAATTATTTATTTAATAGTATTGTTTATTCTTTTCTTATGGATGGTTTTTATTTATATGGAGGAGGCAGATATTTTTTTTATGCAGTTAATTTTTTGACAGGAAACGAAGATATATTTTTTAAAATTTATTTAACAGAAGCATGTTTATATATATATATATATATATATATATATATATATATATATATATATATTATATATACAGTAACCACCGCTTATAGTGATCAGTGGTTATAAGAATCGACCGTTTATAAGAATCAATATCGCGAAAACAAAAACAAATGTATTATTTCCATGTTAAAATTTTCGCTTTAAAGAATCAATCCACCGGTTTTAAGAATCAGTTTACACTCTCTTCCCTTTCATTTCTCCAAAAAAAAGCCACTTAAACCCTCAAAAGGTTCTCTTTTTTTTTTATTTCTTTTTTTTTTTTTTTTTTAAAGAAAGATTGATAAGATGGGATGGAATATAGTCGTAAAATGCATCCCTTTCTTTGTTAGACGTAACATAATAGCTTCCCCTTAAACGCTTTAGCACCACACTGTCCTATTAGCTTGACCCGGGGGCATCTTTACCCGTCCGGATCCGATTTCACTTTTCTCCATTGACAAACAAAGACAGGGACTCTTTTTTCCCACCTCCCACATCCTGGTCGCGGCTTCCTGGACCCTGAAACACATAAATCTTCGGCGAAGTGTCCACTATCACTTAGGCAAACGTGACATTAGTAGATTCAGCACGTTATCAAACCGTGAAACGTAATCTAGAAGGTGAATCTTCGTATGAGACTATTAGTATTGAAACAGGTATAAACAGCCTCCTGAAAACTTCATTACGTCAAACTACCATAGAAAACTTTTCTTGCTCTCTTCCTGTCGTTGAAATATTAAAACTGTTAAGCAGGTATGTTGTAACAACTATTCGATTTTTTTTCTTCTCTTACAATAATCAGGTGTATCTACTTATAGGTCTAAAAATTAAGTTGTATTTTTAAAATTATAAAAAAATTATTTTAATAAAAGAATTAACGTAAATTAAAGAGTATTTTTATGGTAAATTATCTCATATATGTATATATACAGTAACCACCGCTTATAGTGATCAGTGGTTATAAGAATCAACCGTTTATAAGAATCAATATCGCAAAAACAGAAACAAATGTATTATTTCCATGTTAAAATTTCCGCTTTAAAGAATCAATCCACCGGTTATAAGAATCAGTTTGCAATCTTCGCCTTCCTTTCATTTTTTCCAAAAAATGCCACTTGAACTCTCAAAAGGTACGAAATTCTTTCTTAAGTTTTTGAAAAGAAAGATTGATAAAACTTTGGGGTGGAAAACAGTCATAAAATACATTCCTTTAGACATAACATAAGAGTTTCTCCTTATACGTTTTTGCTAAACACTGTCTTATTAGCTTTACCCAGGGGCATCTAACCCGCCCGGGTCCGATTTCGCTTTTCTCCAGACAGGCTCTCCTTTTTTCCCACCACTTACTTCCTGGTTGCGGATTTCTGGACCCTGAAACACATAAATCTTTCGCGAAGTGTCCACCATCACTTACTGAAACGGGATAGTGGATTCAGCACTTCAAACCGTGAAACGTAAACGGATCCATTTTGCTGAATCAGATGATCCAGATGCTGAATCCAACGTTTCACGGTTTGATTCAAAATCAAACCGTGAAACGTAAGCTATAAGGTGAATCTTCGTCTGAGACTGTAATAAGCATACGTCGCTAGTATTCACTTTAGTTTTCTAACAAAATTGCCAGTTAGTGTTAGAACTTTTTGATAGTCGAATTCAAATATGATAAAAACAAGGAAAACTCTTAGTTTTTCTGAAAAACAGAACTTGTTAATTAGATATGATGCTCTTCCAAAGTGTAGTCAAAGAGAAGCTGCCTCTTGTTGATTTTATAATCATGTGTTGTTACTTATAGGTCTAGAAATTGAGTTATAGTATTTGTTTAGAAATTGAGTATTTTTAAAATTATAAAAAATAATTTTAATAAATGATAAATAACGTAAATTAAAGAGTATTTAATGGTAAATTATGTATATATGTGCCTGTGTGTTTATATATATGTACAAGTATATATTTGTGTATGTGTGCCTGTTCAAAGGGAAGTTTCGGTTATAAGAATCAACCGCTTATAAGAATCAAAAACAGTAATAACAAACGTGATTCTTATAAGCGGAAATCACTGTATGTAGAGATTTTTTACAAGCGTACGATGACTTTTGTGAGATAAAGTTTTTGTTACTTTTGGATTATTGGTTTCTTAAAAATAAAGTTTTACTATATTTTCAAAATATTTCATGTAGTTTTGTTAAGAATAGATTATAGATCTTATTATAAAATACCCATACTGAAATATTCATTTTAATTAATGGATAGACCCCTATTTCATTGAAAATCGTAAGTGTACGAACACTTTTGGGAGCCACTGTATATATAACAGTTCCGTAACTGACTCACTGACTCACTGACATACAACGTACTGACCAAACCGATGGACTGTCTGAAATTTTGCATGGCGATTCTTCTTATAGTGTAGGGGTGCACTAAGAAAGATTTTTGAAAAATTCTTCTTAGATTTTTTAAAATTAAATTTTTAAGCCGTTTTAGTAACTTTTTTAAAGTTTGCATTTAAAATAATAATTTGAAGGTTATAAAATTTATATCACGAGAAAGATCATAAAAATTTCTTTAAAATGAGATCTTTTTCGAATATTTATCTCCATTTTGTGATTTTTGGTGAATTTTTAAAGATTCATTTTTAGAATTTAATTTATTAAATGCCGATCACGTGATTTCTTTTTCTGGTACTTTAAATAAATTTATCGCCACGTGCATAACAACTAAATAGACCAAAAAATTTTAATTTTCTTGCTAATGCGGCAGACGATTGGACATTATCCAAAAAAATATTAAAATACAATTAAAGATATTATGTTCCTCAAACTGTACTATATTCTTTAGTATGTCCTATTATAAATTTAATTTGTATATTTTCATCTACATTATTTTGTCTTTAAAAATATCCCGTACGATTTATATATATATATATTTTACATCAATTGTATACATTGATCGTCATATTTATTATATATATATTTTTGGGGGCATTAATTGCATACATTGACCGTTGTATTTAATTTGAATGTACTCCGTAGCGAAGTGCGGGTTTTCAGCTAGTATATATATATATATATATATATACAGTACCGTAACTTGGCAGCAAGGGCAACAGGGGCACCTGCCACTTTGAAGGGGGACCCAAAATGCCGTATTTGTTTTATTATTTTCCTAAACCTAATTAAATAAGGAGCCCAAATGCAAATTCTTGCCCTGGGCACCGGAATGGCTAGTTAAGGCACTATATATATATATATATATATATATATATATATATATATATATATATATATATATATATATATATATATTCATTCTTGGTCCCGTATTCTTGGGATACATGCTATCCCAGCCCGTAAGGAAAATGTTAAATAAATTTCAGATGGTTGATGAATGGATACACAATTCTCTTCATTTCTTATCTCACGTCTAGTTCAGACAAAGAAAAGTGACTGACATGTAAAGTTAATTAGTATTATTACTATAAAACACGTATATCACTTTGAGGGAACAAATGGGTGAAAATAGATTCAAATTCACGCGGCGAACATAAACTTATTAGAACTTTTTCGAAGAAAAAAATTTTTCCGAACTATGTGCTATGTACAAAACGCTCTTTATTTTTCAATAAGAGAAAGTTTCCAAAAGAGCGATAATCAATTTATTTTGGTAACCCCCTTACTTCTGTGTCCAGCGCGTTTTCGCAGCTCGTGTTCCAGAGGCGGGGGGGATTTTGAATTATTCAATATGGCGTCTGACCGACTGTTTTTTTTTTCTTCCGTCTGACGCTTTCTCTGAATGTAATGCCTGCTCACTGAAAGAGCTTTAACTTTCCCCAATTAAAGCGCAAGAAATTCTTTACATTTCTCCTCAATACATTTTCCGTGAAATCTGTAACACGTCGTATATATAACTAGCTGAAAACCCGTACGGAGTACATCAAATTAAATACATCCGTCAATGTATGCAATTAATGCCAAAAATACGTATATATATATATATATATATATATATAATAATAAATACAACGATCAATGTATGCAATTGATGTAAAGGAAACGACAAAATAATGTAGAAGAAAATATTCAAGTTAAATCTAATAGAACACACTAAACAATATAGTACAGTTTGAGGAACATTCCTTTTACTGCATTTTAATATTTTTTTGGATAATGTCTGCCGCATTAGAAAGAAGAAAAAAAAAATATGTTTTTTGTCAATTTATTCCGTTGTCATGCACGTGACGCAAAATTAGTTTAAAGTATCACAAAAAGAAAAGAAACAACGTGATCGGCATTTAATAAGTTAAATTGTAAAAATGAATCTTTAAAAATTCACCAAAAATCAGAAAAGGGAGGTAAAAAGATTCGAAAAAGATTTCATTTTAAAGGAATTTTTAGGATCTTTCTCGCGATGTGTAAATTTTATAATCCTCGGATTATTATTTTAAACGCAAACTTAAAAAAATATTAAAAAACAGATTAAAAATTTAATTTTAAAAAAATCTAAAAAGAACTTTGTAAGGTATACACAAGATTCGATTCACAAGAATCGAACTTTTGAGTGAATTAAAGAAGCTGCTTTAGATATGCTAATTTCGGCATACGCGCTTAGTATAAATACCACGCAGCGTCATTAATGAAAGGGGGAGGTTGTTAAGGTTGAAAAGGTGTTATCCTGCGCTAGTGCTTAGCGGGCCAGAAGTTTACATGGCAGTACTGCTGGTTTGACTTACTGTTCGTGAGTATGAAAATATATTGTTCTTAAAAGCTGTATTTATATTCCGTACAAGTAGTACGCATGCTTATTGCTGTAAAAGCCAATTATATGTGCAGCGAATTCAATAAACATTATTTCATGTATAAACTGTGTTTGTATATAATTCAAATAGAGTGCTACTTCAAATTATATACACCCAAGTCTGGGTAGAAGTGAGCATAGATTCTCTATAACTTTCCAAAAACCTTTCTTAGTGCACTCCTACACCATAAGCAGAATAACCATGCAAAATTTCAGTCCAGCAGTTTGGTCTGTCAGTTATATGTCAGTCAGTCAGTCAGTTACGGAACTGTTTTATATATAGATATGTAAGTGCTTTGCGTGGCCAAGTGTACGGCTCAAAAAAATTGCTTATTTAGTCTGGAAGCAACTTTTTTTTTAAGAGCATAACAACAAATGATGAAGTTTAAAAAAACGTGACTTCCAAGACTCCGAGGTTACTAAAATTTCTTACTGCGTTAAGTAAGCTGCTGGTATTTTTTAATGGGCGAGATTTTAATTCGTAGAAATGAAATTTCGCCTATATATATATAAAAAAAAGCATGTCAGTAAATGAAAGATTAACGTATGCAGTGTTCATAGAATGATATATGTGAGTGTGTGTGTATACACACAGTGAAACCTCTCTAAACGGCCATGTTTTGTTCAGAACTGATTCAAAACTCCATAGAGCCATTGTTATGGAAGAGATCTCTTTTTGACGGCCATCCCTCGAAACTGACATTTTTTGCTTCGGAACCTTTACTAGCTACCATAGAGAAGTTTCACGATATCTCTCTCTCTCTCTCAGTGACGTAGCGAGCAAGGGGGTCTATCATCTATCATGCCCTAGGCGCCACTCGCAGAGGGGCGCCAGTATAGGGTCTATATATTATATTACTATATTTTTTTCGGGGAGGGGGGGGGGGGTACCAAATCGGTACCCCCCGAACGGCACGGGCGTACCCTTACCTAGGGGCGTACCCTTAATAAGGCTTTTTTCGGAAAGTATTTTAAAACGTTCGACTTAGGCCGTTGAGCCCTCAGATCTCCAATAACAATGAGGAATATTATTTTTGAAATCACAGATTTTGTTCTGGGAGTGTGCGACCACTTGGGGGTCCACGCTGAACCCGCTAGATGGTCCGCGAATGTTGAAGCGAGTCAGACCACCAGTGGTAATGTGAGGACACTGCAGCCACGTCAGATTTTACGTGCACCGTCCTCCATTAGCGAACACGGCAAATCGCGGATTATGCAAATGCTTGATGCATATGAATTCATGTGCATGCCTACCTTAAAACAGCGTTTAAATACACAGCCCGCAGTTTATAAAGGTTTAAAAATTTTTGGTACTATTTAATTTATTTATTTATTTATTTATTTTTACGGGGCATTCAAATCATGGGCGTCGGTCTCTACAAAACTGAGATTACTTTCTGAGATGCCGTATTAAAATAATTTTTGGAAAACGCGTGCACCTTTTCTAAAGATCTGGTGCTTTCGAATAGAAAATTCAAAAATATGCATAGCAAAGCATTCGAAGATAAAGTGCCTGGAATAGGCTGTAAAATAGAATTCTGTTTCTTCAGAATTTTGACAAACACGATTTAGAGATCTGTGTTTACAAACGCTGAAAAGAAATATTCAAAAATATGTAACTCAGATTAGAAAAATACAGAGGGGGGGGGGGGGGGAATTTCTAATTTTGCTTAAAATTGGGACTGAATTCAATCTGCGATGTTCGCAGGAACACCTACTCATTGGCACGCACTCAGGATTTCATCTTGGGGGGGGGGGATAGGCGTAGCGTGCTCTCCCCCCCCCCCAACTTAACTTGAAATAAATTAAAACGTTGATAGAAGTTCAGTTAAAATCGGAATAAAATTGTAGAAACATTTTAAGAAAGTTGGGGTTTTTTTTTGTTCGCTTTTTCAAACTGTGTCACTGAAGATTCCGATTACGTCTTTAGCCTTAGCATGGTTTTTAACAATGATGGGATCGATAGCAGAAATTTGACGCTCTATTATTTTTCTCATTTTATTTATATTATATATATTTTTCTCATTGTATAATTTTTGAATACTACTCAAACATCAATTCTGTTGTTGTTCAATTTTTAAAAAAATCATAATATTTCATATTTTAAGGCAGTCAATTCGCTGAGGGGGGAGGGCCCTAACTGAATTCAATTCGTAGTTAATAACAAATAATTGTAATATTTCCGAAAATGATCTTTTCAATGGGGTATCATTATTAAAAAAATATATCGATAAGGAAAAAGTTAAATCTTGGGCATCAGCAAAAATCACGAAATGGTTCGAAATATTTCATCGTTTTGAAACAAATCACCTTCCATACAATAATAATGCACTAAAAATTGTGGAGTCCTTACCAGGAACTAATGTTGCGACTGAACGCGTTTTTTCGACGGTAAATAAAGTGTGGACACCAGAAAAATCACAATTAAGTGCCGAGACTTTGAAAGCCATTTTATGCGTGAAATGTAATTTAACAAATTCTTGCGAAAAATTCTATGACCTTTTAAATTTAAAAACGATTATATATATATTACAATACTATTTTTACGTTCTATGAAAATTTTTGTTGCTCCATTTAGACCAAATTTTTAATCAAGAACCCCCCCCCCCCCCGGCAATGTGTTCCGCTTTACCAATGTTAAAATCTGGTCACCTTATCCTATACGTGCCTTAAAAAGACCCGGCCCGCTGTTTCTTTCCTCGGTTTTATCAAAATTGCACAACATGCCTTTTATCATCATATGAGAAACAGGTCTCTTTACATAGCAGCCACACGCATGCTCGGTCCACTTACGTACATAAAACTCATCTCGAGCCGCTCTGTTCACGAGAAGAACGAAAGAAAAAAAAAATGCGATTCCAACATTTTCCCCCAAACAATTTCTGCCGTTCCCCGTAAATAGCTAGCCTCTGCATTAATCAACCAGAACCGAAACAACAAATCCTATACCATTGAAGTGTTCTCCCACAAAACATCGTACGATACTTGCAGATGGTTTTTATTTTTTTAACTACACATTCTCATCCTGTCTGGACGTTAATATAAACAAGCCTTGCTTAGCTTGCTTAGCGTCCTGTTTACAGAACTTTGTAACAATTCGTCACACACCCATAAAGTTCTCAAAAACATCTGCTTTCGGGTTAGGAGAGACGTCAGATAGCCATTAATTATAGCTAACAAGATCGCTCTGACCGCAATATGGTTTCTATAACGATTTTTTATTTTCCGAGAGCCTGGGTAAAAATGATTCACGCAGGAATAGAAATTTCATTAGCATTTTAATTGAAACAGGAAAAAAAAAGAGAAAGAAATCGGAATTCTAAACTGATGGTCTTACGGGGGTGCAGTTGAGTACTCTAGGGGGGGGGGGGACCCTGGAAATTCATAGAGAAAATTTTAAAACCATGGTTTGCCTTCTACAGATACAATTTTGACCGCCAAAATCAAGTTGTGGCATAAACAATTTGAAAAACCGTTTTAAACAGCTCCGTGCAAACAGGGCTACCCAGAGGGAAGGGGGGGGGGCAACTGAGGCACTTTGCCCCAGGCCCCCAACTGCAGTAGGTCCTCGAAAATTAAAAAAAAAATTTAATTTATTAGATATCATCCGAAAGAAAATTCTGAAACGTGTACCGTATATACTTCAAAATTCAAAATAATCTGAAAAAAGCCCCCCCCCCCCCAAATAAAAAATAATTGTTCGATTAATTAGATTTCTCTTACTCCAAAATAGTCTTCTGAAAAATACGCGATTTAGTTTTGATGAAATATATAGTAACTGTTTAGTCCTGACTGCTATAAAATTACATTCTTTCTAATAAATTGAACACAGTACTAACTACTAAAATAGATAGCAAAAAAGATACCTCAGTTGATAATCTAAATATCTGCTGAATTACTAAGTTGTTAGATGTAATTAAACTCTAGTTCTTTTTTTTTTAAAAAGCGTATTGTCATATTTATTGGAGAATATAACAAGAGAACAGTGCAATGAAATATAATAATTATGTTAATTATTCATGTAATAAAATTTTAAGAATGAGTAACTTGATTTGAATGTATGTTTTCGTTTCTTTCGATTTTTTATTTTTCTTGGGGCTCCCAACAGATTTTTGCCCCAGGCCCCGTAAAGTCTCTGGGCGGCCCTGCGTGCAAAAATGACATACGTAGACTGTTTCAAAAAAATTGAATAATATAACCTAGTATTTATAACTTATTAAAAATATCTGCAACGCTTTCGGTCACATAACATGCGCTGGTGAAATGTATAATTTTCTACCTTACGGTCTTTAAAAACTTATTTAACCCTTCAGCGCCAATTTTTGGGTACACCAGCAGGCGCGCGTTGCATAAAGTGCAACGTCTCTTTGAACCTTGATTATTCCTTTTGTAATAAACTTCCTTTTTTCAAATTGAAAATAATAATTCTGCGTTTTATGACAATATTTAAAATGTTGATACTTTTGAGATATATTTATAACCAAAAGCCAAAGAATGCAGATACAATCGCCTCATTTCAAAACTGTCCGGTTTGTTGGATCTTAGATCAACTCGCGAATCGATTCCTATTATGTCCAAAAAACCTAAAAAACAACGAGATTGTCCATCTTCGTGATATGCGGAATACCGCGCACATTCGATTTAACTACATCAACTCATAATTTTGTCGCATTGCAATCCAGTACAATCGCTGGTTCTGCCACGGTTAAATCGCGACTAACAATGAATGAAAAAGAATACGAGGGTCAGAAAATCAAACCTACACTAGAAAGGGCGTAGCTATAAATAGAAACTGCTTAGAACATTCGAACTTTACTTGAAAAAACACACCATTCAAAATTACGAGAATGTTGCACTTTATACACGGACGCGGGCGCTGAAGGGTTAAAAATGTTATCTGGATATTGAAAGGAGTTCATAGCAGATGTATCATCCAATTACAAAATCCGCAAGCCGGAATGCTTGTCCGTAACGAAACTTTTCGCATAGTATTTCCTTTTGCAAAATGTTTCAAGAAAAGGGGAAACGTTTAACAAATAATAATAAAAAAAAAATTGATTATCAGATTAACTCAGAGAAGATGAATGTACGAAGAGATTGTACTATGCATCGTCAGCCACACATGCGTACGTATTACGGCGAACGAGAGGTAAAGGAACAAATTGGGCCAAATTCCAAGGAACAAATTCGGCGCTCAGTTCGAACTCCGCTAGCCGTCCGCATTAATAAACCGAATGCTTGTGCACTTTTGTGTAATGAATTGTTGTTTTTCTAGCTTTACTGTGCAACGGCGGCTCCAAGGGGGGAGCAGTAAGGGCAATTCTCCCCCCCCCCTAAAAAAAAGTCCGGCGTATTTTTTTTTTCATAGCCTAAAATTATATAATCGTAGACCTAATACTAAAGGAGTTGAAATTTAAAATGGGAGGATGTTTATTTCTTTTATATATATATATATATAACATTAAAAACCCCATACCATTTTAAAATCTAACATTATTCTAAATTCCCTTGGGCGTACGAGCTAAATTTCGCTTTTGATTCTAAACTCTAATAACCTCGAGAGAAAATATTAAATGGCTTCCTTTTTCAAATAGGCGCGGCGTCCCCAATATTTTAGATAAGCTCTGCGCAGATTATATAAAACCACATGTGACTTATCGACAACAGCAAATCCCTAATCGCTATCCTGATCACATGACAATGTTTATATAAACCACATGAACGGAAACATGTACGCTTTTTTGATTTTGTAATTGTCTTGGAAAGACGTATTCTCCGTCTAATAAAATTTAATGCCGTAACTTGCCGCGTCGTTTTTTCGAGCCACGACTACTCTTCATTCCCAGTGATGTGCTGGACGCCCATTCTTTCCTTGGGTTGTCCAGTATGTTACATATATATATATATATATATATATATATATATATATATATATACATACACACACACACACACACACACACACACATATATATATATATACACTGAAGTGCCACTGAATTAGGGATAGCAAAGCCTATGCAAATTGTGTAGCGCTGCGCATCATGTATGCGTAAGTGAGGGCGCTGTGGTAACTGCATATATAGCGCGTACTGTGGTTGTTCTGAATTAATTGTTGGAATTGCCAGTATGGGTAAACTGCCTGATTTAGACGCCTTCGATCGCGGACAAATCGTAGGTGCGCGACGCATGGGCCATTCAATTTCCGAAATCGTCAGACAGCTAGGATTTTCAAGGTCGACAGTGTCAAGAGTATACCAAGAATACATGGATGGTGGAAAAAAAAAAACTAGCGATCGGGCAAACTGCAAAGGACAATTAGCCTTGACAGTGCGTGGTGAGAGACGGCTCAGGCGTATTGTACGTAGCCAGCGAAGCCAAACATTAGCTCAAATTACCACCCAGTTTAATGACGGTGCCAGTCGTACAGTCAGTAAACGGACTGTGCAACGCTCGCTTCACCGTATGGGTTTCGGGAGCCGTCGACCTACGAGAGTACCATTGCTCTATACTCGCCATCGGGCTGCACGTCTTGCCTGGGCAAGAGAGCACAGAGATTGGAGTGTAGAGGACTGGAAACGAGTAGCATGGAGTGATGAGTCTCGATTCCGACTACTTAACGCCGACGGGAGGCGGAGAATATGGCGTCAGGCTCATGAAGCCATGGATCCTGCATGCCTGGCTGGAACTGTACAAGGGCGTGGTGTCTCAATCATAGTCTGGGGTGTTTTTTCGTGGCACAGTTTGGGATCTTTGGTGCGTGTACCAACCTCCCTCCATGCAATTCGGTACGTAGAGTTGCTGGGTGATCACCTCCATCCGTTTATGCTGTTCTGTTATCCGCACGGTAATGGAGTTTTCGAGCAAGACAACTGTACCTCTCACAAGTCTCGGTTGGCTACTGGCTGGTTTGATGAGCATTCCTCTGACTTCTCTGTCATGAATTGGCCACCTAGAAGCCCAGACTTAGATCCTATTGAGCATCTTTGGGGTGTTTTGGAACAAGGCGTGAAAGGCCATCACACAACACCAAAGAACCTTACTGAATTATGGAATGCTTTAGCCAATATTTGGCAAGCCATTCCCGTGGAACGTTTCCAGAAACTTGTTGAATCTATGCCTCGTCGTGTGGCAGCCGTTATCAAGGCCAGAGGAGGCTCAACTCGTTACTAGGTAGGTATCCCTAATTCAGTGGCACTTCAGTGTATATATATATATATATATATATATATATATATATATATATATATATACTATATGTATATATAACCCTATGAGCCGACGTTGCCCCAAATCCCTGGACTGGGGCCGCCATTGTTACTGTGTCTACGATAACGAACAAAGAAATTTAGTTTAGTGCCCTAAATAAAAATTTCTGAACAAGAAGCAAAAAGATTCCGAGCTAAACTGTATACACATGCAGCGAATGATGTACCGCCTATAGTAGTGAGCAAACCTTGGTCAAGGTCCGTCGTGTTCGGTCCTGAATATACATTCAGCGATCGATTTCGTTGCCGCCGTGGTTCGCTCTATGTATAAACGTGCCTCAACCATTCACCTGTGTATAAAGTGCTACATTTTCGTAATTTTAAATAATTTGTTTTTACATGTAAGGTTTAAATGTTCTAAGCAGTTTCTATTTGATAGCTTACACCCTTTTCTAATGCAGGTCTGATTGTACCCTTTCCATTCATTTGTTAGTCGTGATTTAACCTACGATTATGCTGGATTACAACGCGACAAAAGGAGGAGTCGATCCAATGTGCAGCTATGACACGGTATTCACGAAGATGGACAATCTCGCTGTTTCTTAGGTTTTTGGACATAATAGGAATCCGTTCGCGAGTTGTCCTTAAATGCATTATACCGGACAGTTTTGAAATGAGGCGAATCTCTCTGCATTCTTTGGCCTTTAATCATAAATATTATAAACATTTTATAGCTTGTCATAAAACTCGGAATCATTTTTTTTCAATTTCAAAAGAAAAAGCTTATTGCAAAAGGAATAATCGAGGTCGAAAGAGACGTTGCAGTTTGTGCCACGCGCGCCTGCTGGTGTTCCAAAAACATTGGCGGCTCGGAGGGGGGGAGCAACAGGGGCAATTGCCCCTCCCAAAAAAGCCCGGCGTATTTTGTTTTCATAGCCTAAAATTATATAATCGTAGACCGAATACTAAATGAGTTTAAATGTAAAATGAAACGATGTTTATTTCTTACTTTATATATACAGAGGCTGTTCGCACATTTTTTAGACGATTTTGGTAGTAAAAAATCGTTTGCTGCAAAAGAAATAATTGCAATTGAACTATGTTTTTAAAAGTCAAAATTATCGTCTGCGGCTTGAAAGTTTTGTTTTTATTCAAAATGGCGTTTTTAACAAAGCAGTGGTTCGAAGGCTACATTTATGCTCTTTCCGAAGAGAAATATGCATACTCCGTTATCCAAAATCTACGGTACTTTTTTCGACGTACTTTGAACCACATTAACCGAGCAGCGCGTTTGGACTTTGCGATCAAAGGCTTATGGGCGGCAGCACGACCGTGAAAATGAAGCAGGTGTGCTTCCTTACGGGTGGTATTCATTGAAATAACACTTCCGGATGCATGTTGGAACTGCTGGAGTATGTGGGCCATCGGTTGGGTGCGGTTCTTCCGTATTTCTCTGGACAGCACCCGTCGGTCTCTATCTCCCAGTTTCGTGGGTCTGCAGACTCAGGGCACATTCTGACAATCACCGTACACCTTCCACTGCTGAATCAGATAGGTCACTGTTGATTTTGGGTAATTCAGCTTGCTAGATATGCCTCTTAACTAACTAACCAATGGCGCAACAGTCCATAGATGTGGCCCTTAAGGATCGCCCATTTCTGCGATACACGACGATTACGCCTTTTTCGAAATCAGATAACTCTACATTTCGTGGCATCTTGCATGTGACTAATGCCAATGTTGTTTCCTACATGATATTTAACGGCGAAGGGCGTGACGTATATCAGGACTGCAGATATCCTCATTTGTACGGTATTTTATATATATATATATATATATATATATATATATATATATATATATATATATGCAGGGGGATTTTTAAAAGAACTGTCACTACTCAGAGCCATCTGTAGCGTGATGTATCAACCGGAATTCCACCAAAATAGATAGAGGGACTAAGCACGACACGGGAAAGAGTTTCCGTGAAAAAATTTAGTTACAAAAGTCGCCGATAGGGGAAGATATTGTTGTCCGAGCACCCGAGAATTTGCATAAAAAGCAAGTAAAACATCAAAATGAACATTCATGACTACGTAGTCGACAGCAGCGCCAGTATTTTGGGCTACAAAGTGCGGAATCTGTTGCGCCTTCGCTTTACAGAAGAGAGTCGCTCTTTTCCACTTGCATGGCCACCTCGCCCTCCGGACCTAACCCAATTGACATTTTTCTGTGGGGTTATTTAAAGTCTAATGTGTGTCTCGAACTTGGCGGCCCTAAAGGACACCATTTCCTTTATTGAATTTGATGAACATTCCTGGTGACATATTACGCTTGGCCGTCGCGAACATAGTGTTCAGGATGCAATGTGTGGTGACATTGAAGGAGGGAGAAGGGAGTTTGCTGCATAAAGTGGTGTTGCAGGGAAATTTCTTTGTTATTCATTTGTCCGCTTACAACTTTTTCGGTATTCATCCCTTATCCCGAAATACTGGAGCTGATATCGACGACATAGTCGTGAATTTGTATTTTGATGTTTTATTTGCCAAATTCTCGGGTGCGCCAACAACAAAAGGACCATATCTTCCCCTATCGGCGACTTTTGAATATTTTTTTTAAAAATTATTATTACGGAAACTCTTTCCTATGTCGTACTTAGTCCCTCTGTCAAAACTGATAGATCACGCTACACATGGTTCTGAGTAGTGTCAGTTTAAAAAAAAAATCACCCTGTATACAGAGGCTATTCACACATTTTTTAGACGATGTATATTGTATTCACAAAACTAAATTACATAAAATTCTTGTGTTTTAAATGTTCTATTTGACATCCCTTATTCTGAACTATCTTTCGACACCGCAATTTCCAGGATAATAATGCCTTTTGAAGTGTCAGAAGAGGTATTCTATCCCATTCCTCCTGAACAGCTTTCCAGAGTCCCGTAAGGGTTTTGGGACGACGTTTGGATAATGCAGATTTTAAAAGTCCGAAAGCACAAAAATCCATAGGTGATACATCGGGAGATTTAGTAGGGATATCAGTGAAGGGTATGGCCTCGATACCAGTTTTTTGTTCCATTTCTTTTAGGAAATTTACAGTGGATTTTGATGTGTGACTGCTAGCTTTGTCCTGATGGAGTCTCACAGATTGATGGCACTGTGGGTAAAGCGATGGTATTTCATTCAGAAAAATTGGCGATAAAATATGTTCCTGATAGTATTTGGAGTTGATCTTGACATTTTCCCCACTCTCTTTATTTTTAACTGTTTTTATCCGTTTTAAGACAACAACTTTTAAACTTATCTTTTTCTTTGTGTGCCGCCAAATTTGGAAATCGTTAAAAGTGTGCCGCGACAAAAAAAAGTTTGAGAATCACTGATCTAGGGCCTAAGAGCAACACCATACAAAATTTTAATTTTCTAGAAAACATGTACCAGAGGTAGGTTTTTGCTGTTGTTGTTTTAGGGAGATTAAGCTCCTTTTAACCCCTTAAATTTTCTATTTAAAAAAATATATATTTCTTTGTTTGTACGTAAGAGAAACTATCATACAAAACTTCAGCTTTCTAGGTCTCATGGTTCTATAGATACAGTGTGTGTCTTTGTATGTTTTGGGGGAGGAGGATTAGGCCCCTATTAGTAGCCCCCTTAAAATTCTAATTTATTAAAAAGATTTCTTAACGAGCACCTAGGACATAATAGCAACCTCCATGCAAAATTTAAGCATCCTAAGACATATGGTTCTAATGATTTGAGTTTCTTTTAACACTCATTTGGAATATTTTTTGTGTATTTCTGTTTTGTCATTAGCACGCAATTTTTAATTAGGTCTAAAATTATTTATAATGTAAATTTCGTTCTTCCTCTGCCGATTTTTTAAAAATTACCTCCTGCATGTTATAAAAATACACATTTGTATTTTTATAACATGCTGCTCCTCGAAATGTTTGCCGCCAACTTTCAGCTATAATACGTAACTGTTAGGTAGTATCTATTATTATTTATGTTGCAACATCAATTAACATACTTCATAAACAAATCACTTTACTTTTAAAATTATACGTCGGTGAATCCAACAACACGCTGTAGATAAGTAATTTAGTAAAATAATAGTCATAAATTGTACGAAGTCACTTAAACAGAACAATAAATTCCAATCCACAGTCTCAATAAATTTTAAAAATTGTATAACACATTCATTCAAGAATCGTCTTGAAATTCTTACACTGCACAAAGTAAACAATAGGAATATGAAGCGCCCCTATTCTGAGCCGATGTTAAGGCTGCTATGTAAAACAAAATCTTTGTTTGGACCCCTGCATGTTTTGTGGCGGGAGGAGTGAGTAAGTTGACCCTTATGGTGCATATACATTGGTGCAGAGTTCTCTGCCTGTGCCTTGGGGAATCCAGTGATTTATGTTCACTCTGTACTCTGTATTATGGTGCATATACATTGGTACAGAGTTCTCTCCCTGACTCCTGTCATCACATTAGTCACGGTGACATTAGACACGGTATTTAGAACCACCCCCATTCCCGCCGCAAGATTTCTTTGATGTGGTGTGTCCCCCGACCCCGCTCGACACCATTTGACCCGCTGACCCCCCCCCCACTCTCTTTCTTTGATGGACCGCCAGAGGAGGCGATCCACGCATAGTAGAGAGTACAGAGAGACATAAATCACTGGCAGATGCAGAGAACTCTGTAGCAATCTGTATGCGCTATTATGCGTGGATCGCCTCCTCTGGCGGTCCATCAAAGAAAGGCGGGGGGGTCAGCGGGTCAAATGGTGTCGAGCGGGGTCGGGGGACACACCACATCAAAGAGCGGGAATGGGGGTGGTTCTAAATACCGTGTCTAATGTTACCGTGACTAATGTGATGACAGGAGTCGGGGATCGTTTAGAACGACATTTGAAGATGACTCTCGCCATAGGGGGTGATGATGCTCCCTTTTCCTGATAAGAACACTCGAGTGGTAACGTTTGGTCTAGTGCAGTGGTCACCAATTATTTTTCCTGTAGGTCCGTTTCAAAAGATTGTCAAACTTTCACGGTCCAGAACACTTAAGCCTCCCCCCTCCTACCGCCCTCGCCCACCCTGTTACCAACTACTCTACTAACCTAGGCTACTTGCTTTGCTCAGTAAAACTTTTCTTTGGCTTATCTTACGTGCAAAACACGTGCTAGTGAAATGAAGTATCAAATGTTTTTATTATGATATTTAAAATACAAGAAAATCAATTTAAAGTACATATAAATTCAAAACGACTTCTCACAAAGTTCATCGTGGTTAATGCTCAATGGGGAAAATGACACGTTTTATTTAGAACAACCTGCTTGGAATTTGGGGGTCATGATCGTGCAGATGATTTTCATGAAGCTATTCTGTGAGTCGAGATCTGTACCGGTTCTTAATGAAGTTCATTTTTGAGAATGCTGCTTCCCACACATAAAAAAAAAACCAATTGGTTAATTAATTAACTAATTGGGAGAAAAAAATGCCCTTTTTTTTCTCCAAGTGATGTAGGCAAGTACCTAGCCAAGGAAGGAAGCAGTAATTAGTGCCAACATAGCGGACTTGTTAGATCCTCGGTGGGCACGGCAACACGTGGAAGACAACAAAGGTACAGCCGGCTCTCTCGGTCAGGCATTTGGCAAGGAGACACAAAATTATTTAGCGGACTATGTCCCGGGAGAGCACACAACAAGAGAAGCAGACGTCACTGGAATCAACACAGAGGGCCAACACACACCAACTAAGGTAAGTAATCTTAATTTTTAAGGGGGGTGGATTGAGCGCAAGGTTAATTTGTTAAGGTCTGCGATGATGAGTGTCGCAAGGGCTAGCCCGCCGTCAGCTACTTTGGTACGGCTCGTTTTCATTTTTCTTTAGTTTATTTTATTAGTCGTCCCCCTAACTTTTTTCTCAGATTTAATGATCTGAATTTTTTTCCGGAGGACAATAGCGGAGTTTTGAGAACTTACGTAGGGGCGGGCGATGAACGTAAGCGAGAATACGAGTAATCGTGGCGCTGTCGCCTCCAAAATTGACCACTTTTAGAACGAGTCGGAAAACGTCTAGTCCTCACAGCAAAATTTCTTCTGGTTTTTCTCTCTCTTCAGGCCTCCACCCCACATTAACTGCGTTCCCGGCCCTCGAGCATCCATTCTTGGCCCAATCAAGTATTCCAAATTTCGACTAGATGGGCTGACCTAATTAGCCCTTCGCCAGTTTGTACCCCTGCGCGGCGTCACGCCTCTGTCCGGTCGCGTGTCGTTCGGTGGCAGGGCGCTTGTCTGGGATCGTGCGGCGGGGGGGTCTATTCCACCCGGAAGGCCTTATAGCTGCCACGACGGATCCTAACATTGGAGCCAAACATGGTACACAATTTTATCGCTAAAGCTGAATTCTGGATACTTTTTTTGCACCCATTTTTAATTCATAACTGGTCACGACCAAGAGTTTTTGGAACTTGAGCATAAATGTCCTTTAAAAGAACATCTTCTTGGAACTCGATTATTTCCAACTGTAGGGCAGCTTTGTTGCTCTTGAAAACATCTGCTTCACTGGTCCATACACCATTGGGCATAAATGAAAAACTGTTGTTAATCAGCTGCACAACGTTCTCGATTTTTTTCAAAGTTAGTAAATCTTTCTTGAAATTCAGATTTAAGTTTTTCCAAAAAATCTTCAAATTGGCTGATGTCATTACTGTCACAAACTGACTTAAGTGCAAACGTTCTCCGCTAATATCTTCGGAGAAGAGGGCAATCTTTTTTGAAAAACTCCGAGAGAAGTTCGTACGCAAGTTTATATTTGCCTTGTAGTTTGAGGTTTAAAAGATTCGGGTGCCTAAAAATATCAGTCAAAAATACGATGGTTGCCACGATTTCTTCAACGTCAAGGAGGGAAATTTTATAACGCTAAGCAAGATAATATCAACAGTAAGGTTTCCTGCAAGATCAAAAGACGGCTGTCTATGCTTAAATGCTCACTTGCTACTCTTTGACCACTAGTTGAAAGAGACTCCTCCAATACTGCAAAAAATATTTCAAGCACCAAGCCTTTACTTAGCCATCTCACACTGTTGCGGTCGTCAAACTGAGCATCAGTCTCTTCAAGAAATGATTTAAATTGACGGTACTTAAGAGATGATTTTGCCCTATAAAGTTAATTATTTGTATCACCGTTTGCATTTTATTCTGAAGAGTGAGTGCAGTAAAACACATTTTGATGAACAATACAATGGTAGGATATAATATTTTCATTGTACTTTGGATCACTGCTGTCGCTATTTTCTGATAATACACAATTTCGTCACGGTCCGTACAAAACTTGCCTGCGGTCCGCCATTTGATGATCACTGATCTAGTGTCTAGCACCGGGCAAAAATTCAAAGCGTGGCCTTGCCTAGTTTTATTTACTTAAAAATATATCATTTATATTTTGTATATTTTATAAAAAAAAATTAATCGAAATTATTTATACAAAAGTTTCCACAAATTTTTATTTCACTCTTTCAAATTCATCACAAGTATACCGCTGAATTTCCAAACGATGTCACTCGCCTTTAAGTTGTGACGTCAACGTCGCCTGCATGCAGTAAAAGTTATTAGAAATTATCAGATATCTCACCGATAAAACATCGACAGAATCTGACAGTGTAAGAAGGGTAAAACATTAATTTTAAATATTTAAATCATGACTGAACCGAATTTTTTGATGATCTCTTCTTGATCAGTTAACAAGAGAGTCATCAAGTCAAATAGAAAGCACAACGTTTACAATTTAATTCACGTTTGAAACTCGTGTTTCGTCCCGCGGCAGTAATCCTGATACCATTTACACGGATTAGTTAAATAAAAAAAGGACTTTTTTTTCCCGCGCTAAAACCAATTACCATCACTGCATTATTCGGGACTTGGTGTAATCGCCAGAGACCGACATATATCGACAAATTTTATAACGCTAAGCAAGATAATATCAACAGAAAGGTTTCCTGCAACATCAAAAGACGGCTGTCTATGTTTAATACTGACGTAAATTTTTTGGTCATAGTTATGCATAGCCATTCATTTTTGTTATGGTCTAATTCATTGCTTCTACTTTAGTTTAACTGATTTGGTTTTACGGATGAGTTACTTTAGTTAACAGACATTGTAAAACATTATTTAAAAGATCATTTTTTTTAAAACGAATTGTACGCGTTTGATAGTCTTTCTCCTACATTCTCTTTAACGTTATGATATTTTTAAAAAAATTAATTTTCGTTCTATATTTACATTAGCTATGGTAGGAATGTAATTGAATATTCTACTATTAAACATTAGAAATATATTTCTTTTGTTCAAATTTGTATAAAACTAGCTGAATACCCGTGCTTTGCTACGGAGTGCATTCATATTAAATACAACGGTCAATGTATGCAACTAATGCAAATATATATATATATATATATATATATATATATATATATATATATATATATACAGTGGACGCTCGTTAATTCGAACTCGGTTAATTCGAACTAATCCAAAGGCTCTAAAAAGCTTGTATTGGAGTTAATGTTAAAAATATCTCATTAATTCGAACTAAATTTTTATCACTTCGGTTAATTCGAACTAAAAATTTGACAAAAAAAAATTATTTTTCCTCGATTAATGGAGAAAATACACACTGTATTTATTATTTTGTGTGTAAAAGTTTCTTTTCTGTGTAAAGAGGCACATGCCTGCATTCCTAGACTATTGCATGTCCTCTAAACGTTAGTAGCTATTGTTCTTATTAGTGCTAAGCCAAAAAAGCAATTTTCCTTTATTTGGATCGATTTTCTTAGAATTTCAGAAAAACTAGTCTTTACTACAGATTCTAGGGAACTGCGTCAGTTATAACTGCAGTGCAGACAAGTTAATGTGGTCTAGTTTTTCTTACTCATTGTGTGGTGTGAACGTGTAAAAATTCAGGATGTCTACACGTGGAAAGTACAAAACCCTAACTTTGGAGACAAAGGTAGAAATTTTAAAGAAAGTAGAGAATGGAGAATGTAAAACAAAGTTAGCAGCTGACTGTGGAATCAAAAAAAATGCCTTGTCAACTAATTTGAAAAACAAGGAGTCAATTTTAGATTCTTGGGAAAAATCAAAATTTGCTAGAGGAAGGAAACGCATGGGAAATGCGTCCCAAGAAGTTCTAGAAAAAGCTCAACTGCTATTGTTCCAGGATGTTAGATCTCGAAAATTTCCGATAAATGGACCCCTAGGGCTGACGAAGGCTGATGAATTGGCAAGTCGAATGGGTATTGAAGATTTTAAATGCAGTGATGGATGGCTTTCTCGATTTAAGTCAAGGCACAATATTTCTTATCAAACTGTAAACGTATGCACTAATTTCGGTAGGAAACTGCCAGGGCTTTTCTCTACTTACCTGCCGCAAGATATTTTTAATGAGGCCATAATGGAAAAAGCCATAATGGATTCTATTAAAACTCTGAAAGCATTTATTCAGATGGAACCTTCCTCTGAAAATGAATTGAAATGTTTACTTCAAATCGAGAAGCTGGTTGAACAATGTAGGCATCATAAACAGAACCAAACATCCATTTTACAGTTTTTCCCCAAAGTGTAATTCATATTTTTAATAAAAGTTTACTTTCTACTGCATATCTTCTGCTTCATTTTATGATAAAGGTATGTCTGTATTGCATTTTAATATGTTCAATTTTAGATAACATAGTATAATATATTTTCTGGGGTTATACATACTAGGAGAGTTTCTTCTTCAGTGATACACATTTAAAGTTATATACTTTCTCTTAACATCGGATAATTCGAACTTCGGATAATTCGAACTTTTTTCTGAGAACCTTTGAGTTCGAATTAACAAGCGTCCACTGTATATATATATATATATATATATATATATATATATATATATATATATATATATATATATATATATATATATATATATATATATATATATATATATATATATATATATATATATTACTATTAACAGCTGAAGGTAAACAAACGTATGTTTGTTAGGGAGTAGACACGGGAACAGGCTAATCTCGCGAACAGAGCATAGCAGGACATCGCGACTGGTACCGATGGACGCGGACGGACGAGACGCGTGCACTGATGCCCTCCTCAACTTTCAAAACTTTCAAAATTTTTAATTGTTAAATTAAAACCGTCGAAAAATAAAACAAGTGGACAACAGAAACAGCTGACATTCCGGGTGAACCAGCTCCTTTCCGTTTCGCAAATTTCCACTATTTTCATGCATGCAAAATTAAACTTTTCCGTTCACCAATCGACAATTTTTTTATTTCCATGTATTCTAAAACTCTTCATCTTTAAGGATATACACATTTTTATAAAGTTAAAAATGTTTTTTGCAAACGAAGCTTTTTCCCCAAAGCTGTGTTCCGAATTTCACGAAATCGACGATTTTGATGGACAAATATTTCGGTTTTCTGCATCTATTAATGTCAATTTTAAGATTTATCGGCATTTGCTAAATGTTCAGCTTCCAAAATATACTAAATACATTTAATAAAAAATGTTATCATTCTAAAAAAGCGTACTTACGAAACTCACTTTTGAAATTTCCCGCGCTGATCGCCATAGTATCTTAATGTAACTGAATGCCGAGTTCGTAATTTTTCGACTTATTATTTTACTCGCTAATAATTCCTGCAGGTTCGTAAAATTTGTTTCTAATTATTGAGCAACTGATGAGGATTCTTCCGCCACCAATTTTGAATTCATCAGAACTGAATTCCTATTTTTGAAGCACTTTTTCCCCCCCATGAGATTTAAAATTTACTTTCGGCCATGTGCCAAAAGAAAAAATATTAGTTGAGAACGAGTCATTTAATAATTGAAATCCAGAAATAATTTTAAAGTACCAGAAATAATTTTAATTTTAGGAAATGAGAAGTTAAAACCTTTATAATTTTTTCTAATTGAATGAACTTCTGTTTTGTTTAAAAAGCAAAATTTGAAAGAATTATTTCAAAAGCCAAAAACCAAAATTTGAAAACGAGAATTTTAAATAATTATTTCATTTTTTAAAAATTCTAATATATTTTTTAACGTGATTAAACAGTTTTTAATAGAGCCATTTCATTTTAAATCGAAAAAGCAACACATCGGATGGCCACTCAGCTAGTTATATATATAAATCGTAATAGATACTTTTATAGACAAAATAATCTAGTCGAAAATATTCAAATTAAATACAATAGTCAATGCATGCAATGAATTTGTAAGTTTAATACCCACAAAACATACTCATTTGAATTAAATTCTTAAAAAACTTCCATCTCAATTAGGCTAGTGGTTCAATTTTATCTTTTACAGTATTTTAATATTTTTTTGTCAATTTATTTCGCTGTTATGCACGGGACGCAACATTAATTTGAAGTATCACAAAAAGAAAAGAAACTACTAGTTTAAAAAAAATTTAAAAGCTAGTAAAAGGTAAAAACTAGTTAAAGAAAAAGTTTAAAATAATTGTGCGGTCGGGGGACCCCCGCAAGGAACGAAGTTCCTTACGTTATTTTTTCAACTCTAAACGTCATTTAATATGTAGATTTCTATTCATTATATTAGTGTCACGCCAAAAAGTGCAGCCCTCTTTTATTCAACCAACTCTCTCTCTCTACGATTTGTATAATGTAATATATATGTATATATATATTGTATATATATATATATATATATATATATATATATTTTATAATATATATATACACTGCGTTACTCACAAAATGAGTGGAAATAGAAACGGCCAGCGACTGTGCGGGGATTTGAACCAGGGATCTCTCGCTCCGTAGTGCGATAGTCCGATACTCTCCGTTGTCCGATGCGATAACCATTCAGCCACAGAGTCCTTGAGAAAAAACTCTGATGAAGGTGGCATAACGCTTTTTCGTTACGTGACGATTCCTGCCAGTTCACTCTACTGTAAGCCGCGTAAAAGAACTTCGTTCCAAAAAAAAAAAAAAAAAGAAAAAAAAAAGAGCCTAAAAATTGAATTTAAAACAATATGAGAAGAATTTTTCCAAAATCTTTCTTAGTGCACCCTAAGAAGAATCGCCATGCAAAATGTCAGCCCTTTGGGTCCAGCGGATTGGTGTCTGCGTTATCTGTCAGTCAGTCAGTTGTTCTATATATGCAGATTAAAGGGTGGTAGATATGAAGGTATGTGCTGGATAGTACACCCACGGCAGGTTGTTAGAACGCATTATAGCGTAGGAATAATCCAGCATCATAATCGAGCATAATCGCTGGTTTACCAAGGTTAAATCACGACTAACAAATCAATGGAAATGAATACAAGGGTAAAAAAATCAGACCTGCATTAGAAATGACCTATTTTTATCGATTTCTTTTCTAGTTTTTATAAATAGGACTGTCAATCAAATATTGCTACTAACTTCTATTATAACTTTATGAAGCCAGCATAAGAAAGAAAATTAGATATCTGAGACAAAAATGGATGCGCATGGAGCATTTTTAAATGGAGTCATTAACAAACTGATTTTAATGAATATCTTAATTAATTACATTCCGATATATATATTTTTTAATTTAGAATTTCCATCTCTAAACAACACTGTATAAAAATACAAAATTTCATAGCAATTGGTTAATAAATTAAAAAAAAAATTCCATGGTCCATTGTCGCCTTAAACTTAAGAGAGATGACGAACATAGTTTTTAATTTTCCAGTGCTGCTTAAACCATTGTTGTCCAGCGATTTTTTACTTCAATGTTGACCGGCCACACACATTATCTTTCACGCTAAACACTAGTTAATTTGTGTAAGCGTTCACGATTTCAGCTCTTGGCTTGCAAAGTGGTCCAAACCGAAATTGTAAAATAATTTTACAATTTCTTTTCAAAGAGTAATGAACAATTGCTAAGGCCGATTTCGCAGATGGTCATGGCATCTTGGCATACTAATCCGCAGGTATGAATCACTTTCCTCACACTGCTTTCGTTTCCACTATTTCAAAAAGCTTGAATTAATCAATCAAGAGTTTTCCACCTCACATTTTTTTTTTCTTTCCCGAAATATCTATTGAATGCAGTTAAAAGTTGTCGTGTTTATCTCCAATTTAAACTGAACTTCACCCTTCAGCAATTTTTGGAACACCAGCAGGCGCGCGTGGCACAAAGTGCAACGTCTCTTTCGACCTTTTGTAGTAAACTTTTCATTTTCAAATTGAAAATAGTAATTCTGCGTTTTATGACAAGATATAAAATGTTGATAACATTGATATATATAAAATTAAAGGCCAAAGAATGGCCTCATTTCAGAACTGTCCGGTTTATTGGACAACTTACGAATTGATTCCTATTATGTCCGAAAACCTAAAAAATTCCAGGTAGTCTCTTGTAACGAAACTACCGCGGGTTATTAACGTAGGACTACTTATCGTTGCTTACCTCTTTTGCATGTATTTCAAATATTCAGTATCGATAGCAGCTATTAAATAACTGAATTTGGTTTTCTCCTCTGTGATATTCGCTATACCGAAATTAGCTTCTAACTGAGCAAAATATAATTTAACATTTGTTGGAGAAAACTGCGGAACTTTCATTCCTATTTTTTTCAACAGCCATAATGATTTAAAGGTAAAAAAAACATTCAGCGACCCAAGAAAATAAAAATGAAACACTCACTTTGAATCCGAAATACTACTATGCAGCAGGCGGTAAGTGCTAGAATCGTAGACAGTTGGCGTGGCGATTGCTGATGATCTAAACAGAGCCTGACTAAGGCAGGGGCATACGGGGCAGTTGCCCCGGGCCCCCACATCAGAGGGGGGCCCCCAAATCGAATATAAAGTTTAGTAATAAGTATTAAGTTCTTCATTACTGAAGTAGTGAAGCAGAGGGGGGCCCCCAAAGAAGTTTTTGCCCCGGGCCCCAATTAGGCTAAGTCGGGCCCTGGATCTAAATCAGAAGTAAACATTCTAATAAACAGAATAAAATGTTCCAAGTCCGGTATTCACCAGTGAGGCGTATGTTGATGTACTGATGTTCAAGGAAATATAATTTTTAGATTATTTACACTTCATTTGCAACATACTAATCATATTGCTAATTGCCTCTAGCTAAGCGAGAAACATCGTCGCAGTTAGCAAAGAGTACCGAAACGCGCGAACATAAACAGACAGTGTTGCCAATCCAAAACAGAGAAATTTTGGTGGCGAAAATATTTATGTACATGGAGTCACCACAGATCCAATTTTTCTCAAACACTGTTCATGCGCTTATAGTGGGAGATTTTAAAATCCTCCCAATTTCTTCTCATTACAATCGTGCACTTGCTCAACGGAAAAATTATTCTTTTTATGGAAAGAAGAATCATTCTCAAATTTTTGCCATAAGGTTCGGCGTAAATTCTCACCTGAATAGCTCTTAGAGGTAGAAATTCAAGGAAAAAATTAACTGCAGGTGCACGCTACCACCTTGGAAATTCGATTATTTTCATACCTCGTTCTTTACCCCTGTCTTTGTCTGCCTGGTGTATATTTTCTTTTTCTACATCAATACCCATACCTTCTAGTTCAAAAAAAAAAAGTCTAAAATCATATATTTCAAAATCAGAACTAGCAGCACGATTCACAGTTATTATATCCTGAAACAGAACTAGTCTCGCGAGCCGGGACCAAATAAACTACGAGTTTTTCACCCAGCGAAAGGGATGTGCTCTTTTATGTCTATATATTCCCCCATAAGTATGTCTGTATATTCCCCCAGTTCGACCCTTTGCCAAGCCATGTATTTATTACCTTCAGAAGCGGCTGGGCAATTTGTCGCGTTGGATTGTTTATGCTTTGCCAGGGGGAGCCGAAATGTTTGACAGCTCAAGAGTTTCGGATTCTCGCTGCCGAACCCATAAATCTGTAACTGCTCTGATTTAATGGCCTGGAGGTTCAAGTCATGGCATATACTTCTTTTCACAAATGTCATTCCGAAAACTTATTAAAAACAAGCCTTTTTTTTTATAATTCCATATTAGCAACTTGAAATTTATAAAAAAATATAAATGTATGTATAATACAAAACGAAAAGAAACAGAAAATATTATTTTTATTTAATGCGACTTTAATTTAATAAATTTCTTCCTCATCACTGCTCAGTACAATCAAACGAGAACTTTTTTTCGGTTGAACGATATCACCTTCACTTTCAGAACATTTACCTTCATTTAGATTTTTTGCGCCTTCTATCCTTTTTAAGGGGACAGTGGACCTTCAAATCTCACTTTTTTTGCTTTCAATGGATTTGCTTGAAATTTGAATATGTCATTAGTACCACAGATATGTAAAAGTGGTTAAAATTTAAAGATGAAATATTAATAATTTATGAATTATTAATTATTAATTATATCAAAAATTAGCCTCATTAAAAATGTTCCAGGCGCATTTCTTTTGCATATAATAGGGTAATTTTTATTTACAGGATACCTTATAGACCTAACAATGAAACATATTGCTTATCTTAAGCATTCATTAAAAATATAAAGGAAAAAAAATAATAATAGTGAAAACACCCTTTTTATTAGGCAAAATACCTATAAATCATCTTTTCGAGTACAAAATTTAGAAATTTTGGGCTACGAAGCATAATTTTTTTCAATAATATTTATTTGAAATACAGTTAAGTATATAAAACTTAAATTTCAAAGCAATACGATCATTAGAAATGCGCCTGGAACAGTTTGAATATTCGTAAGACGTGAAAATTTTTATTTTGATAAAAACACATTTAAAGTTATTGCTATTAGTAACCACATAATATCTAAATTAAATACAAATTCCTATAACTAGGAAAGTAATCGCAGAAATAAAAAATTCTTTTTGCAACACATTCCTACTCGTCCGTAGTTCAATAAAATAAAAAAATCGAATTTTTGGACAAATTTCACAATTTTGAAAGTCCACTGTCCCCTTAAAATATCTGTAATTTTGGTTTGTTTCCTGGTTCTTACAAAATCATTGATTTGAATTTTCGACTTCTTTCAGCGGAAGGGTCTGCTGCATTCAAGAAAAATGATTGAAGATTTGCAGCTAAGCTTCGGCCTTCTTGTAATTTTTTTAACTTCACAATCTTCATCAGTGCTATTGTCCTCAGAATCGATAGGATTTACAGCTTCAGATGCCATTTCCAACAAATCCGCTCCGTCAACTTCTTAAATCTTGAACATCCTCAATAGCCATGTCCACAAAATCTTCGCCTCCGATTGATTTAGCAAGTTTCAATGTGCCACCAATTTCATTTTCTGACGATTCTGCTTAAAACTGAAGATGACTTCTTCCAACACGCAATTAACGTTGAGGATTTTAGTTCTTACAGCGACGAAGATATGATGTCGATGCAGAGCTTAATTGAAAATTGTTTCCAAGCTTCCATTACATTAATTGATTTTGAATCGGTTGCGTCTAAAACCGATAAGTTGCACTTAAACGACATCGGGAGTGATATTAATCTCAGCGACCCCGAAAACTATGGATTCGACAGTGATATAATTTGTTTCGATTATTTTTACATGTGCACCCTGTCCCCCTAGAGTGCTAGGGGTGTCTTATTGTGAGTCTAAAACCATTTTCGAATCAACTTAATCACACACACAAAATTTCATAAAAATCAGTCCAGCCGTTTAGGAGGAGTTCAGTGACATACACACGGACAGAAGAAATATATATAAAGATATATGTATGTATATATATATATATATATATATATATATATATATATATATATATATAACTTTAACAGAGCTAGATAATTATAAGAAGAATGTAGACAAAAACAATACAGAATTCAAGCACTCAGGGCATCCACGCACCAGAGGCAAGATTCTGTAATATTGCCGGAACTAAACCAGAAGTACGAGGGGTTGCTTTTGTTTGGGTGACCAGTGGGCCACCCCCTTATGTGACATCTTTATGATTGGAGTGTGTTCTGCTCCCATTACAAAGCGGTATCGTAACTTTGATTGTCACTGACCGTCTGGGAAGAGTTTTGCAGCTGAACCAGATGCGTTTTTGTGATGATTTCTAGACCCGTGCATACCGTGTCTGCTCACAGGAATTCGTGAGAAGTTATAATACAGCTGGACGCAAGAGGGGGTGGTATACGCCTAATTTTGATTCCTTGGTTAGCTACATGCAAACTCAGTCTTCCCATTAATGCTAACGTAATAAATTCTAAATCTGACTTTATCTGTAGCTAATTTGAACTAATATTGTCAATAATTTCTCATGTTGTTTCAATTCCCCTGGACGTGACTTTTTTGGCCCGTTATGTACTCGTGTTATTTTTCACATAGATAGATACGTATGTTTGAACATATGTTTTGCTTATATACCCATAGAGTGCACCTCGTAATGAAACACAGTATGTATTCCACACCTCCCCTTCCCCACGCCTATGACAACAAATCGATCGCGACACATTTTTAAGAAAAAAAGTAGGCCACCCCTGGTATAGCAGAGATGGGGAACGCGCGGCCTTCAAATTATTTTAGGAATTGCTGCTATGTCAGTTACTTATAATTTAATACTATTATTTTTCTATTGTATTTCTTTATGATGTTGAAACTATTTAAAAATACTTCTACTTTATTATTTTTATTTGAAGTGGTATTTAAATATGTAGTTGTATATTAAAATTAAAAAATCTGGAAATAAATATGTGCTTACATACATAAAAATACTAACAGTGAAATATAAAAAATTACAGTGGTATCTATGAATCAAATAATTTTATAAAAAAATTAATAATTAATGATTAATGTTATAACAACTTTTTACCGTTGTGTGAATACAAAAATATTTTATATTGTAACTTTTTAAGTCAAATAGTAAATAAATAAGGACTTCATTTTTTGTTGTTATTTTTCTATATAATGCGCCAAATTGTTAAAACTATACCTAACTATTATAATTTCATAAAAGTCGCATTTATAGGTACATCAACTTATGCGGCCTCCTTTATTTCTACCTAATTTACACGTGGCCTCTAATGGTAAAAAGGTTCCCCACCTCTGATATATAGTAAGTCCTCGACTTACGCGATTAATTCGTTCCAGAACATTCCACGTAAGTCGAAATTCACCATCATCGACATAATCGCAGCGTTTGTTCTTCGAATTTTCAAAAACTTAACGCTTTCGCTTGTATCAGAGCAAGACATATCGGTATGCGTTTGCGTTGGCGATCTTCAGTTCAAATTTAACAATAATTTCTCCTTCGTTTCTATTAAAACACCTCGAAATTACGGGGTATTAAAGTTGAAAATTACAACCCCGTATCTACGAATCCGCGTAACTCGAGGACTTATTGTACAAGAGTGCACATGTAGCCCTCTTACAGCACGGCATCTTATAACACGGTTTCGCTCTAACACGATAGGATAAATTGCGGGAACCCTCGTATAACACTATGCAACCTGTAACAGGGTTTCCCTCTAACACGATTACAAAAATGGCGAAAACCTTTTTGTACAACACTGTACTTCTATAGCACTAGATAACATGATTTTTGTTTAACACATTTAAAAACTAAATTACCTTAAAATAATGACGGGAAGGAATAATGAACTACAGTGGCTTTACATGGAAATGTATAAAGAAATTATAAATTATTCATTTATAACTCTATAAAATTACAAGAAGGTCTAAGCATAGCTGAAAATCTCGAATCATTTCTCCCGAATGCAGACCCTTCCGCCGAAAGAAGCCGAACATTCAAAAGGGAGCTGCAAAATTGTCTATCTCCATATCGTGAATCTACAATGACCCTGTACGAACCTGCAAATAAACGAAAATTGCAGATTTTTTAAAGAGGATAGAAGGTACAAAAAATCTAAATGAAGAAAAAGGTTCTGAAAGCGGAGGTGATATCGTTCAATCGAAAAATGTTCTCGTTTGATTGTACTGAGCAGTGATGAGGAAGAAATTTATTAAATTAAGGTCGTACTAAATTTTAAAAAAAATTTCGTTTCTTTTCTTTTGTGTTATGCATACATTTATATTTTGAATAAAAATTAAGTTGCTTATATGGAATTTAAAAAAATGTTTGTTTTTAATAAGTTTTCGGAACGTAACCCCCCTTTTTGTACTGTCTCTGGGTCACGGCATTCCGTGTTATAGGAGGGTTGCCTGTACTTCTAATTTGATGGATAATTTATGAGTCAGCCTTATCGCGCCACCGCTTTCGACGCTCCTGCACAGTTCAAAGGGATTGTTTTCACTATTCTGAGGAACACTTGTTTACTTCGGTGTCATCAAATTTGGAGCCGGTGTCGGTAATTGCTTGAGGTTGTCCATCAATGACGTTCGCCCAGGAGGGGGTCGTGGCGGCGAGTATGTGTTGTCATCTGGACGACCAAACCCAAGCAATTTATAGTTCGAAAGTTATGCCACCTGCCTTGTGTCTAGATTGCAATTCCTTGCAGACCCATCCCCAGTTGCAGTCTCCCCATGCCAAATTTATAACACCACTCCCTTTTTTTCAGATTTTGCTCTTTTTGCAGGAAATCTTTCTTCTGTTAGCATTGCCAAGAAATTGATAAGTAACGATAAAGAAACAGCGATTTGACGAACTGAGTAAATTCTGGAGCAAGGGGTGTCCTTAAATGATAGGAAAATTCACGAAATTTTTAACATACCTCTAGAATAAGGTGACCAGACGTCTCGATTTTTAACAATTTGTTCCGCGTTTTAAAAAAGTCCCGATTTTTGGAAAGAATGCACGGCAAGCTAGGGAAGGGCGGGAGAACGGGAAGGGAATATACGGTTTTCGGCGGCCATGTGGCTATTTAGCCAGGATATGAGTTTTATATTATTTTTGCTAATTTTATAATGTTAAACTTTAATAATGACAAATAATTGTTGAGAACTGATTATTAAAATTCGCATTGTTGATCAGTTGTTAGAATTCGAATTTTGAAACAAACCATGTTCCATACAATAAATAATGCACTAAAAATTGTGGAATAAGCGCTGTCCTTACCAGGAACTAATGCCACGACTGAACGCGTTTTATCTACGGTCAATAAAGTGTGGACATCAGAAAAATCACAATTAAGTGTCGAGACTTTGAAAGCCATTTTATGCGTGAAATATAATTTAACAAATTCTTGTGAAATATAATTTAACAAATTCTTGTGAAAAATTTGATGGCCTTTTAAACAACGACAGCGATCTACTAAAAAAAATTCACGCAAATGAGAAATATGCCAAAGAATAAAATAATACTATACATAATTTTTTTAAATTTATTATATTTGTAAATTGTACTTACGTTGAAATTTAAAAATATATATTACAATACTATTTTTGCGTTCTATGAAAGTTTTTGTTGCTCCACATAGACCAAATTTTTAATCAAGAACAGAACCCCCACCCCGGTCAATGGTGTCTCGCTTTACACCAATGTTAAAATCTGGTCACCTTACTCCAGAACTAATCGACCTATTTCTGGTGTTTGCAGAACAATAAAAAGGTTTCAGTAACTATCTACTAATTCTGAATTAAATTATCAAAACAGTTTCTCCAAGTTCCTATTTTTTCAAAATTTAAAATGTGCCTTTCTGTTTTCCCGTATGTCAAGCTACCTCCTCTACCCAGCTTTTCGAGACTCGCTAATGATGAACATTTTTTTAGCATTATCTATGAGTTCTCTTTGCATGTTAAATCTAATTTCTACGCTGTATTAGTCATAATTCTCGCCCTGAAAATTCACTTACCGAAAATATGTAATATACTTTCCGCGCTAGAGAGGCGTTGTTACTAACGCTACTGGCCATACAGGGCTAATTGATGTCTTTCGTGTTCAATTCTCGCCCTCAGCCTTTCTGTGAGTATAGCCTAACTAGTATCGCATGTCAAGGCACGGCCAATCCGATTCATTCTGTCGCATGGAGCAAGTTTTTAAAACGGCGCCTTTTCAAATTTTTGGAGACACTCTTAACAGATGAGCTTTTAGAATAGTACTTTTAGAATAACGATCATTTTGGGAAAAAAAATATGTAATCATTAAAAAGTTTTAATTATTTAAAAAAAAACATAATTTTTTTTAACCCTTCAGTGGGCGCGACCGTGTACAAAGTTCACGAATCACTGTTTAACTTCTCAAAATACAAGTGAATGTTTGTGAACCTCATTTAAATCCCCAATAATCTGACTTGGGATTAAAACAAGCAATCAACATTTAATGGACGAAACACATTAACAATACATGGTTAGGCAGCTTAAAGGAGATCGCATATGGACGTCTTGCGGACAGACCACTCTGCTTTAAACGACGTCGAATGGTACGCGCAGACACTGGATGATGCGTTACAGACTGCATGTGCTGTGCTATGGTTCGTGATGTGACTGAGCGATCCGTCATTGCCATGCGCACAATTTGCCTGTCATCACGCGAAGTGGTGCACTGAGGTGGATGCGATCGAACACGCCGGTCCGTCGTACCCTCCTGCATCAAACGATCACATATCTGCATTACAGTTGTTTGGTTTCGTCCAACACGACTACCGATTTCCCTGAAAGATAATCCACAATCTCGGTAGGCCACTATCCTTCCTCTGTCGAACTCGGATACTTGATCAAAAGATGATCGCTGTTTTCGACGAGGCATAATTGATCGTTTTTTTTGAAAAAACCACAAGAAAAACACAATTGCCGAACTTGAAATCGTCGAAATCTCCAAGCCTTTGAAGTGGCGCCACAGGCGCGCGTGATGTGCGTCTGCGCTGAAATTCTAATCATTTGCATATCTCACCTCCGCTAATGCATGTTGTAAATTTCATGTTATTTGCATGTTTCCTTCAGGGTCTTGCATTTACAGTGGTCAGCAGTGTGTAATAATCACTTTAAAAAATATATAATTAGTGAGAAGGTTGGGCCTGTTTATTATTAACTGAAGAAGTAATATCGGGCTCAATGTTTGTCAGTTTAAGGCGAAGATCCGATTCAATGTACAGTAAAGCTCTATATTTGTTTTTCATCGCAGTCACTGAAGAAAACCCTTTTTCACATGAATATGTGGTGGCAAATGGCATTAAAATTTTTACTGCTTGGCAAGAAACTTCTCAGACACAGTTATAATTCGCAAACACAGTTATAGACACAGTTATAATTCGCAGGCGAGTGCCAAATTTCTAATGGGGCGGTCAAAGATAACACATTCAGGTGTAGACGACATCTTTTGACGACATCTTTTGCAAATCCCAATAAAGTATTACAACACAAACAATGGATAAGAAATTCCAAACTAAAATATTAAAACGTATTGATTATTAGTTATTATAGTGATTTCTTTTCTTTTTTTGTAATACATATTTTTTAATAGATTTTTGAACTAAATTGTAAAATGATTCGCGTACCCAAGGTTGGTAACCACTGTTCTATTGATAGCTACACCCTTTCTAATGCAGGTCTGATTTTCTGACCCTCGTACTCATTTCCATTCATTGATAGTCGTGATCTAACCGTGGTAAACCAGCGATTATACTGGATTACAATACGACAAAAGCAGGAGTTGGTGTACTCGATCCAATGTGCAGCTATGACACGGTATCCCTCATATCACGAAGATGGACAATCTCGTTGTTTCTTAGGTTTTTGGACATAATAGGAATCCGTTCGCAAGTTGTCCTTATATCCAATAAACCGGACAGTTTTGAAATAAGGCGATTGTATCTGCATTCTTTGGCCTTTAATTATACAAACCTCCATATATCGAAATTTTCTATATATCGAACTCTTGGCAAATCTCCATGTTCATTACATAGAAAAATTGTTTCTATATATCGAAAAAATCTCTATATATCGAAATTTTTTTCAAGACAAATTGGGAGATTTTATTCCACTTTAGAATAAAATCTCCCGATTTTTGGCATTTGAAACATTACGTCGTGGACTTCAATTCGCGGAAAAAGTTCCTGATGAAGTTTTCAGTGGACTGAATAAATACGAACATTTCTTTCAACTTTCCGCAAAACTAACTGTTCAGCAAGATATTCGCAGCTTTTGTTTAAAGAATGTAACTGTGATCACTGTAACCACTGTCTGGATTATTGTTTTTTTTAAAGGTATATAGTACTCAATAAATCTTTCATGTTAATTCATTTTTTAGTTATTAACTTTCATTTAATGTGATTTGCATATAAATTGGAAATGAAGTTTCGTATACGAAAATTAGCTTTAATTTTAATGTTGTAGGAGAATTATGATAAAACTAAGATCAATTCTATATATCGAAATTTCTATATATCGAAATTTTTTCCGGCATTTTGCTACTTCGATATATGGAGGTTCGACTGTATATCTAAATATTATAAACATTTTATATTTTGTCATAAAACGCAGAATTATTATCTTCAATCTGAAAAAAAAGTTTATTACAAAAGGAATAATCGAGGGTGAAAGAGACGTTGCACTTTGTTCCACGCGCGCCTGCTGGTGTTCCAAAAATTGGCGCGCCCGCTGAAGGGTTAAATTACAGAACATAAAAAAAGCACAAAAAGTAAATAAATGTGAATATAGTTTGTTACGTAATGCAATTAATGACTTAATTATTCTTCGAGCCTTTATGGCAGCAAATTGCTTGATAGCATTTCTATAATTAATTACTTTCGATACCGTCTTTTCTAAAGAAACTATTGCTGGGTCTTTCAGTCACTCTCGGGTTATTGTACTCCAAAATTTTCAGTTGAGAAAGACTGCTACAGTTTCAGGCAGTCTTAGTAGAATTCTTAGTGCTTACAACGATGGGAAATATGTATTTCTCGTGATCTCAAATACAGCAGCTTATAAAAAAAGAGCCTTTATATTTGTGCATTTTTACGAATTTCGTCATACATCAGATTAGACTATCCATATTTCTTCGTTATTCACTAGAAATTTCGTATTTTTACCATGTTTTTATTAACTTGCTCTCTTGTTTGTGTGTTTGTCAAGTACAAATCTTGCAATCGATTTTTAACTAACTTCCCGACTAGCTAGACATTTATTGAAACTTTTAAAATAGCTCAGAACACGATAACAATGCATATTTTTAATACTTTTAGCCATCTTTAAGCGGAATTAAATCCATTTTCAGTTATTTTCAGTTAATTTTGTACAAATCTTGCAATCGATTTTTAACTAACTTCCCGACTAGCTAGACATTTGAAACTTTTAGAATAGCTTAGAACACGATACAAGATATAAAATATTTATAATACTGAGATATATTTATAATTAAAGGCTAAAGAATGCAGATACAATTGCCTTATTTCAAAACTGTCCGGTTTATTGGATATAAGGAGAACTTACGATTAGATTCCTATTTTGTCCAAAAACCTAAAAAATTATGAGATTGTCCATCTGCGTGATGCCGTGTAATAGCTGCACATTTGATCGAGTACATCGACTCCTGCTTTTGTCGTATTGTGATCCAGTTTAATCGTCGGTTTACCACGGTTAAATCACGACTACCAATGAATGGAAAGGAATACGAGGGTCAGAAAATCAGACCTGCATTAGAAAGGGTGTGGCTATAAATAAGAAACTTTCCTTAGAACATTCAAACCTTACATGTAAAAACAAACCATTCAAAATTACGAAAATGTTGATCTTTGTACACGGGCGCGACCGCTAAATTGTTAAACATGAACTCCCACTATTACCATAATCAGTTATGGGTTAATTTCTGCTTTAACGGGCAACTTAATTAAATTTTCAAAATATTGTCAGTTGTCTGTTGCCTTAGAAAAATTGGAATCATCCTCGGACAGTCTTTTAATTTTTAGTTTATGATCTGAGTGCTGACTTTGCTACAGAGAAGTTTTTTTTTCCGCCTCATCTTCGTTTTTATTCATAGTTCAGAGTAGGGTATTCATAGTTCAGAGTAGAAACGTCATCAACACAAGCTTCAACAGCTGCCAATTTAGTTAGCGGTCAGAGACTCTGGAATATCAGTAGGTGGTATGAACAAGTCCAACAGTACCACCGGGGGGGGGGGGGACGAAAGCGATTTCACAGCTCGTATATTCAATGTTTTATGGCCTCGACTCACTTCTGTTCGTTTCTGAGGGTCCTTTGTAGTGACAGATATAAAAGCTTGTTATTCCGCCCAATTTTAGTGAAACAGGAAGCGAAGAGTTGGAAAAAAAGATTGCTTCAAAGACTTGGCAAAAAGAGAAGCCAGCCATGGCATCTTCTACAGATCTTCTTTTCCGCTGATTATGATCGATTTTTTTTTAACAATAGTCAAAAGAATTCCGCATGTACTTACACTGCACATTTTAAAATATAAATTAAAAATAATTTTCTTCTGACAGCGATATATTTACGCTACAATGAAGGGGGGGGGATTATACAAAAAAAAAAAATGTTACCAGCATTATTTTAAAAATTGAATAAATTTTCTAATCTGCCTTAACAAACGTCGATATGAAATTTCCATTGCAGTTTAATCCGTTGTGGGAAGTGAGTAACGTTGCGTCAAGTAGTGATAGCATTAGTCTTCAAATTGCATTTCAAGAACTACAAAGGCAGCAAAGGTCGAAATCGCTTGCACTTCGAAAGGGCTGGATCAACTGTCACCTTTTATAAGCGTAGTTTATCTTAGGCGGTATAGTTTAAAACAAAATTTATAAATAATTAATGTCCTTAACTGATACATCGCCGTAGTTACGTTTCAAAGTGGAAGATGATTTATGATATAATTTGCTATAATTATGAATGCCATAATTATATAAATTTAAGAATAGAATATTTCTGTAATTTGCTATAATTATGAATTATGATATAATGCTTTATGATAATAAAGTTATGTTTCTCAGTTTGTGAATGAGTGATAGTCATTCAAATATTTAATCTGTGTTGTCATATCATAGCTTTAACAGCTGATCGTAAATGCCTGAGGATAAACCATTTCTTGAATTTAATTTAGTAACAATTTAATCCATTTAATGCCAACCGAACAGCCTCTATGGAAATCATTTTCTTACAATGTAATGAGCTATCCGAACTTTATTTAATTATTGTTCCAGTCGTAGGGAAAATATTTACGAATGATGAGTGTATTCCATATATATACACTGAAGAGCCAAAATAACTGGTACATATGCAAATAACGGAGATATGCAACCAATCACCGTAACGCGATACGGTCGGCAGTGCCTATATGGGACTACAAGTGTCTGGCGAAGCTGTTAGATCGGTTCCCGCAGCTGCAGTGGCAAGTTATCACTATTTATGCGACTTTGAATATCGCGTTATAGTTGGCGCACGAGAGACGGGACATGGCATCTCCGATGTAGCGATGCAGTTTGGATTTTCGCGCCCGACCATTTCACGAGAGTATAGTGAATATCAAGTATCCGGCAAAACATCGAATCTCCGACAGCGGTGCGGCCGGAAAATGCCCCCACCCCCACAAGTGTTTAGAGATAAGACTCGACCCCGACAATCTAGTTAGTTGAAAGAAATCTACTACTGTAGCTCTGTGGCCAGAATTTTGATTTCAGAAAAAATAAATTTTTCAGTTTTGAAATCTATATCTATAAAGGAAGAAGTCCTGACTTATATATATATACATACACGTATCAACGCCCAGCAAAAACTATTGGAGATACAGATATCAAATTTTAGGAGCTTATTACTTTTGTGCTGAAGGCGTCATTTAAGAAGCGATTTTTCAAAATTCGCCCCCCAAGGGGGGGAGGGGGGCAAAACGTGTTTTTTACATATTCCTTTATATCTCAAAGAAGAAAATCGATATCCATAAGATTCTTGCTTTAAAATGTAAGAAACATGAATACCTAAAAACCAATTTCAGGATTTTTCAAAATTCGTCTCCCAAGGGGGAGAGGGGGGCTAAACGTGTTCTTACGTGTTTTATCTATATATATAAAGGAATCAACACCCAGCAAAAACTATTGGAGATACAGATATCAAATTTTAAGAGCTTATTACTTTTGTGCTGAAGGCGTCATTTAAGAAGCGAATTTTCAAAAATCGCCCCCCAAGGGGGGGAGGGGGGCAAAACGTGTTTTTTACATATTCCTTTATATCTCAAAGAAGAAAATCGATATCCATAAGATTCTTGCTTTAAAATGTAAGAAACATGAATACCTAAAAACCAATTTCAGGATTTTTCAAAATTCGTCTCCCAAGGGGGAGAGGGGGGCTAAACGTGTTCTTACGTGTTTTATCTATATATATAAAGGAATCAACACCCAGCAAAAACTATTGGAGATACAGATATCAAATTTTAAGAGCCTATTACTTTTGTGCTGAAGGCGTCATTTAAGAAGCGATTTTTCAAAAATCGCCCCCCAAGGGGGGGCAAAACGTGTTTTTTACATATTCTTTCGTATCTCAAAGAAGGAAATTGATGTCCATAAGATTCTTACTTTAAAATGTAAGGAACACGAATACCTTAAATCCCATTTCAGGATTTTTTAAAATTTGGCCCCATGAACGGGGAGGGGGCTTAACGTGTTTTTCACGTGTTCCTTCATATCTCAAAGAAAGAAACAGATATCCATAAGATTCTTGCTTTAAAATGTAAGGAACACGAATACATTAAAACCAATTTCAGGATTTTCAAAATTCGGCCCCATTGGGGGGGGGAGGGGGCAAAACGTATTTTTTACATATTACCTCATATCTCAAAGAAAGAAACAGATATCCATAAGATTCTTGCTTTAAAATGTAAGGAATATGAATACCTAAAAACCAATTTAAGGATTTTTCAAAATTCGGCCCCCAAGGGGGTTAGGGGGGCTAAACGTGTTTTTACGTGTTTTTTACATATTCCGTCATATCTCAAAGAAGGAAACAGATATCCATAAGATTCTTGATTTAAAATGTAAGAAACACGATTAAATGTAACAAACACGATCAATGTCACGATTTTTCGACATTCGCTTTAGATTTTGAAAAAATTGCTAGAAACAATCCAATAATTTATATTTCCTATATATCACCATTTTGAACACCAAATTGGTGGTAGGAGAAAAGAGAGAGATCAACCTTAATTAAATGAAGTGTGGAAAGGTGTGTGTGTGTGTGTGTGAATTGTATATATTTCGGTTGTTAGTACGTATACATCTAGAGCTCAGGTTAACTCCATTCATTTTTATTATCCTGGGCAACGTCAGGTAATTCTTTGTTTATGAAACCGGCGATTTTCACAAGGGTTTACGGGGAAGCCCTCAAACTCCTCGAAGGGCCGGGATCCAGTGGGTTATCAAAATTGAAAGAAACATTTTAATGCTGACATTAGCATGGGGGGGGGGGTTATTATAATATGCTGATGGGATGATGACCAGTGGAGAGGGGTATAGATTGCCATAAAATACAAATATACATATCATACAAGTAAGCTTTATTAAGGGTTCACCCGTGCAACGCCGGGTATATAAAGCTAGTCCCTTATATATCCCTTATATACATATATCAGATAATTTACCATAAAATACTCTTTAATTTACGTTAATTATCTTTTATTAAAATTATTTTTATAATTTTAAAAATACAACTTAATTTTTAGACCTATAAGTAGATACACATTATAGTAAGAGAAGAAAAAATCCAATATTTATTACAACATACCTGCTTAACTGTTTTAACATTTCAACAAAAGGAAGGGAGCAAGAAAAATGTTTCTATGGTAGTTTGACGTAATGAAGATTTCAGGAGGCTGTTTATACCTCTTTCAATACCAATAGTCTCAGACGAAGATTCACCTTCTAGCTTACGTTTCACGGTTTGATAACGCGCTGAATCTAGTAATGTCACGTTTGCCTAAGTGATAGTGGACACTTCGCCGAAGATTTATGTGTTTTTGGCTCCAGGAAGCCGCAACCAGGATGTGGGAGGTGGGATAAAAAATTGCCTGCTTTTGTTTGTCAGTGGAGAAAAGTGAAATCTGACCCGGACGGGTAAAGATGCCCCTGGGTCAAGCTAGTAGGACAGTGTTATGCTAAAGCGTTTAAGTGGAAACTATTATGTTATGTCTAACAAAGAAAGGGATGAATTTTACGACTATGTTCCATCCACATCTTATTAATCTTTCTTTAAAAAATAAAGAAAGAACTTAACAAATACCTTTTGAGGGTTTAAGTGGCTATTTTTGAAAAAATGAAAGGAAAGCGAAGAGTGTAAACTGATTCTTAAAACCGGTAGGTTGATTCTTTAAAGCGAAAATTTTAACATGGAAATAATACATTTGTTTTTGTTTTCACGAAATTGATTCTTATAACCACTGATCACTATAAGCGTCAGGGGGGACAAAATTCCCGGGGCCCGGTTAAAATAAGAGTTGACTAAAAAAATGTTCAAATATTGAGTGGGGAGGGGGCCCGCTGTATTACTTTGCCCCGGGCCCTGGCTGCGGCCCTGCATAATTATCGTAGGGTAGGTGGGGGCAAAGGACCGGAAAAATGACCGGAAAGAGTTTTAGGATGAATAGGGTAGGCAGTGCATTCGTATACTTCCAGTCAGTTGCCTCGTGAAAGCTGTTGGAGTTACGACCTCCTCTTGCACAGAAAATGAGATAAGCTTATTTTCGTCATTTTTAATGTAATTTTTTGCATTTTTTGAGTAATTTTGAGCATCACTCAAACTCACGAACTGTTTTATGCCTATTTTCGCATGTTAGGGTGGTAAATAACCTTTCAAATCCTACCTTGAGTTTTGGATTAACTCAAATACAATGGCGTCCATTCTGCCAAAACTGAAGCAGCACGAAGTGGAAATAACGTAAATAAAGACTGTATGTTTACAAATGGAACGTATGAACCTACGGATGTTTTGCAGATTTTGATTGCGAAACTCCAAGGTAATAGGATAGAATAATTACAAGATGAAAAGGACTTTTTATACACCATGTTTTTAAATTTTCTGTTGAATCATATAAACTTGACAATTCTATGTATTAATAAATACTTCTTTAAAATTTTTTTGGATGAATTATCCCATGAACTTGAAAGAAAATGATGAAATGCGTAATAAAGAGAGCAATTATAAGAAATTTTCAAACATTTATTTATTGATTAACATATATGTCAGACTCTCGTCTCCCATTCTTAAGTGGAATTGATGAAGTTGAGTAATAGCGTCTTCAATAAGCCCAAAATAAACGCAAACAGGTGGGTGTCGAACGATATACACCTTTGGAGATGTGCGACAGTAGGGAAAAAAGTACGCGAGTCATTTAGAATGATTTGTGAAACCCATTAGCGGCGCGTTTTTCCCTTGGAGAAGTCGGCAGGAAAGAAATTCACCATAGGTGGTCTACAGAGGACGGAACCGGAAAAGGCCCGGCATTCGAGATTGTTCGAGAAAGGGCTGAGAAGAATGCATAAATAACGACGCGGTTGCGAATGAGGGGGAGAATAGACTTGGACTGTTGAAAGTTCGCCACGCGTTCGGAGAGAGAGAGAGAGAGAGGGGGTCTCGTACGGACATTGGATAACGAGCCCTGCTCTCATGAGTGTATTAACGTTCGTCGGAACGAACCTTTGTAAAAGATCTATTTAACCAAGATTTTAATGTGTCAATAAACCAGATGTAAATAAGAGTTGGTTCTGCAGTTATGATTACTTCTACAAGGTAATGATTTGTCGGATCACGACCATAAAGGTTAACAATATATAAACACATTACCCGAATAATTACAACAATATAATAACCACCCCACCCTATTTTCATTAAAAACAAAAAAAGAAATGTAATTTACATGCAGCTTCTTAATAAGCTGCAAACGAATTCGCATCTTCCATAGTTAATTATGGATTTCAAAATTATAAATTCTAATCTATAATTTGAAGGAAAAAAATCAATGAATTTCGCAGAGAAAATATCGCAAATAGCATCTGGGCATAAATAAAAATTATCCCATTGTAATGAAAATGTAATATGCTCGGTTCACTATTACGTTAATAGATGGCGCCTGTAGCGCAGTTCCTTTTGGCTCCAGACGCTACTCGCATTTTTACGTAATGGATTTTAAAATATGGAATAAAGATGGCTAAAAGTATTAAAATAATGCATTGTCATCGTGTTCTGAGCTATTCTAAAAGTTTTGAAATGTCTAGCTAGTCGGGAAGTTAGTTAAAAAGCGATTGCAAGATTTGTACCGGACAAACACACTCACAAACACACAGACAAACAAGAAAGCAAGTTAATAAAAACATGGTAAAAAATATGTCAGAATAAAGATTGACACTGGGTCTACAAAATCATATTTTCCTAAGTATGCAGCTAATATGCTGACTAATAAAAGTTTGGGTAAAGAAGAACTGATTCATGGTTTATTCGGGGGGCATGGAACAGAAAGAAATCCATAACAAGTATTTAGTTAAATTGGGCAGTCTTAACAAAGATTATCAATGTACCTTCGAAGTACCGGATGGAGAGAAAATTTGTACTGATGTTCCTCAAATACGGCCTGGGAATTATCTAAGAGAACTTGGCCAAAATGGAATTTATTTAACTGACATGAAGAATAAATCCCTTAATGCAATGCAAGAAAAATCCCCTCTCAGAATATACGTTCTTATACTAAAGCCCATAGCAATGACGATTCGTTGAGCACGCTGACGCTTGTCGATGCCCCGGCATTGAAATCCGCAGCAATTTGAGGAAGGATTGCACGTCTATCTCGTTTAAGGATTCGTCGACGGTTCCGTTCTTTCGAGGCATTTTCCGGCCGCACCGCTGTCGGAGATTCGATGCTTTTCCGGATACTTCCTATACTCTCGTGAAATGGTCGGGCGCGAAAATCCAAACTGCATCGCTTCCTCGGTCCCGTCTCTCGTGCGCCGACTAAAACGCGATATTCAAACTCACATAAATAGTGATAACCTGCCATTGCAGCTGCGGGAACCGATCTAACAGCTTCTCAAGACACCTGCAGTCCCATATAGGCACTGCCGACCGCATCGTGTTACGGTGATTGGTTACATATCTCCGTTATTTGCATATGTACCAGTTATTTTGGCTCTTCAGTGTATATATATGGAATGCACTCACCATCTATATACATATGTATATAAAACAGTTCCGTAACTGACTCACTGACTGACATACAACGCCCAGACCAAACCGCTGGACCTAAAGGGCTGACATTTTGCATGGCGATTCTTCTTATGCTGTAGGGGTGCACTCAGAAAGATTTTTGAAACATTCTTCTTAGATTTTTTTAAATTAAATTTTTAAGCTATTTTTGTAACTTTTTTTAAGTGTGCATTTAAAATAATAATTTGTGGGTTATAAAATTTACATCACGAGAAAGATCCTAAAAATTCCTTTAAGACAAAATCTTTATCGAATCTTTACGTCCATTTTCCGATTTTTGGTGAATTTTTAAAGATTCATTTTTAGAATTTAATTGATTAAATGCCGGTCACGTGATTTCTTTTTCTGGTACTTTAAATAAATTTATCGTCACGTGCATAACAACTAAATAGACAAAAAAAATATTTTTTTTCTTGCTAAGACGATTGGACATTATTTTGTCTATAAACAAAACGTCCCTTACGATTTTTATATAAATATATATTTTTTTTCTACATCAATTGTATACATTGATCGTCGTATTTATTATAAATATATATATAAATTTATATATATTTTTGGCATTAATTACATACATTGACCGTTGTATTTAATTTGAATGTTACTCCGTAGCGAAGCGTGGGTTTTCAGCTAGTTCGTACATATTTTCCCTACGACTGTACCAACAATACATATAATTTAAATAAAGTTCGGATCGCTCATTAAATAATAACAACAATAAGATGTTAAACATAAGACATGAAACATTTGATTTCGGTCTCTGTTTCTGGAAAAACGTTTCCAATATTTTAAAAATCAGACTCTCTCGGGATCTAGGTTAATTTTACGGAACTTGATACACTCGCGCAAACTGTTGAAAGTGTTCTTTTTGAACAAACGCATAACCGACACGGCCAGGAAATAACGGACCTCGAAAATAGAGGAGGGACGCGTTTTTTGTACGAAATAAACTAATCCACCAGCCTCGACTTTTAAATTCGATTAAATATATAGTACTAATAATAATACTGCTTCTGAAAAAAGTTATTTTATAATGGAAAGCAAATTTATATCCTAACGTCAGAATCATTTTTTTGTCCGAACTCGTTTATCGCTAGACGTATTAGCGCCCTTTACACGTACGCTCTTTCGCGAGTGCTTGGAGCGTACGGGATTGCGCGCGGGAAAACTTGAAGTATTCCCTTCCTCACACGCGCACTCAATCGCGCGGGAAAGAGCGTACGTGTAAAGGGCGCTATTCTCCTGTAAGTACACCGCTGGCCGTTCATTTAAAGGGACACCCTAGAGGTGGCCAGCTCTACCCCCTGCATGCCGGTCCCGCAATTTAGAACCGAGTCATGTGACGAGAACTCGACCCCGCACCTACGGAGGTATATTTGAGAACTGGAGGACATTTCAGCCACGACGGATTTCTCGTGCACCAGCCGCCTTTAGTGTACACGGTGGTGGATTCGTCAGTGACGGGCATCGAACCAGTGACGTTCAGATCGCTGCCTTTGCCGACTGGGCCCACGCTTCGGAATCATTATAAGGTTGTTTTTCGCATCACAGAACCGAAGGAGAGAGCGCTGAGCAAAAGCTTAACTCACCGGCAATACAAAAGGATAAAAACTATTTGTTATATAAATAAATACTATTAATAAGATGACAGATGAGAAATTTTTTTAATTTATTAAAATAAATTATTAATGATTTTTTTTAAAAATTTTTTGTTATCTCAAACTGATAATGTAACTGAAAAAAATTTCGAAAAATTGTAAACCGCTGGACCTAAAGGGCTGACATTTAGCATGGCGATTCTTCTTATAGCATTGAGAAAATTTTTTGAAAAATTCTTATTAGATTTTTTAAAATTATATTCTTAAGCTGTTTTTGTAACTTTTTTTAAGTTTTCATTTAAAATAATAATCTGAGGGTTCTAAAATTTCGATCACGAGAAAGATCCTAAAAATTATTTTAAACTGAAATCTTTTTCGAACCTCCGTTTTCTGATTTTTGGTGAATTTTTAAAGATTCATTTTTAGAATTTAATCCTGACAGCGCGCCAAACCCGGCGTGTATCGCTTGGGCAAGCAGTAAACAGTTAAACACAAAAGAACCAAAATCCGTCAAAAGAAAAGAGGTAAGCAACGATAAGTAATCCTATGTTAATAACCCGCGGTAGTTTCGTTAGAAGAGACGACCTGAAATTATTATTTTTTTATAAATAGATTTCTTTGTTTTTTTTTTTTACATTAATTGCATACATTGACCGATTTTTTGATGACTGGTTTGTTAAAAATAAAGTTTTACTATGTTTTCAAAATATTTCAAGTACTTTTGTTAAGAATAAATTATACAGATCTTATTATTAAATACCCATTCTGAATTATTCATTTTAATTAATGGATAGACCCCTATTTCATTGAAAATCGTAAGTGTACGAACACTTTTGGGAGCCATTGTAGTTTGAATATTTTCTTCTACATTATTTTGTCTTTAGAAATATCCGTTACGATTTTTTTAATAAAACGATTTTTTTATAAATATATATATTTTTTGCCATACATTAATACATTTTGCATACATTGCATACATTAACTGCATTCATTTACCGATTTATTTACCGTTACTTTGGATAAGAAACGTTTTCAAAAAAAGAAAAAAGGTTGGGAAGAATTTCGTTATTGACGGGGAAAATGTTCATCAAATACTGTTGTTCCTATTGTAGCAGATGAAGCCTGCTTATTTAGAGCTCTATCTTAAAGCAATTTCATTATTTTTTCATTGTAATTATCCTAAAATGTACTCCGTAGCGAAGCACGGGTGTTCAGCTTGTTTTACATAATTTGCAGACGATTCTGTGATTCGTTTTCTAGTGAAGGCCTTTTTAATGACGATTTTATTTTGGTACCGAAAAAAAGTTCCATTCGTATGCTTCACTTTGTCGTCACTGTCTCGACCTTTAGAATATTTATTTTTAACAAGAAATGCCCCACGAAGCTTTTTAATAAGCTTTTTCTCCCATCTTGAAAACGCGACAGGAAATGAAGCAAAACATATCTGATGATAAAGGTTCCCGCACCCAACATAGAAGGAGGATTCTCGCAGATGGTTTTTCGCCTGGATGTTCATTGCTCGATCTGTTTACAGAAGAATTTAACAGACACCCACGCGTCCTCTCCGACTATACCTTACTCGGCGATTTTATGGAGCTTATAGTAAGGCTAGTAAGCTGCCTGCGAAAGATTGAATTGCGTAAATCTGAAGCTTCCATGACACTTTATAGAAATGATACCCGTGCATGTATGTTTCATTAACATTTCAATTGACACGAAAAGAAATTTTTTTTTTTTGAAATTCTAAACTGTTGGTTTTTAAATTGATTTCCGTCCCAGTTTCAAGGGATGAGAAATTTTCCAATCTGTATTTTCCTAATCGCACATTAGCAAGGGCGTATATTTGGATATCCTTTATTTCTTGAAATGCGATGCGCGAGTTTTTCCAAAATCTTTTTTTTTTTTTTATTATTATTTTTTTTTTAATACGACTTTTTCAGAGAAGAATTTTGAATGAGTAGCGACAGACGCCAATCATTCAAAAATCAACTACCGAAATTAATTTTTTTCTCCCTTTAGCGGGCGCGCCCATGTGTTGCACTTTTGATCGAGTACACCGACTCCCGCTTTTGTCTTATTGTAATCCAGTATAATCGTTGGTTAAATGACGACTGCCAATGAATGGAAAGGAATACGAGGGTCAGAATATCAGACCTGCATTAGAAAGGGTGTAGCTATCAATAGAAACTGCTTAGATCAATGGTTCCCAACCTTTTTCAGCCGGCGACCCACCTTTCCTTATCGGAATACCTCCACGGTGGAGTAAAAAACCTTATTTGGATCGTATCCCTTCCTTACGTATATAGAATTTACCATCAAATATTGCAAATATATATATATATATATATGCTTTTTTGAAGATACAGATTGATTATTGATAAACAATTTGTGTTCTGATTTGAAAATGGTTGACAAAATATGAGCACTTTGTAGCGAAACAGTTATTTATTTAACAATAGATATACGTTTGCAATATATGCAACAAGTGGTTTCGTACTCACTAACAAGTGTTCCTAGGTGAAGATAAAAACTACAATTCTAAAAGTACACAAAGACCATTTTAATAGTTTTAGGATCGAGTCGCGACCCACCGGTTGGGAACCGCTGGCTTAGATCATTCAAACCTTACATGTAATAAAAACAAGCCATTCGAAATGACGGAAGTGTTGCAGAGACATGGCGCCGTTTGATTGCAGTTCCGTTTTTCTTTTTCACCAAGTGTTAAAAGAGATTTTATACTAATTTAATTTGCGAACCAGATATAGAGAATGAATAATAGGGTGGGTTACAGCAATGATATTCATAAAACTTCGTGATATACACAGTTGAGTATTTCAGAAGTTTTTTTCTTTTTTTCCCAATGCAGAGGCACTTGTCGTCAAACATTCGCCTATATTACGCCGCAATCTTACTGCCCATTTTATTATGGGGGCACCCTATAGGCGGACAGCATTACCCCCTATGAAGGGACGACACGAACGGGGGCATTTTGCGTGGATTCGATCCGAGCACCCTCAGCACCGAAAAGCAGCGCTCTGTACCACTGAGCCACCACAAACCTTCGTATTTCAGAAGTAGGAGATACTACAGTGACAGAATCAAAAGAACGGACTCTAGATAAACCTACATACAAGACTAAACACTGGATTTGATATAAGTATAGGTCTAAACATATTTATATGATTTTATAGGTCTAAACATATTCAGCAGTTGTAACAAATGTCGCCACGACACATACGCGGTTTTGTCCAGTAATGTCCGCTAATGCAGCCGTTGCCATTCGGAGTGTAGAAATATCGTCGATTTTTGGGCCACATACCTACGCGTTATATATGTATATAGATATTAAAATATCTATTCCTGGCATTATTTAAAGTTAAAATTTAAAACTGAAAGTTACCTACTTTGGAAATTTGAGAGAACTTCAAGCTAAATATTTCTTTTCTGTTTTTTTTTTTCCTTTCGTAAGATAATTTGTAAGGTAATGTATTTGTAATTTGTAATATACGTAAGAAACTGATTTTAAACTACGTATTTTAAGAATTCCAAAAAGGAAAACCTTGAGTTTACACGCCTCCAAACCAGAGTGGCTCATTTGGTAACTATGAGAACCAAGGCTTCCTTCCGGTATTTTAAAGAACTTTAGAGTAATGTTTTTTCAAATAATAATTTAAAAGTATATTTTTCTCTGGATATCAGACTTAATTCATTTTTTTTCAGCCAAAAGGAAACGGAACATGATGATACTATTATTTGACGAACAAAGTCTTTGTTGAATTTCGCATTGATCGTTTCGCACTTGCAGATTTTTTTCCATAGGTTAACATTGTTCGTTCACACATTTTCTCCATAGGTTAATATTGAGGTGAGCTAATCCAATGGGGTTAGCACACAGCAGCCTTAACATTTTAAGCTTCTTTTTTTTTTGGGGGGGGGGGGATTAAAGCAGAATTTGATGCATATCCTCAGCGTTTTATATTCCGACAATGATGCCCACATGGTATTGGGATGAGAGTCGTGGGCTCGGATTAAAATTCCGAGTAAGGCTTGGACGTTGCCTGTTGTCACCTGATAGGGAGCAATGTTACCTCACCTAAATGGTGTTCCCATAATAAAGTAGCCAATAAAATGTCTCGGTGTTGATGGGGCGAATGTCTTCGATAGTCAGTTGCCTTCCGCATTTGAAATATATATACAGTGGTACCCTGGCAGTGGCGCACCCAAGGGGTGGGCCAAGGGGCCCTGCCCCCCCCCCAAAGAAATCGAAATTGCATTATAAATATTGAGTTTGCTTTACAAATATTTTTATCCGTTCAACTCTCCAAAGATTAAATGATGGTGCGCCACTGTACCCTGGTACTCGTCATTAATTGGTTCCACGACGAGTACCGAAGGAATTTTTTCCGTGAGGAGTAATGTAAACTGAATTAATTCGTTCCTGGAAACCAGAAATGTCACATTAATAAATTCATGTGGTTGATTTTTAATATATAAAATCTTTAAAATAGACGGACCTAATTTAAAACAATAATTAGATAAAATAAAATAAAATTTATCTTGACTCGACGTGTACTGAAAGAAATTGGGATGGTGGCGAAGTAGAGGAAATCCGTGCTTGGAAGGGGAGTATCCGTCCAATAAAACATCGTGCGCTTGTACTCTCTCTTATTACCTCCAATCCCTGTTTCACCACAAATCTATCGAGAGAAACTTGCTTCTTCCTACATTTCAAAATGTTTCAGAAGTGAGACAAAAAGTCCATATTTCGGCTTCTTATAGTTTTGTTATGATGATACTTTTGGACAAAATTTTTTTTATCAAACCCATTTCGAACACATTTTCATCATATGTAACAATCAGGGCCGCCCAGAGACTTTACGGGGCCAGGGCCAAACTTCTGTTTGGGGGCCCCAAGAAATCTGATTAATCGAATAATTTTTTTTAATTTTTTTTTTTTTTTTGGGGGGGGGGGGGGGGCCCTTTTTATCAGGAGATTATTTTGAATTTTGAAGTACGGTACAAGTTTCAGAATTTTCTTTCGGAGGAAATCTAATAAAGAAATTTTTAAAAAATTTTTGGGGCCCCTCCAGCAGTTGGGGGCCTGGGGCAAAGCTAAGCTATATGTGTTAATTTAATCATTTTACGGGTACCTGCATTTATTAAAAGATTTTTTTTCACGTTTTTGCTATATATTGCAAAGATTTTTGGAAGTATTGTGAAACTTTAACTTCAGAACACAGGTAAGTATCACAGTAGTATATAGTACAAAGGAAATTAAAATATATTTAGTTGAATTGAGTTTAAGGTCTCTGGTGTAAGCACTAATTTGTACTAAAAATTGACAAAAAATTCCGAAAATTCTAAAATGTTATGAAATTTTTACCAAAATTATATTTATTTTCAGGATTTGATAATACATTTGAACAAAAAATACATGTATTTAACCAGTATTGTATATTCTTAAAAAACAAAGTGCTCCGAACGCCAAAAAAAAAAAAAAAATTCTACTCCCGTTTGTCATTTATTTCGGTCGACAGTCGCATCATGTATATGAGTAGAACATTAATGAAATATCCATTGACAAATGAAGTGTAACCCCATGTAAAAATCACCCCGTGTCTTGCTGGCCGAATATCTTAGAACACTGATCCGCAAACTTCGGTCAGACTTGCTTCTGGAAAGGAAACTCGTTTGCAAACTTTTGAAATTGTTGAAACCAGGGGAGGGCAATTGCTTTGGCCCAGTGACGTAGCGAGCATAACTGGCGCCCTCGAAAAACATATAGTGATATTATATAGGGTAGGTGGGGGCAAAGGTTCGCATGGGGCAAAGGTTCGCACATACATTTTAAAATGACCGGGAAGAGTTTTAGGAAGAATAGGGTAGGCAATGCATTCCTCTACTTCCAGTCAGTTGCCTCGTAAAAAATGTTGGAGTTAAGACCCCCTTTTGCAGAGAAAATGAGGTAAGTTTATTTTCGTCTCTTTTAATGTAATTTTTTGCAACTTTTGAGTAATTTTGAGCATCACTCAAACTCACGAACTGTTTTGGGCTTATTTTCGCATGTTAGGGTGGTAAATAACCTTTCAAATCCTACCTTAAGTTTTGGGTTAACTCAAATACAGTGGCGTCCATTCTGCAGAAACAGAACCAGCACGAAATGGGGTAAAGGTTTGCAGGAGTCATGGGGTAAAGGTTCGCAGTGCAAACCTTTGCCCCATCTGCAAACCTTTGCCGCTCTAACTATTAACATTTGTTTCATGTCCTCTTTTCATTAGGAATCCTTATTAACAACGTCTTTTATTATTAATGGGAATTCACATTTTTGTAATTTGAAAAAAAATTATGGTTTTTGATAAAAACTGCCTGTTTTTAATCAGAAATTTTTTTGTAAAATGCTTGAAAATCCATAAATTAAAAATAAAATAAATTAGTACAACACAAAAGTAAAATAGCTCTGAACAAAGACCTATTTTACAAGATAAAAGAATTAAATGTTGTTACAAGACATTATAAGCTTCGAAGGTCTGGTTAGGGAAAAAAGCTCTAAATGAGTAATTTCCAGATTTGCAAGTCTTTGAAATGCTCCTTGCGTCACAATTTTTGACGAAATTTTATAAACTTTATTACAAAGACTCCTCTTATACATTAAAATAAAGTTATGTATCCATTTCAGGTTTCGACATCATTCAGATTATCAAAGTTTAACTTAAGCGTGGAAAAGTACAAAAATTTCACGAGAATTCAGAGTACAAGCATAAAAATATTTCCTAAAAATTAATTATTCAACGAAAGCACAAATCAAAACATAACCCTGATCAAAATGTATAAGCAATCTAAATGCAAAATTAAGGATAAGACTAAAAATTGGATCGCAAGGAGCATTTTAAAAAACATAATAAAAATTTCAATTTTTTAAATATAAAATATAAAATTTTAAATATTTATAAAATTTTATAAGGTGTTTGAAATAGTTTTACTTTAATGAATATTTATGCCCAATTTCATATCTCTGAGGTAAAAATTTCAAAAATTGCTTTGTAATGTCCCCCATCCCCTTAATTTGCTTAATTTTTACGGGTTTAAAAGAATGAGTAAAGCCCAAGATATGATATAACGATAGTGTTAATAGTTGATATTTTAATTGAAAGTTTTTTAGTTTAAGAAAAAAATTATTGAGATTAACCCCTTTTCATTTTGTGAATTTCTTTGTTAGATTCATCTTTCTGTGTTAATAGTTGATATTTCATTTTGAAGTTATTTAGTTTAAGAAAAAATTTATTGAGATTAACCCCTTTTCATTTTGTGAATTTCTTTGTTAGATTCATCTTTCTGTGTTAATAGTTGATATTTCATTTTGAAGTTATTTAGTTTAAGAAAAAATTTATTGAGATTAACCTGTTCAATTTGTGATTTTCCATATATGTAACACCTTTAAAAAGATTACAAAATGTGAAATAAAATTATTTAGACAACTCTTTTTGTGATTTTCGATGCGTATCCAGTAAGAAACCAACGAGTGGGGTAAAGGTTTGCAGTGCGAACCTTTGCCCCATCGATTGGGGCAAAGGTTCGCAAACAGGTGTTTTGGTAAAATTAAAAATTCGGTGACTAAATATTTCGGGAAAAAATTCATTATTTTATAGAAGGTAGAGGGGATACCCAACTACAATACAAGTGACTTTTTGGGGCGATAGGATCTAACGGAGACCCGTAAGAAACCCAAAACTCAAAACTGCAAACCTTTGCCCCCACCTACCCTAAAGAATTAGTGAAAAGGACCATTTGGCGACCACTGCGGGGGCCACTTTGTGTTAGCGGAGGGCCACACCTTTTAAAATGTTTGCATTTATTAGTTAATTCAGCATTTCAGAAAAGGTATAAATTGTATCATAAAATAAATAAAATAAAATATTGGCAGTTTTTCTGGCTGTGTTTGGCAGTTTCTCTGGCTGTCTTGGCTATTTACCCACCCCTTCCTTAAACCAATAGTTCCTCACTGGTAGTCCAAGAGAATCCAAGATTTTTTTGTTTCTAATGCGGAGGCACTTTGTCGGATAGACTGTTGTTATTCACCGCAGTTTTGCTGACCATTTTATTATGGGCAGACCAGCATTGCTCCCTATAAAGCAGTGCTCCGTAACCGCTGTGCCGCGAGGTGATCTTGACTGTGCCTCGGTGATTTTATCGATTATGATAATAAAAAAATTAACCACCGCATTCAATAGAAATTTTTCGAAGTAAAATATTCCTCTAACTTTTTGTTAATGTGTAATTTTTCTGGGTCGAAATTATACACAAAACAAAAACATGTTGTTAGCCATACATTGTATGTATGCTCGAGCGTCATATTTCTGGATTTCAGTTAAGAAAGAATATTCACAAATTTCTGACGAGGCCATTGCAATTTTGCTCCCATTTTTTACGACATACTCATGCGAACAGTTTTTCGACACTGGTTCAAATTGAAAATGACAAACGATCCTGTTTAAAGGGCCTTGATCATGAACTGTAGCTCTTTCTATTATAGAGCCAAATATAAAACGTGCAAATATAAAACGCACATTTATCAAAACAATATCAAATATCTCATTAATAAATTAGTTACGTTTAAATTAACTTTGATTTATTAGGCTTAAGTAAAGACCAAAAAAAAAATTTTTAATATAAAAATTTAAAGAAAAATTTTTTTTTACTCGTAAACTATAATTTTACATTTTTGTTCTTGTGTTGGTGTACAGTTCAAAATGATTTATACAAAACTTAAAGGATTATAATTATCTTGATACATACAGCTATTTTGTTGCGTTTTTTATCTAATAAAAACATATACGTATCTATTGTAATTTATATATTTGCAAGCTTTTTCTTGTGGTGTGCCGCGGAATTATCGACGTTGCGCCGTGGAAGATAAAAGGTTGCGGAGCTCTGCTACAAAGGGACAACACGAACGGTTTGGTTTGGAGCACTACGATCAATTTTTGCTCACGAGGGCTAACTAGACCGGGACCTACTGCTTCCGAACGGCTCCATGCCAAGAGTGGGATTCGAACCCTTCACACTTTGGTACCGAATGCCAATTCGCATTTATTCGCATCTATTTCGTAAATACGAAAATGAATGTTTGAGAATCACCAACATGAATAGCGAACATATCTTTCAGAACAGAAGAATTTTTTAGTTACTAGGTAGGTCAACTCTAATACAGTTGTGTTGAGAAGTATTTGTGCTATATTTCGAACGTGTTATTGAAATGATGAAGGGTTTCCCAATGTGCCAGACCGAGCAACAGTTATGTAAACTGGACTTGTATAGCACTCGTGATTCTAATTAGCTGTCCTGGTCTAATCAAACATGTTTATTATTAGAGTGTGGCTTGCTGATAATTTCTTACTGCACAAAATAGGTCGTGTGCTAATTCAATATTTTATCCAAAGTTCGATGTCTTGTTTCTGATGGTCCCGGAAGTATTCCATATAGGCTAGCGGGGTGCGGTTTCGGTGTATTACAAGAGTCGGAGTCCAATTTAGCCAGGTGGCACCACAAAGTACCCCCATGGTGACATCTGGGGGATCATACCCTCTCCCACCCTCTCTGAACTCATAGAGGGACTTTCCGGTCTACGAATTTAACGTGCCCATATTCAGCCAAGACAGAGGCATTTAATGGCGCTTGTTGGAATTCGGGATCCGAGGACCCTCAGCACCGAAAGCCGACGCGCCACCACTAGATTACCTCTGGCCCTTGATATTTTTAGCTTTACTTTCAGAGACCGCAATTTATCATTATGGGTGTCTTGCACGCGTTAGATATGTTTATAAACGCATCCTGTGGAACAACTTCCAGTGCAGTAAACAAAGTCATTGCCATCGTAGAAACGTACTGCGGCATAACTTCGCCTGGAGAGCTCCAATCTCAAGACAAGGGATATAAATTTAGGTAGCACGTGACGTCAGTTCAGCCGTGAGGTACTGCATCATAAATTAAGTCCTACAAAGTGGACGTCTTACTTCATCAATGGGATCGAATCGAAAATTTCGAAGCAAATTGAGTAATCCAAACAAATTTTTTTTTTCACTTCTTCCATAATATGCTTTTGTTCTCAGCCCCATCAAAAGCGTGAAGATTAAACAGCTTTTTTAATCTTCACGGTGTTTTTGAAACGGTGAAAGGCAAAGTGGTGTAAGCAGGGTTGCCAAATATCCCGGGATAGTCCCTTATTTGTAAATTTTGTCCCGCGTCCCGGGGAACTTTGATACGTCCCATTTTTCGCCGAAATGAGAAATTTATTGTATACGAGTTGGGCCCATACAAGGGCCTGTTCACACCCGGATGTATTTAACACAGTAAAGCACAATATATCATGCAAAAACTTTACATACACGTCCCTAACAATTTATAAGGGCACTTACTTAGTTGTAGTAAACTAATAAAATAAAAATTAGCTTTGTACTATATGCCTAAACCAACTTTAAATTGTTTTTGATTTGCAAATTTTCTATGTAATTACATTATTGTTTACTTAACCTAAACTCTATGTAAGTTGCAAAACAAAGAAAAATGCATTATTTGAAAGGTTAAAATTTCCGGGGGAGTACCCCCTTTCCGTGAGGGTATTCCATATTCCCCAGTAGTATAATTATCAAAATCCGTCCCTTATTTTCGGTATTTTTATTCAACCCGTCCCTTATTTTGGGTGTTTTTATTTGGCAACCCTGGGTGTAAGTCACATTTTCAACTTTTTTTAATTTGAGGGCACAAATGTAATTTCTACCTTCAGTTTATAGTGGAATCGCAAATAATTATTATTCCCAATATTATAATAAATATTATGAATTATAATTTGTTCAGTTTATAGTGGAATTTTTTGTAGGTTTTGCAGCAGTGGCGCACCCAGGATTTTTCTTGGGGGGGGGGGGCGAGATGAACGGATAAAAATATTTATAATGCATGGGGGGGGCGAGATAAATGGATAAAAATATTTATAATGCAAAATCAATATTCATAATGCAATTTCTATTTCTTTGGGTGCGTCAGTTTTGCAGTAAAACGCTTTGGACTTAACCACTTGACTTGAAGCACTTTGCCTTTCTCCGCCTCTTTTTCAGAACATTTTGAACGGAGCATTTGCTTTTTGGTGTCTCCTTCAAAGCCAGTAGAAGTTAAAAAAATAATCAGCAGAAATCTGAAACTAAAGGAGAAACCGCAACCTATTCATTCTCTTCCTCTGTGCCACTTACAAGCGTCATCGATGTCCGTAAAATCGTAAATACTGGCCTTATCAGACACCCCCCAGAAGGCAGTGGGATCCCCACAGCTGCAAGAGAGAATGACATGCCTTTCTAGTTTCGGCATATCCTATTTCTGTTAGGTAATTCGATAATAAATATATCCAGAAAGGGGCCGCGACAAAATAAAAAATAATTGGAAGGGGTGGGGTGGTTTTCTGAGTTTTCAGTGTTTTGACCGAGGGTGTGAGACAATTCATGATAGGGACTGGGCAACACGTGCAAATATCGTCTTTCCATTATTGTAAATAGAAACATGTTGGAGGTTAAGTTGTCGGCATTTTATCGAAGTTGTTTGTTTTATTTGTTAGCCGGTGCAGAACGTATGGATAGCGCGTAAGTACTTTAAAGTATTCAGTGCTTTACAGTGATTTTATGTTTCAAATTTCTATACTCGGGGTAAATCTAACTTGAGTGCACTAAACATACTACAACGGCCAATTTACACCTGCAACGGAAATAACTCCCATGCCGCTACAAAATGCGGATTGCCATATTTGGCCTTTTATCACCCATTAGGAAAATTATGAAGGTTTTAAATATTTACGCAGTAAGGTTTTAAATATTACGTAGTACGTTTTTAAATAATCACGTAGAAAAATGGCACGCTTCAACCTTGAAGGCGAGATAAAAAGTACAGGGAAATGTTTCTGAAAGACGTAAAAAATAACCAAAATAGTCACCAAAAATACTTGAAGTTCAGGCACGTCACTTCTAAAAATAGTAGGGAATAATTATCGAGTCTCGAATTTTAAACAGCAGTTTGTTTCTGTACATCGGGGTCGGAAACGACTTAATTTAATTATCCTCCCTTTCAGGGGAATATCGATATTTCATTGAAATCCTCATAAACCAGTGACTCAATGCTAGCGAGATTTGATTGACGTAATGAAACAAACAAGCCACAAAATAGAAACGTCTATTTCTTTGCCTGAAATGACCCCATTAAGATATCCTTCATATCTGAGAAATATCGAAAGTAGCTTCAAATCTTCACAAACTATGAAGAGTTAATGAGGTCCAGTTGACGTCATAAAATTAAAACACTTCAGACCTGTTCTATTCTCTCTGAGCTTGAAAATGCGAGACTTGCCTTGCGCTACTCATTTTAATGATAGCCTAATGCCCGGATTTTCCCCCTGCTGTTAGGCGTGGTTAGGTTGCGTTGACGATCAACTCTCTTGGTTCTCAAACTTTATACAGTCACTAGGCTATAGTATAACGAAATATTGTGGGCCGTAAATCGAAAAGGTGCCATAATTAAAAATGGTCGTTATAACGAAATGCCGTATAAAGAGTGGCCGTATAGCGAGGTATAGGTGTATTTTTTATATTTTCCTGTGATTTTTCTCAAAGGTTTATTTATTTATATATAATAATTACAGCAATTACTTTATATATAAGTAAATAAATTTATTCCTTCTTCCCATTTGAATATTATTGGAAGTAAATGATATTAAAAATGTTGCATTTAACTTATGTAGTAGTTCTTTAATACCTTGTTAAAAAACCCCACCGGTCCGCGAAATTTTTTAACAAATTTTACCTGTCCGAGGGCCAAAAAAGGTTGAGAAACGCTGGTTTAAAGCACACTATACCATATTTTTACCTCCCTGAATAATTTAAATTAATAAAAATTGCATTTAAAAAAAAAAAAAAAACAGGAAATGCCCTGAGGTGTCAAATTTCTTTCTCTATTACGGATTGCAATTTTTAAAAAAATCTTTGAATCCAAGTCGGCAATCCTTGGATACATTTTCTCCATAGGTTAATATTCAGGTGAGTGAATTCAATAAGTTTAGTACACAGCAGTCTTAAGCCTCAAAGCTGCTGGGTATGTTGGAGGGGAATATACTAAAATTGGGATAGGACCAGGGTTGCCAAATAAAAACACCGAAAATAAGGGACGGAATTTGATAACTATACTACTGGGGAGTATGGAATTCCCCACATGGAAAGGGGGTACTCCCCCGGAAATCTTTCGAATTTTAACCTTTCGAATAATGCAGTTTTCGTTCAGTTTTGCAACTTACATAGAGTTTAGGTTAAGTAAACAATAATGTAATTACATAGAAAATTTACAAATCAAGAACAATTTAAAGTTGGTTTAGGCATATAGTACAAAACTGATTTTTATTTTATTAGTTTACTACATCTAAGTGCCCTTATACAGTGTTAGGGACGTGTATGTAAAAATTTAAATTTTATTATTGTACAATGTACAGAATATAATGTGCGCAGGAAATATTTGGGGCGACTTTTGAGTCATAAAAAAGTTTTCGAATGAACGTGTTCCCACAATCCATTGAATTGTTTGATATATTGTGTTAAATACAGTAGCTAACTCTACTACAGCGATTTTGTCACTTTCAGAGGAAACTTTAGTGGTGAAAAACTTTGACAGATTGCTGCAAGATGAAACAGTTGTTTTGTCTTTCTTGGGTTTTTTGTTTTTGTTTGTTTGTTTGTTTGACGTTAGTTTTCTCATGGTTAAGGAAATCCGTTCATCTCTATATTTAAGTTGCTAAGCCGACTTTTTGGGCAGTCCGTGAGAGAAAACTACTGCATCCATTGACTTCATTTTGGTCTTGAACGAAAGAGTGTAATCTGTAGATTTGTCGAATTTGGTTTTTGAAACCGCAATTTCTATTGATGAGCGACAATTTACAGTTAAAAATTGATTTCTGCGCATGCTCAGCGGCATTTTTAAACCTGTCTTTAGAAATTCACTGTTTCTGCACATGCTCAGTGACATGTTTTAATGATAAACATGTTTATTTCGAGGAGTCTCTAGGTCTCTCTCTGCCATTTTTATAATAATTATGTTTGTGAAATATAAGATTAAACCTGATGGAAATTGTTTAATTAGCGATAATTTACAATTTTAAAAAATTGCTTTCTGCGCATGCTCAGTGACATTTTTAAAATCTGGCTTTAGGTACTAAGCACGAGGCTTCTTAAACACATTAATTTTTTTCTGCACATTTTTATGATTTTCTACATTTGGCAATGATGTGTTGAGTATAATTAGTGCATTTATTTACTATTTAGCCGTCATGTTTTGACGGGTAACAACTAGTAATCTTTTATTTCCCAATGCACCAGACAGGGCCTGACATAACTGACATAACAACTAAGATCTTCCAGTACCTGAATATGCTGCCACCACAATTTAGACGGAGTATCCTCAGGGTTCGTACCATCCTCCCACCCCTACAGATCCCACAGAAGATCTACGGATTTAACGCGCCCAAACCTCGCGTAGACGCGTGAGCATTAAGTGGCGCTTGTCTTGACTCGACACCATTAGTATCGAATCTCAAAGCTCTAACTACTAAAGTGCCGGTAGCATTTTTATTTATCTCTACCCCTGTTCCTATTCAGAAGCCAAATCTGGTGTTTTAGGATCCCCGAATAAAAAGTTTCAGGCGGTTATAAAAGACAACTCGTCAATTATATATAACAGACGAAAAACGTGGGGGACATTTCATCTATAACAGGGGTTCTTAAACTTATGTAGTCCGAGGACCCCCTCTTGAACAACATTTCTTTTTGCGGACCCCATCCCAACTCTAGGCATTTTAAGTCGTTTTTGAGACTTAATTTCTGGCTCGATAATCTCATAGGCACTACGTTATAATAAATATTGGTAAAAATGTATGGCTGGTCATTTCAATAAATGGCCTTGCGCATTTATAGAGACGAACATTTTTATTAGGACATAGAATAAAAAACATAAAATGAATAAAAACAGTAGTAAAAAGAATTTTAAAAGTTACAAATCATAATGCATTAAACTCGTACAAACATTTCTCGGTCAAATATTGGTCAAAATAGATCTATCTTATTATAATATGTTTTCTGTAAATGATTTTTACTTAATGATATGGGTGCAGTGGTCAGAGCCTGACTAAGGCAGCCCCCACATCAGAGGGGGGCCCTTAAATCGATGCGGCATGCATCGAAAAGAGCTTTTTAGCCTATTCTCTAAGTGCATAGGACTTGCCTACGGTATTTTTCGTTAACTAATTCAAATTGCTAAAAATGCCTTTACATTTTATAATTATAAATTTAAATAACATTTTTGTCAAATTTTGGCTCGTCAGATGTGCTATATCCCTTTTAATGATGGACAGAGAATTGTTAGAAAATCAATAAAATGGACAGAACGATATTTCGTCTGACCATTGGATGGGGGGACTTATAGCTATTTTAGGTTCTAGTCAATTTCCTTGTTATATATCGATAATGAGGTGAAAAATTTAAATACCCCAACTAAGTTCGGTTCTTCGTTACTGAAGTAGTGAAGCAGAGGGCCCCCCCCCCCACAGAAGCCCCCCGGGCCCCAATTAGGCCCTGGTTCAATTAGGCCTGGCCCAATTAGGCCCCAAGTCGGGCCCTGGCAGTGGTTCTCTTGAAACCAGAACCGCAATGTCGGGCTCTATGTTGGAAAGTTTTATTCCGAGGTCCGCTTCTACACCGAGTTTGTTTCTGCACTTTGATTTCATACATATAACAGTACCGAAAAAGCCCGTATACATAAATATGTTGTGCAGAACGGAATCAAATGTTGGAGGGCTTCATTTGCAAGTGCAGGGTAATCAGATCTGAGAAATGACCAAAAGTTCATTTCTGTTGAATTGTAGCTTCAAAGACGTATCGCATGATAATTCCACGAGAATTTATTGTTCAAGCATAGATTGTTAGTGTCAAAATTGTCTCGCGGACCCCTTGTAATGGACCACAGTTCAAGAATCCATGATCTATAACTTTAACCTTACATGTTCTGTGCAGCTGCATAAAACTGCATCCCGGCCAAAAAATAAACGAGTCTGATGAAATATTGGCGGAAATGCACCACCAGGTCGATATTGGCAGACGATTTCTCATTCTTCTAAACATTCGCAGATGGTTTTGCTTTATTTGTGCAGCATCGACGGTGGAGAGAGAGCTTCGAAGCGCTGACGACGCCCGATTGTCGGACATTATAAATTAAAAAAAAGAACAAAATGAAATAAATTTCCGCCTGCGACGAATTGCGCCCAGACGTTAACTAAGCATTTAGGGGCCCCGGGACAACAGGCCCTGATTTTCCATAGGGGTCCCGAATGTTGGGGGCCCCCCAAAATTTTTATTTTAAAAGGAATAAAAAAATCCCAATTCAATTTTTTTTAAATTTTAGCTTTTTTAATAGCAATTTTTTTACATATCCTTTCAAATTTGATTGATTGGTTCATCATATGTATAGTTCATCATATGTATGTTATAGTGTATATAAGGGATTAATAAGTTTTTTCTGGTTGCATTGTATTGGTGTTTTAATGGTGACGTTAATATGTTGTACTGCTTTTTGTTATTTGATAATGTTCTAGGCTTCTAATAGCCAATTCTTGGTAAAATGGTACTTTCGCAGTGATTCATGATTATTTTTTGTGTGTGTCAACATTGGAAATTTTACGCCCACATCCGTGTTAGGGGGGGCCCCCATCCCGAGTTGTGCCTATAATCAAGATGTTTCTAAATCGGGGCAAGGACGCAAATTGGGTAAATAATGAAACATTTTTCTGGATCTCGGGGTGCCCCGGGGCATTGTCCCCAGCCTTGTTAGGGACGCAACGTCATCAATCGAATAAACGGTGATCCCTGGTTGATAGCAGGGCCGCTAGACCAGCCATACTCGACCCTTATGTCTCGCGGGCGTATGTTTGCCACGTTACGCAACATAATATTATAATAAAGTACACTATACCTCACATAGTACACTATACTACATAATATAAAAAATAAAACTCAAAACCTAAATGTATTCAAGCATTTATTTTAAAAATGAATGTGAATTTTAATGTCCATAAAGCCATTGATAATTATTATTATGGCCTCCCATTCATAATTATTATTATGTTAGGTTGTAAAATTAAAAAATAAACTGAATTTATAATATTTTCTGTAATTTGTTGTTTCATTTAACGTAAAATTATATTTCAGAGAAATTTCAATTATCCATACGGTATCCATACGGAGAATTTTCATAAGAGGCACTGTTAACTTGCAGCCCCCCCCCCCCCCCACAAAACCACAAAAAGAAAAATTTATTATTCGTATTAACACCCACCACCATCTGGTATGATATGAGCATACCTGCATTAGAAAAAGATAAATTTTCATGTGAAAAGAAATCGGCTGGCTACTTTAGCCTATATTCCTCCAATACAAAAATTCAAATTTCTTGAAATTTGCGTTATTGGTGACATAATAATGCATTATACACTGAAATTATATGAGTGCATGTATTAGGCAGAATTGCACTTGTCTATGTTGCGAGATATTCTGTATTCGATTTAGTCAAAAGATAAGCACAATTGAAATATTCAACAGGCTTCCGGAGCATATGGTATTGTGGAAAATCAAATAAACCTCTCAATAAAAACCAACATTTCCTAAATATAAATGTTTATGTAAAGAAAATGTGAATATGCACTTTTTAAATATTTTAGCGTGTAATCAACAAAGAAATGGCGAACTTCATACAAAAATATCTAAGTAGAATATTTATCTGAAACCAAAATTGATTCCTATTGCGAATTGATTCCTATTGCGAATTGGTCCCTATGCGAATTGATTCCTATTATGTCCAAAAACCTAAAAAACAACGAGAGAGTCCATCTTCGGGATATACCGTGTAATAGCTACACATTTAATCCACTACATCAACTCCTGCTTTTGTCATATCCAGCATAATCCAGTATAATCGCTGGTTTACCAGAATCGTCATCCACTGTTGCATCATCATGCTCTGTCGACAAAAGTATGACTCCCTTATTTTTTTTTCCTAGGAAAGTAAAATTACTTTTAACATCGGGAACAAAATTATTAATAATTATTTAGTATCTAAAACTTCATCAGGACATTTATTTGATTAGCCTTTTTAAATTTATAATCACAGAAAATCAACTTTGTAAATGCTTAGAATCATTTTAGCGATTAAAAATGAATGGAAAGGAATAAAAAGGTCAGAAACTCAGACATGCATTAGAAAGGGTGTAGCTATAAATAGAAACTGCTTACAACATCCAAACCTTACATGTTAAAACTAAGCATTCAAAATTATGAAAATGTTGCACTTTATACACGGACGCGTCTTCTGAAGGGTTAAAGAAGGTCGGGGGGGGGGGGGGAAGGGATGGGAAAGCTTTTTGACCGCAGTTTGTTCGGCACAGATCTTCAATTACTATGCGATTTTTCGCAAGTCAAAACACCTGCCGCTCCTATGAAGTTGTTCATGCTCTGTTTGGATAGACACTCTGATAGAATCCTCGCATCTTTACGAAACAGAACGTCTATAGACATGCAAGCGGGTTTTTTGGTTTGCAGTAAAGTGTTTTCACACCGAGAATCCTCTAGGTTCTCAACCTTTTTCAACCCACGTACCCCTTTCTGTGTATCATTAACTATGCGTACCCCCCAACAAAAACACTTTAGTTTTATTAAAATGTGTTATATTAGTTAAAGTTTAATTATTAAACTGTTAAAGTTTACTTACGAGTAGGCAATTTAAATTAAAAACAAGAAATTTTATTTTAATGGACATTTTATTACAAGGTTTTTATTAATCTATATATATAAAACAGTTCCGTAACTAACTCACTGACATACAACGCACAAACCAAACCGCTGGACCTAAAGGACTGAAATTTTGCATGGCGATTCTTCTTATGGTGTAGGGGTGCACTAAGAAAGACTTTTAAAAAATTCTTAGATTTTTTAAAATAAAATTTTTAGGCTGTTTTTGTAACATTCTCTAAGTTTGCATTTAAAGTAATAATCTGAGGGTTATAAAATTTATATCATGAGAAAGATCATAAAAATTCCTTTAAAATGAAATCTTTTTCGAATCTTTAACCCCGTTTTCTGATTTTTGGTAAATTTTTAAAGATTAATTTTTAGAATTTAGTTTATTAAATGCTGATCACGTGATTTCTTTTTCTTTTTGTGATACTTTAAATTAGTTTTGCGTCACGTGCATGACAACAAAATAAATTGACAAAAAAAAATATTGAAACACGTTAAAAGATAAAATTGAATCACTAGTCTCATTGAGATGGAAGTTTTTTAAGAATTTAATTCAAATGAGTATGTTTTATGGATATTAAACATACAAATTAATTGCATACATTGACCGTTGTATTTAATTTGAATAGTAGCGAAGCACATGTATTCAGCTAGTTATAAATTAAATTTACAATGAAATATGTTAACTATGTATATATTTTTTACTCATTAACTATTTTTAAATGTTAGGTATATTTTTGTGTGGCCCAAAACAATTCGTCTTCTTTCAATGTGGCCCTAGGAAGTTAAAAGGTTGGACACCCCTGCTTAATACAGGGAAATGAAACACAGTGGACACCTTTGAATTTGAAATGCAGGAAATTCACGACTAACACTTGTACAAAACGTAGTTCTGGTAACATGATATAAACAGTGAGTCAAATAAGTACTTCTTCAGAGGGGATGATAATGTGTGAAACGAACACTGTTCCTTCGACCTTTCATGAAAAGGGAGGTTTCTAAGTGTGGAACGCTGCTATAGACCATGGGTGGCTAACCGGTCGATCTTCGACATGATATCAGTCGATCGCGCGCCGTAATTTCATAAATTTTTGAACTATCTTAGAGTGAACATAAGCTGCTCATCTTCCATAAAAAATGAGAACTAGTCGATCGCCAACTAAAAAAGAGTTGGACAGCCCCAAGTTGGTCAAGGCGAAAATTTCCTCAAAATTTGGTATATAAAGTAATTTTTTTTTCTTTCTGCTAGTTACAGCTATATCAAATGTAGATAGTTAAATAGATATGGCATTTTCAGATGGCCCTAAATTGTCTGCCCACATTAATTTGTCCGATTCCTTTTATAAATTTCGTACAACCAAGAAAATTATTTGCTTAATGACTCAGCTAGTGAGAAAAGCGGAGCGCGTTAAAACATCGCAGCTGCATGCTCAGCAAAACTATCCTCGCCCCAAAGTCCGAGATCGGATGTTTTGAGAGCATCGTTCCGCCTCTCTTTCGGTCGATTTGTGTTCCGATTTCGGAGGCGGGGAAAGAAGACAAGAATCAGTCTTCCAGATTGGCTAAGAAATCGCTCTCTTTTCGCTGTAGTTTTTGAGGCTGGAATCTCGATTATCTGTCGCAGAAAATATCTGAAATAGGATACTATTTAACTGAAAGGATACTGTAAATATCCTATACTATTTTTCCAAAGCTACGTATCGTACGAATCTCGCAAACGTTTTTCATGGGGTATAAGAAATTTTATATTTTAAAGCAGTGGTGCGCAAACTGTAGGTTGCGAAAAAAACAAAAAATGAAAGGGGTCGCGGATAGTTTGAAGTAAATTTATGTTATTGAATTAATTAATTAAAAATATGCTTTAAATTTTCTATAATTACGTATTTTTAATATTTTTATTTACATTTTTTTATGTGATAAATATTATATGACTGTTATATAAGGTGTCAAACAGTCTTGCAAGGATATATTTACATCGCGTCTATTCTCTTCTAGCTATCTGCGTGAGAGTGGGTTTTCAAAATGAATTATAATAAAAACCATACAACAATACAACAATTAAGACTTAACCCGGAATATGATAGGAGCAGTGGCGCATCCAGGGGGGGGGGTGGCAAGGGGCCCTGGCAACCCCCCAAAGAAATAAATTGCATTATGAATATTGATTTTGCATTATAAATATTTTTATCCATTCATCTCGGCCCCCCCCATGCATTATAAATATTTTTATCTGTTCATCTCGCCCCCCCCCCCAAGAAAAATCCTGGGTGCGCCACTGGATACGAGAGTAGCACTCTCTAATATATAGTATTTCGGCAAATATGGAACAAATATTATTCACGTCTGTGAAGTTGGCCGCCCGACACTGAGATATCCAAATTTTGAAAACGGCATTTGTTTGAGCGTCTTTGTAAAAGAGTTACAAGCATTTCAGTAATGAGCGGGAAGAAACAACCAGCTCCCCCCTACGTTGCGATAAGATGAGATTTTGTGCTCATATAATTCATTTATAAAGGGCACTCAAACAAAACTTTTGGCGCTCAAACGAATGCCGTTTTCAAAATTTGAATATCTCAATGTCGGGGGAGCTGGGTGTTTTTCCCGCTAAAAAATGAAATGCTCATAACTCTTTTACAAAGGGTGCTCAAACAAAAATTTTTGGAGTTCAAGCGACGCTCAAACGAATTCCGTTTTGAAAATCTGAATATTTCAATGTCGCAGACGTATATTACTCGAGGTCTTGGCTTACCCTTCTTATTCATTTTTTGCTATTGTAATTTTATAGAAGTAAATCAAGTTTATGATTTTCGGTGTTTTAATATATAGCTTATCATTAATACATATCTTATTATTTCCAAAGCATACTCTTTTTTTAAATTTTAATTTTTGTTAATTTTTACCTAAATGAAATACAAATACATATTATTATTTCAATATGAAGTTTTGGTCAGATGAGATTCGGCAAGAACAAAAGTGTAGACATTTTTTATTGTTTATATGAATAGTTAATATTATATATACCCATAATCTACAGTTCATTTATTTTAAAAATAATTTCTCAAAATTTGCTTCTTTTTTTTCCCTATCTTTTGTGAACATTTTCCTAATTTAAAAAAATTTTGCTACGACCAAAAGATGTTCATAAGGGGTCGAGTTACTTTCTATTCTTTCTGTTTAAAGATAGTGGGTCGCGGTCAAAAAGAGATTGCGCTCCATTGTTATATAGGAAGAATCCGGACACTTCCATGTGTTTAGGCACACTGTATGTAGCGGGTGAAATAGATCAACAGTACGGAAATAGCAGGTGGAAATGTTACTACAAAAACCAGGACCAGTCATAGATCGCACTAGCTGTACAGCTGGACTTGTTTTGATTATCTACCGCAGAAAGAACCCCCGGAGAGTGAAGAACGCCTTGAATGTGGACAATTGGGTCACTGTTTTTTCCCTCCGTTGGGGGTGGAAGAAGCTTGACCCCCGCTGTCTTGTTGAAAAACTGGACTTTGCTCCCCACTTGAGTCGGGACGTCTGTAGTTATATCGGATATCACTGCTCTATAAAATAGAGAGGGGTATGGTGGTCATTAATTTACCGGCCCTCGGCAGCTATAAATTTTGTCATTTACATGAAACTTGCGGAAAACGCATAACAGGAATAATACCATACCTACAGCACACAGCTGACCCAATACAGCAATAAAGTCCAATAGAAAAGGGGCATTATTTTTTTAGCGTGGATTTTAAGAAATTGTGTTTCCTGTTGTAAATTTTTGTCGTTAATTACTATACAAGGTTTGGGGATTTGAGTTAAATTGGAGAAAAGTAATTCTTTGCGATTTTTCGTTTCTCTTGTCCATTTTTGAATAACTGGGATAGGGTAATAGTATTTTTGGTGGAAGAAGTTCGGCACGGGACGTTTTAAATAGTAAACTCAAACTGATTAATGCAGGTCTTAACAAACATGTTGGATGCTTATTAAATATTCTCTAACTCCCGTTTATCCGTTTTGCGGATTGTCCGTGTTTCGGAGGTGATAAAGGAGTGACGAACTACATTTGGCGTTCCGCATACTACATGATTTATTTTAAAAGCTGCATATCCCTTTTTTTTCTTTTGCGACATAAATTTATTTAAAAACAAGATTTTGAAAACAATCTTCTGTTCATTGAGAAGTTTTTTTTGAGTCTGGTTTTTATGTATTCTTTCGACAATGAGGTAAACAGGGATTTACAGAACATTTCATAAAGTTCAAAGAAATTTGGAATTTCATAGATTGTTTTCATTTTATCTACTCAATTTTTAAACTTTACAAGTATATCTAAGAATGTGATTATCATAGTCATACATTTGAACAACTAATATTATAATGCTGCAAATTTATTTTCGGCTCGGTGATGCTAAAAACAATCTTATAATGATTCCGACGCGTGGGCCCAGTTGGCAAAGGCAGCGATCTGAACGTCACTGCTTTGATGCCCGTCGCTGAAGAATCCACAGCCGTGTACACTAATGGCGGCTGGTACACGAAAAATCCGTCGTGGCTGCAATGTCCCCCAGTTCTCAAATTTACTTGAGTAGGTGCGGGGCCGAGTTCTCGTCACATGACTCGGTTCTAAATTGCGGGACCGGCATGTAGGGGGTAGAGCTGGCCACCTATAGGGTGCCCCTTTAAATGAACGGCCAGCAGTCTCGCGGTGTACTTACAGGCGAATAGCGCCCTTTACACGTACGTTCTTTCCCGCGTGAAACCACAATCCCACGCGATTGAGTGCACGTTGAGTGCACGTGTGAGGGTGTCGGAGAGGAAGGGAAAGCTGCTTTGGAGCATACTTCAAGTTTTCCCGCGCGCAATCCCGTACGCTGCAAGCACTCGCGAAAGAGCGTACGTGTAAAGGGCGCTAATATGTCTAGCGATAAACGCCTCCGCGTTCGGAAAAAGAAAAAATGATTCTGACGTTAGAATATAAATTTCCTTTCCATTGTAAAATAATTTTTTTCAGAAACAGTATTATTATTAGTACTATGTATTTAATCGAATTTAAAAGTCGAGGCTGGTGGATTAGTTTATTTCATTCAGTCACGACAAAAACCTCTACTCAGAACGCGTCCCTCCTCTATTTTCGAGGTCTGTTTCCTGCCCGTGTGGGTAATACGTTTGTTCACAAAGAACAATTTCAACAGTTTGCGCGAGTGTATCAAGTTCCGTAAAATAAACCTAGATCCCGAGTGAGTCTGATTTTTGAAACATTGGAAACCTTTTTTCCAGAAATCAAATGTTGCATGTCTTAGGTTTAACATCTTATTGTTGTTGTTATTTAATGAGCGATCCGCCTTTCTTTAATTATGTAATGTTGTTCCAGTCGCAGGAAAAATATGTACGAACTAGCTGAAAACCCGCGCTTCGCTACGGAGTAACATTCAAATTAAATACAACGGTCAATGTATACAATTAACGCCAAAAAATAAATAAATAAATAAATATATATATATAATAAATACGACGATCAATATATATACAATTGATGTAGAAAAAAATAAATATATTTATAAAAAAAATAGTAAGAGATATTTTTATAGACAAAATAATGTCAAATCGTCTGTCGCATTAGCAAGAAAAAAAATATTTTTTTGTCTATTTAGTTGTTATGCACGTGACGATAAATTTATTGAAAGTACCAGAAAAAGAAATAACGTTATCGGCATTTAATAAATTAAATTCTAAAAATGAATCTTTAAAAATTCACCAAAAATCAGAAAAGGGAGGTAAAGACTCGAAAAAGATTTCATTTTAAAGGAATTTTTAGGATCTTTCTCCTGATATACATTTTACAACCCTCAAATTATTATTTTAAATGCAAACATAAAAAAATTACTAAAACAGCTTAAAAATATAATTTTAAAAAATCTAAGAAGAATTTTTAAAAAATCTCTCTTAGTGCACCCCTACACTATAAGAAGAATCGCCATGCAAAATGTCAGCCCTTTAGGTCCAGCGGTTTGGTCTGTGTGTTGTATGTCAGTCAGTCAGTTACGGAACTGTTTTATATATAGAGATGGTGAGTGTATTCCATATATATATACACTGAAGAGCCCCAAAAAACTGATAAATATGCAAATAACGGAGATATGCATTCAATCACCGTAACGCGATGCGGTCGGCAGTGCCTATATGAGACAACAGGTGTCTGGCGAAGCTGTTAGATCGGTTCCTGCAGCTGCAATGGCAGGTTATCACTATTTATGTGAGTTTGAATGTCGCGTTATAGTCGGCGCACGAGAGACGGGACATGGCATCTCCGAGGTGGCGATGCGATTTGGATTTTCGCGCCCGACCATTTCACGAGAGTATAGTGAATATCAAGTATCCGGTAAAACATGAAATCTCCGACAGCGGTGCGGCCGGAAAATACCTCGAAAGAACGGAACCGTGGACGACTGACGAGAATCCTTAAACGAGATAGACGTGCAACCGTTCCTCAAACTGCTGCGGATTTCAATGCTGGGGCATCAACAAGCGTCAGCGTGCTCAACGAATCGTCATTGCTATGGGCTTTATAAGAACGTATATTTCGAGAGGGGATTTTTCTTACATTGCATTAAAGGATTTATTCTTCATATCAGTTAAATAAATTCCGTTTTGGCCAAGTTCTCTAGATAATTCCCAGGTCGTATTTGAGGAACATCAGTGCAAGTTTTCTTCTGATCCAGTACTTCGAAGGTACATTGATAGTCGTTGTTAAGACTACGCAATTTAACTAAATACTTGTTATGGGTATCTTTCTGTTCTATGCCCCTGAATAAACCATGAATCAGTTCTTCTTTACCCAAACTTTTATTAGTCAGCATATTAGCTGCATACTTACACAAATATGATTTTGTTGACCCAGTGTCAGTCTTTATTCTGACATATTTTTTTATCCTATTACCTTGGAGTTTCGCAATTGAAGTCTGCAAAACAACCGTAGGTTCATGCGTTCCATTTGTAAACATACAGTCTTTATTTATGTTATTTCCACTACTTTTATCTACAGAGAGAATTTCAGTCGATTCATTTTCAGTGGTAGCCGTACGCATGATCCGAAAATAACCCCTAAATAACACATATCGAGCAATTAATCTTAGCTTTGCAGAATCTGGAGAGATGACGGTGTTTGAAGCACCCCCCTTTTCTTACGAGCTTCTCTCTTCTAAAGACCAGCGAAGTGCCTTTTGACAATCAGAACTCGTGTATGTTCGTCCTCGCAGAATATACAACTCGTTAAATTATGTGGTTTCGATTCGGCCGCGCAGGAAACTTCTGTGTTTTCATTATAAGGCGTCCACATTCATCTGCACTGCACAGTATTCTGCGGGGGAAACCAGTGATTTATGGGCACTGCGCTCTGCAACGATCCTGCAATCGAGCGGTTTTTCACAGAGCATCAAAGGCGGGGCGGGGATCACGCTCCTGTCCCGCATTTATCGACCCCAAAATGGTGTCAAGCGGGGTCGGGGGGGGGGGGGCGTACTTGTCTGCATGAATGTGGAAGCGCTATTAGCGGGCTGGGGTGAGCGGGTATTTATGTGCTGGGAATGTCTGCCGCCAAACGAGCCGACGTTCGCTCGCGAATGGAAAGTTGATGCGATAAAAACTTGAGAAGTTTGGAGAGATTATAATTCGTACTTTCACTTTCAAGTTTACTGTATACTCGTTATGCGAGGTTCCACTGTATATATATATATATATATATATATATATATATATATATATATATATATATATATATATATATATATATATGTATATATATATGTATATATACGTATAATGTTATCGGCGGGCGCGCACAATAGCTTTATACTAAAATTATGTAGCTGAGATGAAACATGACAGTGTAGACGTCACACCGAGGTACGAGAGCCGTTGACACATCGGGGAGGTGTCAGCACGGAGAGGAGAGGCGCTGATGGACACACAGAACAGAGACGCGACAGTATCCATGGAACTGATTTATTCAAAAACTCGACCAGACATTCAGCTAAGCCCAGGAACATTTAAGGCCGGACGTAGTAACGCCACCGGTCCTTTGCCGGGGCAGTCAGAAGGGAGAATTTACTTCGTCGTATTGGAAGCAGAGAACAAAAATCCTCTGTCCCGGCTTTTTAAACCATGGTGGCGCTAATGTGACGCAAGATGTTAACATTTCTTTAAGGGGACAGTGGACCTTCAAACATAACTTTTTTTGTTTTGAATGGATTGGCTTGAAATTTGAATATGTCATTAGTACCATAGATATGGAAAAGTTGATAAAATTTAATCATGAAATATTAATAATTTACGAATTATGAATTATTAGTTATATCAAAAATTGGCCTCGTTAAAAATGTTCCATGCGCATTTCTTTTGCATGTAATATGGTAATTTTTATTTACAGGATACCTTATAGAACTAACAATGAAACTTATTGCTCATTTTAAGCATTCGTTAAAAATATAAAGAGAAAAAAATAATAACAGTGAAAACACCCTTTTTGTTACGCAAAATACCTATAAATCATCTTTTCGAGTACAAAATTGAGAAATTCTGAGCTACGAAGCATAATTATTTTCAATAAGATTTATTTGATATACAGTTCAGTATATAAAACTTAAATTTCAAAGCAATACGATCATTAGAAATGCGCCCGGAGCAGTTTGAATATTCGTAGACGTGAAAATTTTTATTTTGAGAAAAACATTTAAAGTCATTGCTATTAGTAACCACGTAGTATCTAAATTAAATACAAATGCCTGTAACTTGGAAAGTAATCGCAGAAATTAAAAATTCTTTTTGCAAAACATTCCTACGCGTCCGTAGTTTCACAATTCAATAAAATAAAAAATCGAATTTTTGGACAAAATTCACAATTTTGAAAGTCCACTGTCCCCTTAATTGGCTAGAATCGGAAACCTGACTTGATTACATAAGGGTCGCATGATGTTCCGAAAGGCGCAACGTACCGAAAATATCACGTGGTGTTGATTCATGTTTCGAAAATATGTTTGGGACTGTACTTTATTGAGAGGGAACCAGGATAATTTAAAATACGCATTAGATATATAGGGTAGGTGGTGGCAAAGGTTTGCAGTTTTGAGTTTTTGGTATTTTACGGGCCTCCATTAGATCTTATCGCCCCAAAAAGTCACTTGTACTGTAGTTGGGTATCTCCTCTACCTTCTATAAAATAATGAATTTTTTCCCGAAAGGTTTAGGAGCCGAATTTTTAATTTTACCAAAACACCTGTTTGCGGACCTTTGCCCCAATCGGTGGGGCAAAGGTTTGCACTGCAAACCTTTCCGGATTATTGGATCTAACAGGACACCTTGCGAATGGATTCCTATTATGTCGAAAAACCTAAAATACAACAAGAGAGTCTATCTTCGTGATATGCGGGATACCGTGTCAGCTGCACATTCGATCGAATACATCGACTCCTGCTTTTGTCGTATTGTAATCCAGTATAATCGCAGGTTTACCACCGTTAAATCACGACTTTAACAATGAATGGAAAGGAATGCAAGGATCAGAAAATCAGACCTGCATTAGAAAGTGTGTAGCTATAAATAGAAACTGCTTAGAACGTTCAACCCTTACATGTAAAAACAAACCATTCAAAATTACGAAAATGTTGCACTTTGTACACGGGTGCGTCCGCTGAAGGGTTAAAGAACGCCTATATAACGATACCGCGATGTTCACTGGACCAACCCGTGGTGTCTACTGACAGCTGGAAAATCCTCCCGAACTGTTGCCACCTCCCGATCCTCTCCACCCCCACCACTCGCTTACCAGTGACCTTCAGAAATATGCGAGTCCCTTCTGCCACACCCCAGCTAGTAGCAAATTTATGATTTAAAACTAAACCGATAAATTTATTTTTAAATAATTACAGGATAAAAAGAACTTTTTATATACCATGTTTTTAAATTTTCCGTTGAATCATATGAACTTGACAATTCAATGTATTAATAGATACTTTTTAAAAATTTTTTTGATGAATTATCCCATCAACTTGAAAGAAAATGAAGTGGATTGGAAGTTAACTTGCATTTAACTTTTCGTTTCCGTTCCGGTCAATACATGGCCGCACCAGTCTACAAAACAAAATTAACTGAAAATTAATTTAATTCTGCTTAAAGATGGCTAAAAGTATTAAAAAAATGCATTGTCATCGTGTTCTGAGCTATTCTAAAAGTTTCAAATGCCTAGCTACTCGGGAAGTTAGTTAAAAATCGATTGCAAGATTTGTACTGGTCAAACACACAAACAAACAAGAAAGCAAGTTAATAAAAGCATGGTAAAAATTCAATCTTTCATTCAGGTGAAAATTTGAGTCTCAATCAATTTTACAATGCTCTTAAATTATTTTAATGTTGTATTTAATATATTTAAAATTATTTAGAAATTATCGTGATATGTCTGACTTCATTTGAGAGATTTTTTCTACGAGATATTTTTAATATCAATTTTTATATATTTTTTGGTTTTTTATTCGAGGCCCCGGCAGATTGTGAGGCCCTAAGCTATAGGTTTTTTAGCTGATACGTAAATCCGTTTACACTGCATCATCAGCAATGGCCGAATGATTCGACTTTTTTCTCAAGTCCCGTTGCATCATTACGCTCACTTGGCTTTTTGCTCGTTAAGACGATTTTTGATAAATCCTTAAGGACGTCAATAAACCTTTCTTTCAGAGGTGGGGAACGCGCGATCTTCTCTTGCGGCCTTCATAAAACTTGTGTTAATTAATATTTAATTGCATAGATTACAACAATTTCCAAATCAACAGAATTAAATAAAGAACGGCATGAATGTATGTACAGTGTCGGCCGAAATAAAGTTGACATTTTGAAATTGTTGTCTAAAGTCGCTACAATTGTATATTTATCCAAATGAGCTTCGTTTACCTTGATTGTACGGTACTTTAACTGCACTTTATATGTCATTTAATGCTCAGAGTTTCTTAGCAATACTACCAGACATGTTATAGGATTTGTACACAAAACTATTTTCTTACTGCTATTGTTGTGACTGACTCCGTGTACGTTAAAACGTATTATTTTTTTCTGCAAAAAAAAAAATAATAAATAATTAATGATTAATGTTATAACAAGTTTTTATCCTTATGTGAATACAAAAATATTTTATATTGTAACTTTTTAAGTCAAATAGTAGATAAATAAGGACTTAATTTTTTGTTGTTACTTTTCTATATAATGCACCAAATTGTTAAAACTATATCAAACTATAATACAAGTAATTTGATAGAAGTCGCATTTATATAGGTTGATCAACTTATGCGGCCTCCTTTATTACTACCTAATTTACACGTGGCCTCCAATGGTGAAAAGGTTGCCCACCTCTGCTATATAGCATGGTAGCTTCCAGACCAACGAGTTGGATTCAGCGTTTTTAGTGTGACGTCGGATTTACTTTCGTAGCAGGCCTGTAGCTTTTGCCATCGTAGTATGCTATGTTCAAAAATATTGTACGCACTTTGCACTGTATCAAACAATTGTTGTATTTCATGGTTTCCCTCTACAGCGTAACCATGAAATACAACAATTGTTTAAAGTGAAATGCAACAATTGTTTTAGTTCTGAAACTTAAATTTAAGTTTCAGAACTATATTTAAGTTATGACTAGCACAGTGCATGAAATGAGCATGAGGTGCCAACTCTTGGATTCTTTTCTGCGTCCATGTTCTGTTCTATAACCAATATTCTTTGTGCCCTTCATACCAGTGGCGTAGCTACATATTTAGCGCCCTGGAGCAAATGAAATCGGTGCGGCCCCTTTTTTTCTCGGAAGAGTTCGGGTGAAATTTGTTTTCTATATACTCTTATTTCGATTTAAAATCTTACTTGATAACAGTTTATTTGAAATTCAAGACATTTCAAGAATAAGAAATTCAATTTAATAAATGTAAATATAATAATAAAACAAACTATAATTCTTTAAGTACGGAGTGTCTACTTATATTAACTACATATTTTATAAACTATATTGACAAAATGTACTTATGCATGTCCAGTTTCTACATAAAAAAACTTCAAAATTGTTGTTTTCTCGCTTTCTCGTTTGCAAATCGGTCAATCACTTTCTCCAGATCAAGTTGACAAGCTATTGCTTTTTCAATTGATATAGAAGCCAAAGAGCTAAGACGGTGTTGTGACATACCCTACCCCTAAAGAAATATTTTTAAAAATTCCCTTAGAATTTTTTAAAAATATTTCTTAGGGGGCATCTAGGGCCTAAGAGCAACATCATTCAGAATTTTAACTTTCTAGAAAATATGTACCAGAGGTAGGTTTTTGTTGTTGCTGTTGTTGTTGTTGTTGTTGTTGTTGTTGTTTTGGGGGGATTAAGCTCCCTTAAACCCCCTAAATTTTGTATTTAAAAAATAAGATTTCTTTGTGCGCTTCTAGGGCCTAAGAGAAACTACCATACAAAACTTCAGCTTCCTAGGTCTCATAATTCTAGAGATACAGTGTGTGTGTGTTTTGGGGGGAGAGGATTAGGCCCCTATTAGCCCCATTAAAATTCTAATTTATTAAAAAAAGATTTCTTAACGAGCACCTAGGGCATAATAGCAACCTCCATGCAAAATTTAAGCATCCTAAGACTTATGGTTCTAATGATTTGAGTTTCTTTAAACATTAATTTTGAATACTTTTTGTGTATTTTTGTTTTGTCATTGGCACGCAATTTTTAATTAGATCTAAAATTATTTATAATCGAAATTTCTTTTTTCATTTCAGATTTTTAAAAAAAATTATCTCATGTGGTTTCCACATACATATTTGTATTTTTATAACATGCTGCTGCTGAAAATGCTTGCCGCCAACTGAAATGCCTCCAACTTTCAGCTATAATACGTAACTATTATGTAGTACTTATTATTTTTAATGTTGCAATATCGACTAACATAATAATTTATAAATAAATCACTTACTTTTAAAATTATACGTCGGCGAATCCTTCAACACGCTGTACGAGTAGATAAGTAATTTAATAATAGTTCTTAAATTGTACGAAGTCTCACGAGCAGAACAATACACTGCTGGCCACTGTAAATGCAACACCCTGAAGGAAGCATGCAAATAACATGAAATTTACAACATGCATTAGCGGAGGTGAGATATGCAAATGATTAGAATTTCAGCGCAGACGCACATCACGCGCGCCTGTGGCGCCACTTCAAACCGCTATTTAAGGCTTGGAGTTTTTGACGATTTCAAGTTCGGCAATTGTGTTTTTCTTGTGGTTTTTTTCAAAAAACGATCAATTATGCCTCGTCGAAAACAGCGATCATCTTTTGAACAACTGTAATGCGGATATGTGATCGTTGGATGCAGGAGGGTACGACAGACCGGCGTGTTCGATCGCATCCACCTCAGCGCACCACTTCACGTGATGACAGGCAAATTGTACGCATGGCAGTGACGGATCGCTCAGTCACATCACGAACCATAGCACAGCACATGCAGTCTGTAACGCATCATCCAGTGTCTGCGCGTACCATTCGACGCCGTTTACAACAGAGTGGTCTGTCCGCAAGACGTCCATTGCTTTGTCTACCCTTGACGCAGAACCACAGACGTCTCCGCCGCCAATGGTGCGATGACAGAAGGATGTGGACGGCAGAGTAGAATGAAATTGTCTTTACTGACGAGTCACGCTTCTGTCTGCAACACCACGATGGTCGCATTCGAGTCTGGAGACACCGTGAAGAGTTGATGCTGAACAGCAGCGTTATGCACCGCCATACTGGTCCTGCACCGGGTATTATGGTATGGGGCGGTATTGGATATCCCTCTCGCACACCTCTAGTACGCATTGCCGGTACTTTAAACAGCCAGCGCTACATCTCCGAGGTGTTGGAGCCAGTTGTCCTTCCTTACCTTCAGGGCTTGCCCACAGCCATATTTCAACAGGATAATGCGCGACCACACGTGGCACGCATTGTCCAACGGTTCTCCGTCAATCGCCAGATTGAATTGCTTCCCTGGCCGCCTCGCTCTCCGGATCTTTCACCGATAGAAATCATGTGGTCTATGGTTGCTCTACGATTGACCCAGATTCCATCCCCAGCTGCCACAGCAGATCGACTTTGGCAACGTGTGGAAGCTGCTTGGTTTGCTGTACCCCAAGAACTCATCCAAAGTCTCTTTGAATGAATGCCGAGGCGTGTGGCAGCGGTGATCTCCAACAATGGCGACTACTCTGGCTACTGATTTTGGCAGGAACCACACTTCACAGAAGTCTATAAATTTAATCATTTGATACTTGGTCAACATGTTATCTACAAAATAAATTTTGTTGTGATATCTCTTGTCTTTCTTGGTGTTGCAATTTGGGTGGCCAGCAGTGTAAATTACAGTCCACTGTCTCAATAAGTTTTAAAAATTGTGTAACACATAACTCACGAATCATCTTGAAATTCTTACACTGCAAGAATATTTGCCTCTATTCTGCACCGATGTTAAGGCTGTTATGTATTAAAGAAAAAAAAACTCTGTTCGGACCCCTGCATCTTTTTTTTTTCTTGTAGTGGGAAGAGTCGGTAAGTTGACCGTTAGAGAATTCTACCCCCGCCCGTTTAAGGATTGTATTGACTCTTGCCATAGGGTTTGAAGATGCTTCGGACATCTCAATTTTCCTGATAAGACACTCAACTGGTAACCTTTGATGCTGCAGTCACACACATCTAGACAATTCTTCAGTACGCAGTCCCCCGACACCTGTTGACGCATTTGGGAGTCGATTAGTCACGGTCCTCCCCCCAAGGTCCCTCGAATCTCTTTGTTGATCTGTGGAAAACACCGACTGAGGGGAGGATCGCTGCAGAGCGCTCCCCATAAATCCCTCGTTTCCCCCCCTGAATACTCTGCAGTGCAGATGTGTGTGGCCGCCTTATGAGAATATCTACTAGTGTCCGACACCGGGCAAAAATTCAATGCGCGGCCTGGCCGGAGGCTGATCAGAAGCTTTTATCAGACTCTAGTCGCAGCTTACGATCGATCAGGCTCGAATTATAAAATTAAAATTTAGAGAGACTTTCACAAAATTATTGATAAATTAAAGATATATATATTTGAACTTTGATTGATGTATATATTTGAACTTAAAAGGCCTTTTTTGTTCCAAGGGGAATACAAAACTCCCAAGAGTCATTTAAATGAGCATTTACACTATTTGAACACTAAATGAACATTATACTATAAAATGCTGATAAAAAATAAATAAAAACCATCATTTTTCTGTTTCTCAGTTTTATGTTACAGAAAAAGCTTAAAAATATTTTTGGTGTAAGATATTTAGATCAGATAGGAATGGGACATTTTCACTCGATATCATCTGTTTTTACGTGTTTTCTGACAGGTTTGCAGGGTAAAATACGTATACTAATTTAACAGTTTTTAACTAAATCAATTTTGTTTCGACATACCTAATTACTTGCATTTTTCCCATAACACAGTGCTTCTTAAAATTCACAATAAAAATTAATAATGGCAACAAGATTCAAATTTTTTTTTTCTGTTAAAGCGGAGGCACTTGTCTTCAAACATTCGCCTATAATTCGCCGCAGTTTAGTGTCCGTTTTATTATGGTGGCACCATATAGGCGGCAGCATTACCCCCTATGAAGGGACGACACAAACGGAGGCGTTTTCGTGGCGCGACGCCGGGATTCGATCCGAGCACCCTCAGCACCGAAAGCCAGCGAGCTGTACCACAGGGCCGCCACAAACTAATTGATGTAGTTCAGGCATCGGGGCACGATGTATAATGTATGATTGTCTCTATGAGCAGTTTTCAAATGCATTTATGAAATTGTTCAATACATTCAAAATCTCCATTGATCTGTTTTTAATATTTCTAACAATTTAAGATGAACTTGAAAGAAAGCTTTAGAAATTATTAGTGTTGTTTCTGATGTCCCTTGACCGATAGTATCTATCAGTTCAAGTCCAATTAAGGCTATTGGCAGGAGTGGTACGACTCCAGGTTTTAATAGCACCGTGAGGGTCGGAGTCCGACTTGGCTAAAGGGCCGGTCCCGTTATTCAGAACCGAGGCAAGTGAAGAGACCGATGCACTTGACCCAACACCTCCAGAGGTAATGTGAGAACTTGGAGGACATTGCAGCCACGACAAATTTTACGTGCACCGGCCGCCATTAGTGTACACGGCGGTGAATTTGCAGCGACAAGCATCGAACCAGAGACGTTGAAATCACTGGCCCGCTGCTCTTAAGCCGGCCACTCACGTAGACTTCCGTCATCTGTGATGACGGGCTTTTGGTACCTCAGGCACCAAGAGTCTCCGTCAGTGGGGTGTCTTGGTGAGACGTCAGATGATAAAAATGTTGTGTCTGGAATTTCAATCCAGACCGAATTCCTGGCGCGAGAAGTCTCCGTGAGTGGGGTACTGTACGCTAGATACCAGGCGCCTGAAAGTTAGCCTGCAGTTTACCGCATGTTTTCGAACATAATGGAAGCTGAAAAATTATTCTTTAATCCCGAATTTTTAATATCGTTCATTGAACTGTATAGAAAATTTATGAATAAACAATTTTTCAAATAAATAAGTAAATAAACAAAATTAAACTTATTACAAAATGTCATTTATTTCAAATTTTTCTAAATATTTAATTTTTTTGTAATTTTTGTAATATTATTTGTTTAAAAGCGGGGAGACCACCTTTGCTCTCACAAAAATGCACTGATTTTACTACCAAGCTTAATGTGTTGTCAAACAGTTAATTTGTAATTAATTTAAACCAATTTTTTAGAGTGAAATGTACAAAGCTTTATCTGATAGAAAACAAAAGCAGAATTATTGGGAGATTATTAGAAATTATTTTATATAAAACAAAAGTTAATGTTTTATGAATAATGAATACACTGCGTGCAGATTTTTTTTAAAATATGAGATATATATATTAAATTATTTGTATGTATTCTATCCGTAGGTAATATTTTAATCTACACCTAAAATAACTACCCTATTTCACATAAATATATTTTTAAAACATTCACATAAATATATATTTATAATATATATTTTAAATATATATTATTCACATAAATATATATTTAAAAGCATCGTAATGTACAAGAAATATCATAAAATGTTTTTTTAAAAAAATGCTGTAAAATTTAATATTATGTACTTACGTAAATTTAGGTGGAAATTATATAAACATACTAGATATCTTGTATACAAAATTTTAGCAATTTGTGACCATTAGTTTTGAAGAAATAGTGCGCACAAGTTTGAAAAATAAGTTTTCAGAAAAAGCCATTTAAAGTTTAATTTTCTAAAAATCACTGTACTATTAGCTTTATACATTTGGCCATAAAATCGGTTCTAATTGTAGTATCGACTTCATTTTTTTTTAAAGATTTCTTACATTCCATTCTTCAAAATTAAATATAAATAAAAATTTAGATATATAATTGAATAATGAAGAGGGTAGTATGGATTTGGAGAGCCACGTGGAATAAATAACTGATGCAATACGACAATTATTATTATTGAGTAAACATCTTTATTTTTTAGTTTATTAAATGTATTAATTAATAAAAAGAAAAAGCAAAGAAAATGGCATAATTTTATAAAATTGTATTAAATCATGAAGTTTTACCAACTCACTGTGCCGATGTTATTAAAATAACATCGAACTGAGCTAAATCGGGCATCACGAATGGGCGAAGGCAGGTGAACGAGACGGAAAATATCCGGCGCCTCAGACACCGAGAGTCCCCGTGAGTGGCTGATGCCTGGTATCCGAGGCGCGAAAATTCCAGCCGCCCCAGATGACGGAAGTCTACGTGAGTGGCCGGCTTTAAGAACTGGTCCACCGCGCTCTTGAGACTGAATATTGAAACTTAATATTGAAATGATTAGTGATACTATTTATGAAAGAACTTTTTAAAATACGTATTTTTAAACTGACAGACAAAATTTCCATTTAGACTTAGTCCCTCATAAAGTCTTAACTTCTTTTTAATTTCGAATGTTTTGACTAAACGTACATCTGTGCTGAGCTTTTACAGTTAACCTAATATTTGCACTCTAATTTTACTACTAATAAAATTATTTACTCGCCTCCATTTTTGCCCGAATGCAACTATTTTTTTCAACAGTCTTCCTAACTAAAACTTATTTTATCGACAAAACTATAAAAGTTTAAGATAAAACTGAAAACTGCTATTACAATTTAGTTTAATTTCTATTTATTATGATTACATTTTGGAATTTGGTTGCACATTGCACCCAAATTCCAAACACGAGTAAACACGTTATTGACTTCGGTGGTGTTTACGGGATTCTAATTCAATGAATTATGATAGTTATAGTTATGCTAATAATACAAATATAATTACATCTGTTTATTTGCAATATTAGTGCATCTGATTTGTGATTTGCACTAATATTGCAAGTATAACATTTGTGATTGAAAGCCAAACACAAATGTTATATTTGCTGATATGTTTTTGTACTGTGCCCATTTTTCAATCTTTTTCGGTTAACTCAAATAAAGTTTAACTAAGTATTCATATTATTGCTAGGGGTGCGTAAATTTTGCATAAAAATATCGAAATTTCGCAAAAAAAGTACAATATATAAAATTTTGCATTCCTTCGCAATTCGCAATATATATATATATATATATATATATATATATATATGTATATGTATATATATATTTGGATAGGTAAGTAACAGAATTCTTAGTGACAGTTGAGAAGGGCCTCTAATTTTTTTTATCTTTGCCCCGTAACAGACTGTCCAGCGTGGGACAGCAACTCCCCGTTTGTTTATAGATGTGAGGGAAGACCCACACTTCTCAGAAAAGGGGCTGCCTTTCGTTGCCACCTACACCAAGGAGTGTCCAGGCGTGGGGAGCGAAAGAGAAAGGAATTTTGAAACCCCCAGTGTGGGAGGACAAAGGAGGCTGATCCTGAGTGGAGACTCGGAGCAAATCCGTAGATCTCTCAGTTAAAGACCGTGGATGGTCTTAGTTAAGCAATTATCGCAATAAATTACTATTATTAACTAATTTTGTTTCCTTTAGAGCCATTTATTACCGAGTTTTTGCCGAAAAGTAGAAAAAAATTTATTTTTGCATTTATTCGCTCATATCGGCAAATTTCCCATTTATTCGCATCTACTTCGTAAATACGAAAATTACGTATCCCTGAGTATTGAACACTGCTTTGTGTACAAATATTATTTATAACATTACTCTTCCGTTTAAACGCAGGATAGTGAAACCGGAAGTACTTTAATTTGTCATACACAATATTAGTTTTAATATTTGATAGTTGATTTCTTTCCTAAATAACTTACATTTGTCATTCAATAGATGTAATTGAAATGGATTCAGATGTGTCAACTGCTCCTTAATACGAGGAGTTTTTCCAACAAAAATGTTGAATGCATGTATACTCCAGTTATTTTGACAAATGAAACAGCAGTGCTGAAATGCGTTTTCCAACGTCTTCTCTTCCTCACTTTTATTAACGAGAAATTAGTTTTAAAAGAAACAATCTCAGAAAACCCCGAATCTTCAAGGAACTGCTCAGATGATTCCAGTAAATTTTGGAGCGATATAGCAAATATTTTGAATTCTAATTTCGATTTCAGTCGGATGAGTTATTTACCCAGGCAAACGAAGAATCGCCCTAACATAATGGACAGGGTGATCTTATGTTACCTCTCACACTAGTAGAACCGGATATAAAAAAGTTTATATTTGGCGCTCAGGGGATTCACCGGATACATGTAACTTCTTTGCAGTCCAACACAACTTATAATACGTATAGTAAGTGCCTATAGTAGTGCTTTTAAACATTCTTAGCAACCATCATACATTTTTATAGGTTTATTAGAGGTATATAAAGTGTTAAATTTATAATGAGAATTTTCTGAAATCAAAATTATGATAAGTACATTCTAATAAATTTAGGTGCTTATAGTTTTATTTACTTAAAAATATTTCATTCATTTTTTTGTATATTTTATAGAAAATCTGACAAATAGAAATTTTTTTATGCAAAAGTTTTCACAAATTTTTGTTTCATTCTTTCAAATTTTGCGCCCCCATGGTTCGTGCGCCTGGAGCAGTCCGCTCCAACTGCTCCACGGTAGCTAGGCCCCTGCTTCATACACTGTCTATCAATGAGTATTTGGACAGCCATGCAAATGACGACATCTGCGGTCCTGATATACGTCACGCCCTCCGCCGTCGAATATCGTGTAGGGAAACAACATTGGCATGAGTCGCATGCAAGATGCCACCGAGTGCAGAGTTATCTGATTTCGAGAAAGGTGTAATTGTCGGGAGTCACAGAAATGGCCGATCCTTAGGGGACATATCTGGCGAGCTGCATGACCCAAAACCGAGAGTGGCCTATGAATGTGATTCAGAAGTGGAAGGTGAGCGGTGATTGCCGGAATGTGCCCCGAATCGGTAGACACACGAAACTGGGAGATAGACACCGACGGGTGCTGTCCAGGGAAATTCGGAAGAGCCGCACCCAACCGACGGCCCACATACTCCAAGAGTTTCAAGAGACATCCGGGAGTCTTGTTTTCATCAACACCATCCGTAAGGAAGCACATCTGCTTGGTTTTCAGGGACGTGCTGCCGCCCATAAGCCAGAGTCCAACCGCGCTGCTCGATTAATGTGATGCAAAGCCCGTCCAAAGTGCACCGTAGATCAGTGGAAACGGGTTCTCCGGAGCGATGAATCAAGGTTCAGCCTCTACCGTTCGGATGGCAGGGTCTGGGTCTGGCGTCTGCCTGGAGAACGCCTCCTGCCAGAATGCATTGTGCCCACAGTAAAGTTCGGCGGAGGTGGAATTATGGTCTGGGGGAGGGTTCTCCTGGTATGGACAGGGACCCTTGGTCCCAATTCATGGTAAGCTCAACGCCGACGCCTACTGCACTATTTTGGATGACAGTGTGCTTCGTTTGTTACGGCAGTTTTACGGGTTGGACCCATGTTACTTCCAGGACGACAACAACAGATGTCACGTTGCGAGGTCCACCACGGATGGGTATGGTGACAATGGGATTAACCGAATGCACTGGCCTTCCCAGAGCCCAGGCCCGAACCCTATCGAGAACCTCTGGGACGAGTCGGATCGCCGAATTAAGGGGTGCAACAACCGTCCAGCATCGTTGAAGTAACTTACATGTCTTCTCCAAGCCGAGCGGAAGAAAATACCACTAGCCGCCATACAAGGACTTGTGGAGAGCATGCCCCGGAGGATTGAGGCTCTACCAACTATTGAATATGAATAAATTTTGTTTTTCTTCTCTATCACAGGTGTCCAAATACTTACTGGCAGATAGTGTATATATATATAGAAGGCTAATATATACTGCGTCAGAGGAATGAATATATGTACTGTAAATCCTGAATAACACGCTACTAAAATGCTGTAGGTGCTTCGAAACAGGTGTGGAATTCTCTCGAGCGTCAATCCCAAAGGACCGAGAGACATCTTTGTTATTTTCAGGAAAAGAATTTTGCCGGTTCCGCAAGTTAAAGAGACATTGTATTCAGGCCCAGATTTCCGCATGGGCAAGTGGGGCATTTGCCCAGGGCCCCCAAATTTATGGGGCCCCTTAATTTAGTATTAAGTTGTACATATTTTTGAAAATTTGGTTTTAGGTTAATTCAGTAAAGGTGGGCAGTGGCGGATACAGAAAAAAATCCTGGGTGGGGCACAGTGCACCCACTATATTCATTTCAAAAGAAAATTTTCCTGAATTTATTTATTAACATTAAAAGTAAATTAATTAACACATTATTATTATTATTTTTCAAATGTTTGACTTTTTGGTCGAAAATTTTTTTGAATTTCCGGTCCGAATTTATGGGGGGGGGGGGGGGCCTTGGTGAGTGTCCCACATGTTCATGTGGAAATCTACTCCTGGAGGGGGAGGGCACATGGTCTCCCTCTGGATCTGTCCTTGGAGGGGGCCCCCCAAAGTCTGCTTTGCCCAGGGCCCCATTGGGTCAAAGTCGGGCTCTGATTGTATTAAGACCCTGTTCTTGGACCCTCACCCAATGACTCACACTCAGCTGTTAATTATCCTGCGTACCAGCAACTTAAAAAAAAAAAATAATAATATATATATATATATATATATATATATATATATACACATACATACATGCATACACATATATATATATACACTGCTGGCCACCCAAATTGCAGCACCAAGAAAGACAAGAGATATCTCAACAAAATTTATTTTGTAGATAACATGTTGACCAAGTATCAAATGATTAAATTTATAGACTTCTGTGAAGTGAGGTTCCTGCCAAAATCAGTAGCCAGAGTGGCCGCCATTGTTGGAGATCACCGCTGCCACACGCCTCGGCATTGATTCAAAGAGACTTTGGATGAGTTCTTGGGGTACAGTAGACCAAGCAGCTTCCACACGTTGCCAAAGTTGATCTGCTGTGGCAGCTGGGGATGGAATCTGGGTCAATCGTAGAGCAACCATGGACCACATGTTTTCTATCGGCGAAGGATCCGGAGAGCGAGGCGGTCGGGGAAGCAATTCAATCTGGCGATTGACGAAGAACCGTTGGACAATGCGTGCCACGTGTGGTCGCGCATTATCCTGTTGAAATATGGCTGTGGGCAAGCCCTGAAGGTAAGGAAGGACAACTGGCTCCAACACCTCGGAGATGTAGCGCTGGCTGTTTAAAGTACCGGCAATGCGTACTAGAGGTGTGCGAGAGTGATATCCAATACCGCCCCATACCATAATACTCGGTGCAGGACCAGTGTGGCGGTGCATAACGCTGCTGTTCAGCATCAACTCTTCACGGTGTCTCCAAACTCGAATGCGACCACCGTGGTGTTGCAGACAGAAGCGTGATTCGTCAGTAAAGACAATTTCATTCCATTCTGCCGTCCACATCCTTCTGTCATCGCACCATTGGCGGCGGAGACGTCTGTGGTTCTGCGTCAAGGGTAGACAAAGCAATGGACGTCTTGCAGACAGACCACTCTGCTGTAAACGGCGTTGAATGGTACGCGCAGACACTGGATGATGCGTTACAGACCGCATTTGCTGTGCTATGGTTCGTGAAGTGACTGAGCGATCCGTCACTGCAATGCGCACAATTTGCCTGTCACCACGTGAAGTGGTGCGCTGAGGTGGATGCGATCGAACACGCCGGTCCGTCGTACCCTCCTGCATCCAACGATCACATATCCGCATTACAGTTGTTTGGTTTCGTCCAACACGACTACCGATTTCCCTGAAAGATAATCCACAATCTCGGTAGGCCACTATCCTTCCTCTGTCGAACTGGGATACTTGATCAAAAGATGATCGCTGTTTTCGACGTGGCATAATTGATCGTTTTTTTGAAAAAACCACAAGAAAAACACAATTGCCGAACTTGAAATCGTCGAAATCTTCAAGCCTTAAATAGCGCTTTGAAGTGGCGCCACAGGCGTGCGTGATGTGCGTCTGCGCTGAAATTCTAATCATTTGCATATCTCACCTCCGCTAATGCATGTTGTAAATTTCATGTTATTTGCATGTTTCCTTCAGGATGTTGCATTTACAGTGGCCAGCAGTGTATATATATATATATATATATATATATATATATATATATATATATATATATAAGAAAAATATCATCTCATTTTAAATTTAAACTCATTTAGTATTCGGTCTACGATTATATAATTTTAGGCTATGAAAAAAAAAAAAAATACGCTGGGATTTTTTAGTATTGGGAATTGCCCCTAGTGCCGCCAATGATATACGCCCTATTGGTTCCCCCTTAAAAATACTTGTACAAATATTCAGGTCTGTTGCACCAAAACTCATTGGAAAAGTATTTCGAAATTATTTATAGTCTAAAATCAAACTTCAAACGATGTTTGATTTATTCCATAAAATCCAGGTTCGATGAGAAGGAGAGGTATACTCTGGAGTGCCGGGCAATAGGTCAGTACATGAAACCATAGGGCCCATGATTCCAAACAGAGCCGGCCATCTAGGGGGTGCGGCTCTCAGCATGATCAAAAGCTAAAATAATGTACTCTTGCACATGACTTGATTTTGAATGAAAGGGATGTAAATAACGCTCGAGACTTATTGCAATACATACTAAATAATAATTATAATGAGTTATTTCTAAATGTATTAACTGAGTTAAGACTTTTCTTTACGTTGCCAGTTACTATAGCAAGGGCTGAGCGCTCTTTCAACAAATTAAAATTAATAAAGAATTGCCAAGCATGCGTGCAAAACGCTTAAATGCACTTGCTATATTAAGCATCGAAAAATAAATTGCAAAAAATTGTAATTTTTCTGAAGTTATTATCACGCATTAAATAAACATGCATTAGTAATATATGTTCGTGCTTAAATTTATTTTTTTTTTTACTTTAAAAATAATTTAGGGCCCCAAATGGTTTCTTGCACCCAGACCCCTTTACAGAGAAGGCCGGTACTGTTTCCAAATTTCCAACTGATTTCGAAATGCAAAAGACAATAAACTTCTCTTTTGAAACAACAAATGGAGATTATTTTTAACGCTACTTATATTCCCAGCTTTTATTTCCTAATTTTATTTCGTGTTCCCGCTCAAAATTGTTTATTATTCGTAAACAGAACAAAACAACCGGGCTTGCACATCTCGCATCCGGTTCATTTCTCCTCCCTTGAACTTGAAAGCAATATGCAGATTGCAGATACGATGTTTGAGACGGAGAAACTCTATCACGTGTCTCAAGCGCCGTGTTGTTTATCTCACCCATTACTGCAGCAGTGCACAGCAGAGTACGGTGACATTTTATTCCTATCGTATCGATGAGTTTGTAATGGGTAAGTAACTTAATTTGTAATCGTCATGTAAAAGTAATGAATAATTTTGTTTCCACTACGTGTACCAAATTTTAGTTGACGATTTATACCCTTAATCGGAACCCTTTGCACTCTTAAACCATAAATTAGATCTGTCGTAAATTTTTCCATTTTTTCCACCATTCTGAAAATGAGTAATTACAGTGGCTCCCAAAAGTGTTCGTACACTTACGATTTTAAATGATATAGGGCTCTATCCATTAATTAAAATGAATATTTCAGAATGGGTATTTAATAATAAGATCTATAATCTATTCTTAACAAAATTACATGAAATATTTTGAAAACATAGTAAAACTTTATTTTTAAGAGACCAGTAATCAAGAAGTAACAAAAACTATCTCACTAAAGTCATCGTACACTGAAATATTTTCGGATAAATTCATAATTAAAATTATCGTCTGGCGCTTTATTTTTATTTTTCAATTGTGGTGGCATTTAAAATATCGTTTGACTTTAATTTTTGCTTGCCTACTCCGTAATATTCTATTTATTATTTAAAAATGGCTCGTAGTCGTAAAAAAACGACAAACAGCATTCCAAAATTGATTAATTTTCATCATAGTAGTGGTAAATCAGTTCGGAATATTGCTAATTTACTTAACTCGGGGATTCCCAAACTTATCCAAGTCGTGGCACACTTAAGAGAATTAGAAATTTTTCACGGCACCCTCGTCATATAATATCTGTTTTTTCCAAGTGTACGATGGCTTTTGTGAGATAAAGTTTTGATTATTGGTTTCTTAAAAATAAAGTTTTACTATGTTTTTAAATTATTGTATGTAGTTTTGTTAAGAATATATTTTAGTTCTTATTAAATACCCATCATGAAATATTGATTTTAATTAATGAATAGACCTCTATTTCATTGAAAATCATAAGTGTACGAACACTTTTGGGAGTCAATGTATTTTCTTTTAATAGTACCAGTAGCGCACCCAGGATTTAATCTTGGGAGGGGGGGGGGGGGGGGGCGAGTTGAATGGATAAAAATATTTATAATGCAATTTCTATTTCTGTGGGGAGGGGGCAGCCACTGAATAGTACTATATTAAACTGTACATAATACAACTGAATGATGTAATAACTTATCCTACAGAGCAGGTATGCTTGATATTTATGTAGATTGTTAGCGTGTCTTGGTGGTATGAATGCATCTCATAGTTTTCTCCAATGTATGGAGATATTCCATATCATAAATAACCTGTCATCTATAGAGCAAATTTGACGCTTTGTTAGTTTTAAGAAAATAATTTTTGTCACAAAATGATTATCAGCTTTGAACAACAAGAAAATTTTGATAAATTATGAAAATTTTGAAATTAAGAATGTCTAATTTATCTGCAAATTACAGGAATGGTACTTTTACTTTCAACTAACAATGTTGGATCTCTGTTGTGTATACCTCCTCGATTAGTAATCATTAATTCTGTCACCCAAACTAAAATCTTTTCTGTAAATAGCTTACTGTATTGAATTATAACTTATTCTCTATTGCATTCTATATTAGCCTGTTTTATAACAGCTTATTTTGTTTCTTTCAGGACCTGTAAAAATGACATTCCAATCATTCTGGATAGCTGCAGTGACTACCTTGGTAAGTTTTTTATACTATCTTAAAACTACTCTGAATGCTAGTTTACATATTATTTCTAACATTGGTCATCAAGCTAGGTTTTTTTTTTTTTTTGGTCTTTTATTCATCATTATTTTTGTCTCATCAAAAACAGCTAAAGAGAAAAAATGATATTGCAGTTTTGTGCATTACTGTGCAGAATAGTTATATGTCCTTTCGTGCTTGAATTTTACGTGCATATTGTGTTGCCTGAAATTTGATAATTCAAGATGTTGGTTACCAAAATGAAACCATTTCTGTAACTTCAAAAATATGCATTGAGAATTTCCTTCACATAATGCAATGACAATGAAAAATTCCCCTATTGAGAAGAATGCTGATATGCAATTTCACGCTTTTGACTGGTCTATGATTAGACATTTTCAGCCATATAAAAATTTAAATTTATAGATTTTACAAGATGTAATAACAGAAATTTTGGATCCATTCATACAGGAATAATATTGAGAGTGAGAAGCCATAAAAGAAATGCTGCTTGTATCTTCAGTTCCAAAGGCAATCTGCATATTATAAAACTAATCAAACAAAAAAATACATGAGAATGATTTATATTTAATCTTCTTCTAGACAGAAGTAAACTGATTTTGCTTTATCAAATATGTAATTGCAAAAGCTGCAATGCACAACTGTTCTTCCAAATTAATATTAACACACATGTGCCTTACTAAAGAATTTCCAGATATAATAATTGCAAAGCAGTTTTTCATGACATTTCTTACACAAATCTATACCTTAAAATTTCCTTTGATATGAATTTGTTCATTGCATGCAAATTGTAATTAAATATTATTTAAGATTTAACTAATATAAAATCTACTCTATCTAAGGATACCCTGTAATATTTTTATCAATTTTTAACTGATTCTATTCTCTTTGTTGGAAAAAATTGCAATAAATAAGTAATATTACAAATTGAAACAAAAAGCACTGAATAAATTCAGTGCATCTCTTTTTCCTTAAATTTGTTCAGGTTATCTTAACAGCTGAGCAATTTCTCTTCCAAAGACTTTTGTAAGGCAGATATTTGTGTTGATTCTTTTTTCTTTTGTGAGTCTGCCAGTGGATCTCCAAAAAATGATTCATAACTTCTCATATGTCTGTATAAATTAAACACATCTGTTAAAATAAATTTCTCCAGATTTTAAGAATTGTTACACCTTTTTGTAAAGGAAGAATACTGCTATGCATAACTATTATTCCAAATTAATATTAGTACAGACATTTTAGTGCATGTGCATCACCTTAATGAATTTCCAAATATTATAATTGCAAAGCAGTTTTCTTGAAATTTTTATGCAAATATATATGTGAAGATTTTCTGTGATAATAGTGTTGTCATTACAAGGGAATCATTATTAAATGTTTTTTGACATTGAACTGATATAAAATCTATTCCATGTCAGGATACCCTGATATATTTTGAACTGATTCTCTTGTATCTATGGAAAGAAAATTGCAATGCATAAGTAATATTGCAAATCAAAAGATATAGCACTGAATAATTTGAGTGCATCTCTTTTTCCTTAAATTTGTTCAGGGTGTGATAACAGCTGAGCAATTTCTCTTTCAAAGTCTTTTGTTAGGCAGACATGTATGTTTTACTTTTCTGATTCTTTTTGAGTCTGCCAGTGGATCTTCAAAAAATGATTCATAATTTCTCATATGTCTGTATAAATTAAACCCATGTGTTAAAATAAATTTCTCCACATTTTAAGAATATTTATACCTTTTTGTAAAGGAAGAATACTGCTATGCATAGCTATTATTCCAAATTAATATTAGTACAGGCATTTTAGTGCATGTGCATCACCTTAATGAATTTCCAAATATTATAATTGCAAAGCAGTTTTCTTGAAATTTTTATGCAAATATATATGTGAAGATTTTCTGTGATAATAGTGTTGTCATTACAAGGGAATCATTATTAAATGTTTTTTGACATTGAACTGATATAAAATCTATTCCATGTCAGGATTCCCTGATATATTTTGAACTGATTCTCTTGTATCTATGGAAAGAAAATTGCAATGCATAAGTAATATTGCAAATCAAAAGATATAGCACTGAATAATTTGAGTGCATCTCTTTTTCCTTAAATTTGTTCAGGGTGTGATAACAGCTGAGCAATTACTCTTTCAAAGTCTTTTGTTAGGCAGACATGTATGTTTTACTTTTCTGATTCTTTTTGAGTCTGCCAGTGGATCTTCAAAAAATGATTCATAATTTCTCATATGTCTGTATAAATTAAACCCATCTGTTAAAATAAATTTCTCCACATTTTAAGAATATTTATACCTTTTTGTAAAGGAAGAATACTGCTATGCATAACTATTATTTCAAATTAATATTAGTACAGGCATTTTAGTGCATGTGCATCACCTTAATGAATTTCCAAATATTATAATTGCAAAGCAGTTTTCTTGAAATTTTTATGCAAATATATATGTGAAGATTTTCTGTGATAATAGTGTTGTCATTACAAGGGAATCATTATTAAATGTTTTTTGACATTGAACTGATATAAAATCTATTCCATGTCAGGATACCCTGATATATTTTGAACTGATTCTCTTGTATCTATGGAAAGAAAATTGCAATGCATAAGTAATATTGCAAATCAAAAGATATAGCACTGAATAATTTGAGTGCATCTCTTTTTCCTTAAATTTGTTCAGGGTGTGATAACAGCTGAGCAATTTCTCTTTCAAAGTCTTTTGTTAGGCAGACATGCATGTTTTACTTTTCTGATTCTTTTTGAGTCTGCCAGTGGATCTTCAAAAAATGATTCATAATTTCTCATATGTCTGTATAAATTAAACCGATCTGTTAAAATAAATTTCTCCACATTTTAAGAATATTTATATTTTTTTGTAAAGGAAGAATACTGCTATGCATAACTATTATTCCAAATTAATATTAGTACAGGCATTTTAGTGCATGTGCATCACCTTAATGAATTCCCAAATATTATAATTGCAAAGCAGTTTTCTTGAAATTTTTATGCAAATATATATGTGAAGATTTTCTGTGATAATAGTGTTGTCATTACAAGGGAATCATTATTAAATGTTTTTTGACATTGAACTGATATAAAATCTATTCCATGTCAGGATACCCTGATATATTTTGAACTGATTCTCTTGTATCTATGGAAAGAAAATTGCAATGCATAAGTAATATTGCAAATCAAAAGATATAGCACTGAATAATTTGAGTGCATCTCTTTTTCCTTAAATTTGTTCAGGGTGTGATAACAGCTGAGCAATTTCTCTTTCAAAGTCTTTTGTTAGGCAGACATGTATGTTTTACTTTTCTGATTCTTTTTGAGTCTGCTAGTGGATCTTCAAAAAATGATTCATAATTTCTCATATGTCTGTATAAATTAAACCCATCTGTTAAAATAAATTTCTCCACATTTTAAGAATATTTATACCTTTTTGTAAAGGAAGAATACTGCTATGCATAACTATTATTCCAAATTAATATTAGTACAGGCATTTTAGTGCATGTGCATCACCTTAATGAATTTCCAAATATTATAATTGCAAAGCAGTTTTCTTGAAATTTTTATGCAAATATATATGTGAAGATTTTCTGTGATAATAGTGTTGTCATTACAAGGGAATCATTATTAAATGTTTTTTGACATTGAACTGATATAAAATCTATTCCATGTCAGGATACCCTGATATATTTTGAACTGATTCTCTTGTATCTATGGAAAGAAAATTGCAATGCATAAGTAATATTGCAAATCAAAAGATATAGCACTGAATAATTTGAGTGCATCTCTTTTTCCTTAAATTTGTTCAGGGTGTGATAACAGCTGAGCAATTTCTCTTTCAAAGTCTTTTGTTAGGCAGACATGTATGTTTTACTTTTCTGATTCTTTTTGAGTCTGCCAGTGGATCTTCAAAAAATGATTCATAATTTCTCATATGTCTGTATAAATTAAACCCATCTGTTAAAATAAATTTCTCCACATTTTAAGAATATTTATATTTTTTTGTAAAGGAAGAATACTGCTATGCATAACTATTATTCCAAATTAATATTAGTACAGGCATTTTAGTGCATGTGCATCACCTTAATGAATTCCCAAATATTATAATTGCAAAGCAGTTTTCTTGAAATTTTTATGCAAATATATATGTGAAGATTTTCTGTGATAATAGTGTTGTCATTACAAGGGAATCATTATTAAATGTTTTTTGACATTGAACTGATATAAAATCTATTCCATGTCAGGACACCCTGATATATTTTGAACTGATTCTCTTGTATCTATGGAAAGAAAATTGCAATGCATAAGTAATATTGCAAATCAAAAGATATAGCACTGAATAATTTGAGTGCATCTGTTTTTCCTTAAATTTGTTCAGGGTGTGATAACAGCTGAGCAATTTCTCTTTCAAAGTCTTTTGTTAGGCAGACATGTATGTTTTACTTTTCTGATTCTTTTTGAGTCTGCCAGTGGATCTTCAAAAAATGATTCATAATTTCTCATATGTCTGTATAAATTAAACCCATGTGTTAAAATAAATTTCTCCACATTTTAAGAATATTTATACCTTTTTGTAAAGGAAGAATACTGCTATGCATAGCTATTATTCCAAATTAATATTAGTACAGGCATTTTAGTGCATGTGCATCACCTTAATGAATTTCCAAATATTATAATTGCAAAGCAGTTTTCTTGAAATTTTTATGCAAATATATATGTGAAGATTTTCTGTGATAATAGTGTTGTCATTACAAGGGAATCATTATTAAATGTTTTTTGACATTGAACTGATATAAAATCTATTCCATGTCAGGATACCCTGATATATTTTGAACTGATTCTCTTGTATCTATGGAAAGAAAATTGCAATGATAAGTAATATTGCAAATCAAAAGATATAGCACTGAATAATTTGAGTGCATCTCTTTTTCCTTAAATTTGTTCAGGGTGTGATAACAGCTGAGCAATTTCTCTTTCAAAGTCTTTTGTTAGGCAGACATGTATGTTTTACTTTTCTGATTCTTTTTGAGTCTGCCAGTGGATCTTCAAAAAATGATTCATAATTTCTCATATGTCTGTATAAATTAAACCCATCTGTTAAAATAAATTTCTCCACATTTTAAGAATATTTATACCTTTTTGTAAAGGAAGAATACTGCTATGCATAACTATTATTCCAAATTAATATTAGTACAGGCATTTTAGTGCATGTGCATCACCTTAATGAATTTCCAAATATTATAATTGCAAAGCAGTTTTCTTGAAATTTTTATGCAAATATATATGTGAAGATTTTCTGTGATAATAGTGTTGTCATTACAAGGGAATCATTATTAAATGTTTTTTGACATTGAACTGATATAAAATCTATTCCATGTCAGGATACCCTGATATATTTTGAACTGATTCTCTTGTATCTATGGAAAGAAAATTGCAATGCATAAGTAATATTGCAAATCAAAAGATATAGCACTGAATAATTTGAGTGCATCTCTTTTTCCTTAAATTTGTTCAGGGTGTGATAACAGCTGAGCAATTTCTCTTTCAAAGTCTTTTGTTAGGCAGACATGTATGTTTTACTTTTCTGATTCTTTTTGAGTCTGCCAGTGGATCTTCAAAAAATGATTCATAATTTCTCATATGTCTGTATAAATTAAACCCATCTGTTAAAATAAATTTCTCCACATTTTAAGAATATTTATATTTTTTTGTAAAGGAAGAATACTGCTATGCATAACTATTATTCCAAATTAATATTAGTACAGGCATTTTAGTGCATGTGCATCACCTTAATGAATTCCCAAATATTATAATTGCAAAGCAGTTTTCTTGAAATTTTTATGCAAATATATATGTGAAGATTTTCTGTGATAATAGTGTTGTCATTACAAGGGAATCATTATTAAATGTTTTTTGACATTGAACTGATATAAAATCTATTCCATGTCAGGACACCCTGATATATTTTGAACTGATTCTCTTGTATCTATGGAAAGAAAATTGCAATGCATAAGTAATATTGCAAATCAAAAGATATAGCACTGAATAATTTGAGTGCATCTGTTTTTCCTTAAATTTGTTCAGGGTGTGATAACAGCTGAGCAATTTCTCTTTCAAAGTCTTTTGTTAGGCAGACATGTATGTTTTACTTTTCTGATTCTTTTTGAGTCTGCCAGTGGATCTTCAAAAAATGATTCATAATTTCTCATATGTCTGTATAAATTAAACCCATGTGTTAAAATAAATTTCTCCACATTTTAAGAATATTTATACCTTTTTGTAAAGGAAGAATACTGCTATGCATAGCTATTATTCCAAATTAATATTAGTACAGGCATTTTAGTGCATGTGCATCACCTTAATGAATTTCCAAATATTATAATTGCAAAGCAGTTTTCTTGAAATTTTTATGCAAATATATATGTGAAGATTTTCTGTGATAATAGTGTTGTCATTACAAGGGAATCATTATTAAATGTTTTTTGACATTGAACTGATATAAAATCTATTCCATGTCAGGATACCCTGATATATTTTGAACTGATTCTCTTGTATCTATGGAAAGAAAATTGCAATGATAAGTAATATTGCAAATCAAAAGATATAGCACTGAATAATTTGAGTGCATCTCTTTTTCCTTAAATTTGTTCAGGGTGTGATAACAGCTGAGCAATTTCTCTTTCAAAGTCTTTTGTTAGGCAGACATGTATGTTTTACTTTTCTGATTCTTTTTGAGTCTGCCAGTGGATCTTCAAAAAATGATTCATAATTTCTCATATGTCTGTATAAATTAAACCCATCTGTTAAAATAAATTTCTCCACATTTTAAGAATATTTATACCTTTTTGTAAAGGAAGAATACTGCTATGCATAACTATTATTCCAAATTAATATTAGTACAGGCATTTTAGTGCATGTGCATCACCTTAATGAATTTCCAAATATTATAATTGCAAAGCAGTTTTCTTGAAATTTTTATGCAAATATATATGTGAAGATTTTCTGTGATAATAGTGTTGTCATTACAAGGGAATCATTATTAAATGTTTTTTGACATTGAACTGATATAAAATCTATTCCATGTCAGGATACCCTGATATATTTTGAACTGATTCTCTTGTATCTATGGAAAGAAAATTGCAATGCATAAGTAATATTGCAAATCAAAAGATATAGCACTGAATAATTTGAGTGCATCTCTTTTTCCTTAAATTTGTTCAGGGTGTGATAACAGCTGAGCAATTTCTCTTTCAAAGTCTTTTGTTAGGCAGACATGTATGTTTTACTTTTCTGATTCTTTTTGAGTCTGCCAGTGGATCTTCAAAAAATGATTCATAATTTCTCATATGTCTGTATAAATTAAACCCATCTGTTAAAATAAATTTCTCCACATTTTAAGAATATTTATATTTTTTTGTAAAGGAAGAATACTGCTATGCATAACTATTATTCCAAATTAATATTAGTACAGGCATTTTAGTGCATGTGCATCACCTTAATGAATTCCCAAATATTATAATTGCAAAGCAGTTTTCTTGAAATTTTTATGCAAATATATATGTGAAGATTTTCTGTGATAATAGTGTTGTCATTACAAGGGAATCATTATTAAATGTTTTTTGACATTGAACTGATATAAAATCTATTCCATGTCAGGATACCCTGATATATTTTGAACTGATTCTCTTGTATCTATGGAAAGAAAATTGCAATGCATAAGTAATATTGCAAATCAAAAGATATAGCACTGAATAATTTGAGTGCATCTCTTTTTCCTTAAATTTGTTCAGGGTGTGATAACAGCTGAGCAATTTCTCTTTCAAAGTCTTTTGTTAGGCAGACATGTATGTTTTACTTTTCTGATTCTTTTTGAGTCTGCCAGTGGATCTTCAAAAAATGATTCATAATTTCTCATATGTCTGTATAAATTAAACCCATCTGTTAAAATAAATTTCTCCACATTTTAAGAATATTTATACCTTTTTGTAAAGGAAGAATACTGCTATGCATAACTATTATTCCAAATTAATATTAGTACAGGCATTTTAGTGCATGTGCATCACCTTAATGAATTTCCAAATATTATAATTGCAAAGCAGTTTTCTTGAAATTTTTATGCAAATATATATGTGAAGATTTTCTGTGATAATAGTGTTGTCATTACAAGGGAATCATTATTAAATGTTTTTTGACATTGAACTGATATAAAATCTATTCCATGTCAGGATACCCTGATATATTTTGAACTGATTCTCTTGTATCTATGGAAAGAAAATTGCAATGCATAAGTAATATTGCAAATCAAAAGATATAGCACTGAATAATTTGAGTGCATCTCTTTTTCCTTAAATTTGTTCAGGGTGTGATAACAGCTGAGCAATTTCTCTTTCAAAGTCTTTTGTTAGGCAGACATGTATGTTTTACTTTTCTGATTCTTTTTGAGTCTGCCAGTGGATCTTCAAAAAATGATTCATAATTTCTCATATGTCTGTATAAATTAAACCCATCTGTTAAAATAAATTTCTCCACATTTTAAGAATATTTATACCTTTTTGTAAAGGAAGAATACTGCTATGCATAACTATTATTCCAAATTAATATTAGTACAGGCATTTTAGTGCATGTGCATCGCCTTAATGAATTTCCAAATATTATAATTGCAAAGCAGTTTTCTTGAAATTTTTATGCAAATATATATGTGAAGATTTTCTGTGATAATAGTGTTGTCATTACAAGGGAATCATTATTAAATGTTTTTTGACATTGAACTGATATAAAATCTATTCCATGTCAGGATACCCTGATATATTTTGAACTGATTTTCTTGTATCTATGGAAAGAAAATTGCAATGCATAAGTAATATTGCAAATCAAAAGATATAGCACTGAATAATTTGAGTGCATCTCTTTTTCCTTAAATTTGTTCAGGGTGTGATAACAGCTGAGCAATTTCTCTTTCAAATTCTTTTGTTAGGCAGACATGTATGTTTTACTTTTCTGATTCTTTTTGAGTCTGCCAGTGGATCTTCAAAAAATGATTCATAATTTCTCATATGTCTGTATAAATTAAACCCATCTGTTAAAATAAATTTCTCCACATTTTAAGAATATTTATATCTTTTTGTAAAGGAAGAATACTGCTATGCATAACTATTATTCCAAATTAATATTAGTACAGGCATTTTAGTGCATGTGCATCACCTTAATGAATTTCCAAATATTATAATTGCAAAGCAGTTTTCTTGAAATTTTTATGCAAATATATAGGTGAAGATTTTCTGTGATAATAGTGTTGTCATTACAAGGGAATCATTATTAAATGTTTTTTGACATTGAACTGATATAAAATCTATTCCATGTCAGGATACCCTGATATATTTTGAACTGATTCTCTTGTATCTATGGAAAGAAAATTGCAATGCATAAGTAATATTGCAAATCAAAAGATATAGCACTGAATACTTTGAGTGCATCTCTTTTTCCTTAAATTTGTTCAGGGTGTGATAACAGCTGAGCAATTTCTCTTTCAAAGTCTTTTGTTAGGCAGACATGTATGTTTTACTTTTCTGATTCTTTTTGAGTCTGCCAGTGGATCTTCAAAAAATGATTCATAATTTCTCATATGTCTGTATAAATTAAACCCATGTGTTAAAATAAATTTCTCCACATTTTAAGAATATTTATACCTTTTTGTAAAGGAAGAATACTGCTATGGATAACTATTATTCCAAAGTAATATTAGTACAGAGATTTTTGTGCATCTGGCTTGCTTTAAAGAATTTCTAAACATTGTAATTGCAAAGCAGTGTTCTTGACATTTCTTGTGCAAATATATATGTTAAGATATTCTGTGATATTAGTGTTATCATTGCAAGAGAATCATCATTAAATGGAATTTTACATTTAACCGATGTAAAATCTATTCCATGTCAGGATACCCTGATATATTTTCAACTGATTTTCATGTTTTTGTGGGAAGAAAATTGCAATATGCAAGTAATATTCCAAATAGAAAGATATGGCACTGAATATTTTCAGTACATCTCTTTTTCCTTTAATTTGTTCAGGTTATAATAGCAGCTGAGCAATTTCTCTTCCTAAGATTTTTGTAAGGCAGACATTTATTAATTTCAATTGGTTGAAATGTTTAATTAAATTAGAAATAAAATGAGAATACATAAAACAACGACACACGCCTGGAACCAGAGGGGGGGGAGGCAACTGGGGCACTTTGCCCCAGGCCCCCAACTGCCGGAGGGGTCCAAAAAATTTTTTCAAAAATTTATTAGATTTCCTCTGAAAGAAAATTCTGAAACTTGTACCGTACTTCAAAATTCAAAATAATCTTCTGAAAAAAGGGGACCCTCCAAAAAAAAAAATTTTTTTTTCGATTAATAAGATTTCTCTTACTACAAAATAGTCTTCTAAAAAATGTCTTGGGGCCCCCAACAGAAGTTTGCCCCAGGCCCCGTAAAGTCTCTGGGCGGCCCTGCCTGGAACACATCCATAACATGAGTGTTGTGGATACATATTACATAAAAAGTGTGTTGCCACAAAGTGACAACTGAATTAGAAATTCAATATTTATGTTGCGCTTTTCTCATTCTGTTTTTGTGAGTCTGCCAGTGCATCTCTAAAAAATGTTTCATAATTTTTTATGTTTGTATAAATTAAGCCCTTTTCCTAAAATAAATTTTGCCAGATTTTTAGAATTGTTATACCTTTTATGGAAGAAAACTGCAATGCAAAACTGTTATTCCAAATTAATGTTAGCACAGGGATTTTAGTGCCTGTGCCTTACCTTTAAGAATTTCTAAATTTAATAATTGCAAAGCTGTTTTTCTTCCTGACATTTCTTGTGCAAGTATATATGTTAAGATTTTCTATCATATTAGTGTTATCATTAAAAAAGAATCATAAATGTTATTTAACAATTTACTGATATAAAATCCATTCTATCCCATGATATCCTGAATTTTTTTTATTAATTTTTAACTGATAAAAATTTTTATCATTTAAATATAGACAAAAACATTTTAAATTATAAATTTTAAATTAATTATTTTAATATTAAATTAAAAAAATTTCTGCACTATTTGCTGGAAGAAAATTGCAATACATAAGTAATATTCGAAACTGAAAGGTATAGCATTGATTAAATTCAGGGCATGTCTTTTTTCTTAAATTATTTGAGGTTATCATAAGAGCTGAGCAATTTCTCTTCCAAAGACTTGTGTAAGGCAGATATTAATATTGTTTTTTCTCATTCTGTTTTTGTGAGTCTGCCAGTGGATCTCCAAAAAAATTATTATAATTTTTCTTTTGTCTGTATAATTTAAACCCATCTGTTGAATTTTATTATTGTAGATTTCAAAAATTGCTATACCTTTTTATAGTGGAAGCTAACTGTAATGCATAACTAATAGTCCAAATTAATTTTTGCACAGATTTTTTTTTGCTTGTGCCCTTCCTTAATCTAATGCAGTTCCAATGATATCTGCAGAGCAGTTTTTCTTCCTCAGATTTAGAGATGAATGTGATTTAAAATCCAGTTTCCTTGGAGTTTTTCCTGCATATGAATATTTAAGTGATGATGATGTTTTATTTGTGGCAAGAAAACTGTAATGCATAACTTTTATTTAAAATTTTTAAAAATAGCAGTGAAATATTTTAGTTTATTTTCCTTTCTTTAAATTTGTTCCTTTTGTCATCACTGAGCAAATTTTATATATTTGTTAGTGAAACTCATTTATGAGAATTTTATTTTGAAATCGCCAGAAATACTTTACTTTGTCTTACCAATGTGATTAAATCTGCGTCAATGTGATTATATCTGCGTGTCTTTTGTGTGTGTGTATATATATATATATATATATATATATATATATATATATATATATACTGAAATTTTGTTATTGTCGTATTATCAGTAATGTGTAATCAAAACATTGATATCAGGTTGGTATATTTTACGAAAGAGGAACTTTTCATTCTCATAACATGCGAAGGAATTTCTCACTGTGTTACGTTTGAAGTTTTGAAAATGTTTCCATTTTGGTAATCACCGTCGGTTATCGAATTTTATGTCACATTCGTGTAAAGTTATGCACGAAAAAGAATAAATTCAACATTTTGTGCAGTAGTGCGCATTAATGTACTATAAAAAAATTTTTTCTCACCTGCTACATGATCAGAAAATTATTTAGATCTTATGCATTTGAAGCAATGTAGCCCATAAATACAAAATACCTGAGAATGGAAACAACATTTACATTACTCCGTATACATCATGTTGATTATTTTATATGCTTTGTAAATTAATTTTCTCTCTTTGTTTTTTTTACGAAGTTTTTTCCCCCAATAGTTTTATTTTTTTAGAAAGAATTTTGAAAAAAAAAAATCTTTAAATATCCAGAAATATTTTCTTAAATGTCCAAATATATGAGTTTTTGCGTGTTCGTTTAAAAAAGAGAGAGAGATAGAGCATGTATGATGATGTAAAAGCGAATAGCACTTTTAGTTTACAAAGCCTGTAAAAAACCTGCTTGATTATCAATTTAAGAAATATGTAAATGAGTTCCGGTGGCAGTTTTATAAAAGCGTAAATAACGTGCGTACAATAACAGTTCATGTTGATTCCATCTCTTCAATTGTTTTCTTTTACTTTCCAGAATATCTTTATATATATATATTTTCTTTGAGATATTGTTGAATAATAATCATCCTAGACTGGCAGACTTCACAATGCGTGTGCAATTTCATTTAAGCCATTTAAAATTAAGGAGAAGCGAAGACAAAAACTCGGAGCATTTCATCTTAGTTTTTGTGTCCCAAAGATTAGGCTTATATGCCATATTACATCATTTTTCACGATTTTTACTCTGTATTGAATCAGTTTTTAATTTGATAGCTGAGAGTGTTTTTTTTTTTTTTTTTCACCCCGTAAAAAGTATGCTGTGACGAATATTAGTGTACACAAATGTGCATTTCACAGAATAATTTTTCTATGTTCTTTACAAAAACAGTTTCACTCTTTACGCTTAACTAATTTTTTATTAACACCATTAAAGCTGCTGTGCACTAACCTCATTGGATTCGCTCCCCTAGATGTTGACCCATAGAGAAATTTTGTTTATTTAAAGCTACATAAATTCTGATAATCCAATAAAAATGGCATTTTCAGTTGGCCTGAGCTTTTCTGCACCTTGCAACGGGACTTATTTTATAAATTCCATCTACCAAAGGAATGGATGAGCGCTTAAAAAACACAGAATGCAAATTTTTTTACTCGAATCATTTAAATTAAAAAATATTTGGATTTTTGTTAAAAACGAAAAAAGCTCAAGGTGTAAAATTTCTCTTTCTATTACTGAGGGACAAGGGACGTTCAACTTCGTTTGTTTTAAGTTTTCAATAATTTAGTCTTTATACTAAATGAGGATAATTAATATTCTTTTTTACTTTATTGAAGACACTTAGAATTCACAAATAAGTATTATATTTAAGAATAAGAACTTTTTATCAAAAAAGTTTTCAAAAATGATGGCATTTTTCAAAATGCTCCATGCGCATTACTTTTCGTATGAAATATACACTGAAGTGCCACTGAATTAGGGATAGCAAAGCCTATGCAAAATGTGTGGCGCTGCGCATCATGTATGCGTAAGTGAGGGCGCTGTGGTAACTGCATATATAGCGCGTACTGTGGTTGTTCTGAATTAGTTGTTGGAATTGCCAGTATGGGTAAACTGCCTGATTTAGACGCCTTCGATCGCGGACAAATCGTAGGTGCGCGACGCATGGGCCATTCAATTTCCGAAATCGTCAGACAGCTAGGATTTTCAAGGTCGACAGTGTCAAGAGTATACCAAGCATACATGGATGGTGGAAAAAAAACTAGCGATCGGGCAAACTGCAAAGGACAATTAGCCTTGACAGTGCGTGGTGAGAGACGGCTCAGGCGTAGTGTACGTAGCCAGCGAAGTCAAATATTAGCTCAAATTACCACCCAGTTTAATGACGGTGCCAGTCGTACAGTCAGTAAACGGACTGTGCAACGCTCGCTTCACCGTATGGGTTTCCGGAGCCGTCGACCTACGAGATTACCATTGCTCTATACTCGCCATCGAGCTGCACGTCTTGCCTGGGCAAGAGAGCACAGAGACTGGAGTGTAGAAGACTGGAAACGAGTAGCATGGAGTGATGAGTCTCGATTCCGACTACTTAACGCCAACGGGAAGCTGAGAATATGGCGTCAGGCTCATGAAGCCATGGATCCTGCATGTCTGGCTGGAACTGTACAAGGGCATGGTGGCTCAATCATGGTCTGGGGTGTTTTTTCGTGGCACAGTTTGGGATCTTTGGTGCGTGTACCAACCTCCCTCAATGCAATTCGGTACGTAGAGTTGCTGGGTGATCACCTCCATCCGTTTATGCTGTTCTGTTATCCGCACGGTAATGGAGTTTTCCAGCAAGACAACTGTACCTCTCACAAGTCCCGGTTGGCTACTGGCTGGTTGGATGAGCATTCCTCTGACTTCTCTGTCATGAATTGGCCACCTAGAAGCCCACACTTAAATCCTATTGAGCATCTTTGGGATGTTTTGGAATAAGGCGTGAAAGGCCATCACACAGCACCAAAGAACCTTACTGAATTATGGACACCTTTAGCCAATATTTGGCAAGCCATTCCCGTGGAACGTTTCCAGAAACTCGTTGAATCCATGCTTCGTCGTGTGGCAGCCGTTATCAAGGCCAGAGGAGGCCCAACTCGTTACTAGGTAGGTATCCCTAATTCAGTGGTACTTCAGTGTATAATTTACCATCAAATATTGCAAATATATACATATATGCTTTTTTGAAGATACAGATTGATTATTGATAAACAATTTGTGTTCTGATTTGAAAATGGTTGACAAAATATAAGCATTTTGTAGCAAAACAGTTATTTATGTAACAATAGATATATGTTTGCAATATCCGCAGCAAGTGGTTTCATACTCACTAACAAGTGTTCCTAGGTGAAGATAAAAACTGCAATTATAAAAGTGCACGAGGACCATTTTAATTTTTCAGGCAAAAAAAATAAAAAAATGATACAGCTTTGATATAATTACAGTTAAGAAAATTGTTATCACAATCTATCGATATGTAAAATTGCTGTTTTTAAGTAAATTTCGATTTTTCTTATCTTTTCTGATGGTTTATTCGATAGTTTCTGATAGTTTTAGGATCGAGTCGTGACCCACTAGTGGGTCGCGACCCACCGGTTGGGAACCGCTGATTTATGGTATCTTGGAATGTACAGTCTCCTTGTGATACTGTATGCAGTTAGTTGTTTTTGTCGTAAATAATTGCCCATATCTTTGTATTGTATATTTGATTGAATATTGCTGCATATTGTGCACTCTTAGTATAATTTCTAGGTACGGTATAGTATGGGTATGGCATGTTGTGTACTGTATTGCGGTGTAATCTTATAAGTTATAATCCATATTGTGCACAGCACTTTGTAAGGTTCACCTAAGATTCGATCGACAATAGTCGAACTTTAAGTGCATAAATTTAAAGAAGCCTCTTACGTTAGGCTAATTTCAGCATAGACTGTTGGTATAAATACCGAGCAGCTAGATTACAGAAGAGAGTCGAGAGTCTGGTTTGTTTGCAGTGAGTTATGCGAGTTGCCGCTTGTGGCGATGAGCGAGTTTGCTTCAAACTTACTCGAGTTCTTGTCAACCCGTTAGACGAAGGTTATTTGTGGTGATAAGCCAAAGGCTACTGAACCGCATTGCTGGTTTGACTTTCGAATAATTTGTGAGTATTCCGAACTGTATTTCCTTGCGTATACAGCTTGTACCATTCGAGTACGCAGTATTGTTATGAAACGCAAGTTTATGTGTCAAGTAAAGAATAAACTTTGTTATATATATCAATTAAGTGTTGTTTGTACTTCATTAGAGGGCCACTTCAATTTATATACACCCAAGTTAGGGTAGAAGTAGCAAACACTAGAACTTTAGACTGGTCGTACCACCATTTTCTCTCATTTGGTCTTGGATGTTCAAAAATCGGTTTATGTTGTATTTATAGTAAAATATCGCTGTATGTTTACTTGCCTTAAGACCAACTTCTCCAGTTTGTTAATTGTTTAACCTGTTCTCATGAATGTTCAATCTGGCTCTTTCGCGAATTACTGTGTTGTTTACTAATTGTATTTTTGTTACCGAGGATTTTTATCCGCTTAATTTCTGTCTGTTGATACTTTGAGTAATTAATTCACATTTAGCTGTTTTTGGGGCATACATTTTAGTGGCTTGTTGGTATGGCAGTGTAGTAGCTGTTCCTCTTCGGGCTTTTATCCGGTGTTCGACGGTTGTGTATTGGTGTTTTTCCACATGAATGCCTTTCGTTGGGCTCAATCTATCTATGAATGGGCATAATCTCCAACAACTCAAAATATCGCTGCGGGGTTGTCGAATCGGCGAGGTTCCAGATGGGACTCCTTACTTTTCTGTTTGTAGTTACCCGCTCTTTCTGGATTTTACACCTTTTTGTAAAGTTCCCAAATCTTTGCGAATTCTGAAAGAAATAGTTCCCTTTGTTCCAAAAGCTCAAATCGTAAAACTACCAGGAATGGGAAGAGATCATTTTATATAGCCGTCTTGTGGCTAATGAAGTTTTTAGAAAGTATGCTATGTGGAAGAGGGACACGACAAAAAGTAAAATTTTGCCAGTATTTTCCACAAAATTTGGATTAGGATTTCAGTTTGCGAGAAACACTTGTGTTTTCTGTTTGGTTTATCCTCGTGGCTCAAATTTTAATGAGGTTTTTTGAAGGGATGTCGTCATAGTGTGTTAATCTTAAAGATCACCACATTCATATGATCACCGTGTTAAAGCGCATGTTTACATCTAGTGATAAAAACGACTGTTGCTAATAATCTTTTTTCCTATGCATTTCATTTCAATTTTATTAAATTTTCAGAAGCTTTCTTAATTCAATTTTATTATTGCATTCATTAGTGGTATGTGCATATACCTAACAATCTAATATATAGTAATTACAAGATAAAAAGAACTTTTTATATACCATGTTTTTAAATTTCCTGTTGAATCATATAAACTTGACAATTCTATGTATTAATAAATACTTTTTAAAAAATTTTTTGATGAATTATCCCATCAACTTGAAAGGAAATGAAGTTCATTGGAATTTAACTTGCATATAACTTTTCGTTCCCGTACCGGCCAATAGATGGCTGCACCAGTCTACAAAACAAAATTAACTGAAAATTAATTTAATTCTTCTTAAAGATGGCTAAAAGTATTAAAAAAATGTATTGTCATCGTGATCTGAGCTATTCTAAAAGTTTCAAATGTCTATCTAGTCGGGAAGTTAGTAAAAAATCGATTGCAAGATTTGTACTTAACAAACACACAAACAAGAAATCAAGTTAATAAAAACATGGTAAAAATGAAAATTTGTCTGTTTGTCTGATTTTATATAGAAATCCACAGTTTAGAAGCGACGCTCGGGACATTTTACATACAGGCGTCGGGAGTAAGAACTTACGGAATCGAATTTTATTACCATTAATTTTTAATTAATTAATAACCAACAATTTTTGAAGGGTGCGTCCACTAAATGTAAGCTCTTACATTTTCTGGAATAACCCCTCTGGATATGGCGCCCGCGTTACGCAGAACTACCAAACAGCGAGCGAAAAGATAAAAATTAATAAAAGTCAAAAAGTTTCAAGTCATATTAAACAGGAATAATAAATGAAAATAATAATCTTTCAGATGAGATTTCGACGCGTGATGGTAAATTCGAATCAACCACGCTGTCAATCTCAATGCGAATATCTTTAACTTTACTCCACAAATCGTGGTGCATTCGGAAAACCTTGTGCTTCCTGAAATTTTGGCCTGGGTTCAGATCTCAGCCTTGCAAAATTCTGCTACACCTGTGAATTCAGCTTTAATTTCATTGTTTTTAATTATTATTTTTTATGACGAAAGGCTGAATCTAGTTGAATTCTGAAGAGTTTATTATAAATTTATATATTTTTTATTGGGTTTCCATATTATTGATGTGTATAACATTTCGTAGGCTTTTTTTTCCTATGTTATTTTTACTGTGTTTAGTTTTTTAATGGCTTTTGGTAAACAAACATTATTTCTTTTTTCAGTTCCTTCCATCATATACAGTTCTCGAGGAAAAAAGACAATTTGACATTTTTACTTTTCAGCTTTTAGGGGTACAATGATGAAAGGCTGAATCTACCTAAATTCTGAGGAGTTTATTATGGAGAGAAAATGAATTTAATATGTAGAGGATGTTTATAGGAGTTTAATGTGGAGTGGAGTTGAATGGTTAGCAGCCCTCAATCAAACACTTCATTTATTTAAGAGGCAATGCTGGAGCCATTTTATGGTTCTATTGGAAAATTCTGCTAAATTTGTAATTTGAGCTTTTTTCCCTCCAATGACGAAAGGCTAAGGAGTTTATTATAAATTTATTTATAATTCTTAAGCATTTATTATAGATTTATGTATTATTCTTAGGAGTTTATTCTAAATTTATATATTTTTGTATTGGATCTCATAGCCAGTGTGTTCGAGTCCCAATATTGGCATGGATGTTTGTAGTCATTCGGTATCGGCTTTAAAACGTTATTCCTACAGTTTAGCAAAAGTCTATCGTAGCGCTCTCAACCAATCATCAACCATAATGTTGCTAGAAGCGCATATGCATCTCTCTTTTACCAGGTATATAACAGAGCTATTAGAGGTAAGGTATGTGCTTGTTTACATAGCTTATAATATGGTTCACATTTCATAGGTTTGTGTGATTGTATTTCGGAACATGCTAACTTGATACTTAACGTTGTCGATGATTCAACTAAATCTTCAAATGGTAACTCTGTATTTTGGCGCAGCAGTTATTCCTTCAGCTCGTGCATCTCAATTTTTCAGTGATCATCCTAGCATTAAATATCACTTGTTTATTTAATTCACGTTTAATGAAAGCTTATGTTTGTGACACATATGACCGATCGAAAATAACTCTTGGCGAATATTTACCGTCTGTAAGTGCGGTGCCACAATTTCGTACCGCCGATTATTTTATCCGAAATGGAACTGAATTTTCAACTCCTAGTGACCGTACTTTGAAGTAATTTACATTCGATAGAACTTAATGTCTTTTATTATGCATAAAGTAATCTCTCCATCAACGTTATTTTGTGTAAATATGTTTTTATAGAAACATTTTTCTTGATATATTTGTGCCGTTATAAACTTTAGAAATTCTTTTTCATGCTTCGTCGAACCTGTTCACAAGTGGCAGTTTCCTTATATCCGGTAGACTGAATTTATATCATAATCCATCAAAGGTAAGTACATTATCATATCAAAATGAAACAAGGTAATCTTGCTTTTTTTCTTAGTTTGGGATTTTATGATTCTTTTAACCCTTCAGCGGGCGCGCCCGTGTACAAAATGCAACATTTTCGTCATTTTGAATGGTTTGTTTTTACATGTAAGGTTTGAATGATCTAAGCAGCTTCTATTTATAGCTGCACCCTTTCTTATGCAGGTCTGATATTCCGACCCTTGTATTCCTTCACAGAGAAAAAAAAGTCTTTCTTTGAACCCACTTCTCCGAGTTCAAATCCACTGCACAGGGGAACTCGCTTTTGGTGAGTCGTACAACCCATATGGGAAAGTGGGTTCTGAAACCCAGATCCCAAGCGGGTTGATTTACCCGACACCGACTCACTAAAATGGGTTATACGACTCACTTTAAAGTGTGTCGAAAAAACACACCAACATGAGTAGATAAACTCTTCTTTCGAGTTCAATATCTCACTTTATTTTGGGTTATAAAACCCATGACTAATGAGTTTTTTTTAAGTGAATGAGTATACGCTACAGTACTCGAAATGTCCCCCCCCCCGTCGTTAAATTATTAACATTATTCATTGTTATGTTTATTTATTATCTCAATTCCCCCCCCCCCCCCCCATATCCTTTCTTGTGAAAAAAAAAACCTGCACTATACACCCATATTTGGAATATAATTAGCATTAAAATTTAAGGATTTTTTTCAAAGTCTTATATAAAAAAAATCTAAATATTTGTTATAAAATATATCTTATTTATATCATAAGTGATGAAAGGCTGCCTAAAAGTTATAAAGATATCAAATATTTAAAATGTTAATCAAGCATCCATTTTTTTTTTGAAAATCTGTTTCATTCACAGGAATAACCGAGAAGAAAAAGAAGCCCCAAATAAAAAAAATATCCTGAGATTCAGTGGGATGCTTCTATATACATGTAAAATAAAATTTACAGGAAACTTATGAATATTATAATGTATAGAACCTTAAAATTTCGTAGGTCAAAAAGTTTTCCTTAACAACTTTTAGTTTCATTAAACTGAGACGAATATTTTGTCAAAAAAGTTTCAGATCTTACCTTTAACACAAAAAAGATATTCACAAGATGATTTTTTTAAAATTGAAACAAAAAATTAATTACACTGATTTTAGTAATATAGTATCATACAATTCAGTGGACTGTGGGAACACGCTCATTCGAAAACTTTTTTATGACTCAAAGATTTCCTGCGCACATTATATTATGTACATTGTACAATAACAAAATTACAAATTTTACATACACGTCCCTAACACTTTATAAGGGCACTTACTTAGTTGTAGTAAACTAATAAAATAAAAATCAGTTTTGTACTATATGCCTAAACCAACTTTAAATTATTCTTGATTTGCAAATTTTCTATGTAATTACATTATTGTTTACTTAACCTAAACTCTATGTAAGTTGCAAAACTGAATAAAAAATGCATTGAAAATGGCTATTTGAAAGGTTAAAATTTGAAAAATTTCCGGACCCCCCTTTCCCTGGGGGTATTCCATATCCTCCAGTAGTATAGTTATCAAAATCCGTCCCTTATTTTCGGTGTTTTTATTTGGCAACCCTGCTTCAGACTGCAATAGTCTCTCAAGGTAACTAAAAGATGAACGCACACTTGCGAGCTACGCATTCTATTTTGCTCGTTTCGCTTCAATAGATATTACAAGGATTGTGGCATTTATTATCCGCCCACGCAAGATTTTTTTCCGTTCTTTAAGATCTATATCAAGTATTCATTTTGCCTTTTTGTATTATTAGCCACATCTGCTATTCTTTTTACGGCAAAACTTGAAAGAATCAGCAATTGTTCCTAAAACGACATCGTAGCTAACCACCACGATTTTGATGCCATTGAGAGCTCCTCTCTGGTATTCAACTTGGGTCGTGAATTAGGGTTGCCAAATGTCCCGGATTTTAAGGGACAGTCCCTTATTTGTAAATTTTGTCCCGCATCCCTGGGAACTTTGATACCGGACGGCAAAAGTCCCGTTTTTCGCCGAAATGAGAAATTTACAGTAAAACAGTAATTATATTATGTACATTGTACAATAACAAAATTACAAATTTTACATACACGTCCCTAACACTTTATAAGGGCACTTACTTAATTATAGTAAATTAATAAAATAAAAATCAGTTTTGTAGTATATGCCTAAACCAACTTTAAATTATTTTTGATTTGTAAATTTTCTATGTAAATTACATTATTGTTTCCTTAACCTAAAGTCTATGTAAGTTGCAAAACTTGAACGAAAAATGCATTGAAAATGACTATTTCAAAGGTTGAAATTTGAAAATTTTCCGGGGGAGTAACCCTGGACCCCTCTTTTCATGGGGGTATTCCATACCCCTCAGTAATATACACTGGTGAAATAAATTAAGAGAATTTGCATATTTTATCGAATTTCATGAAAAGAACTGGACTGAATGTAAAACCACTGCTTCTAGATAAAAATACAAATCTTGTATGTCAAATACATAAGCGTACACGTGTGTGTAGACGGAGCCAGTAGAGAAACAGGCTTTATAAGCGCCGCGTAAGTTAAGACGCATTTCGTTCGCTAGCACACCTCGGCGAATTTCTTGGTGTTATTTTGCAGCAATCGGTTAATTTCAAATTGTAACAGTAAAAATGAGTAACCACCAACGTTTACATGATGGAATGAGGTGGCGATTTGCGGGGAGGCTAGAAGCAGGCCAATCTCAAGTCCAAATTTGTAGAGAGTTCAATTTAACGCCCAGCGTTGTGTGTAACCCATGGAAACAGTTCCAGGATACCGGATCCATCGAGAGAAAGCCTGGGCAAGGTCGTCCAAGAGCCACGACGGCCAGAGAAGATCACCATTTGTCGATTATAGCGAGGCGTGACAGGAGTGCTACAGCTTCTCAGCTCTCTCGTGACTTGTATGCAGCCACAGGAACCCGTGTATCAAGGGTGACTGTTTCCAAAAGACTTCATGAGAGAGGGTTGTTTGCAAGAAGACCTGCTGTTTGCGTCCCGGTTCAGACTAAACACCGATTATCGCCGTACGTTCATATGGAGAGAACCAGGGACCCGCTACCTACCCTCCAATGTCCGCGAAATCCACCATTATGGCGGAGGAGGTTTAATGGTCTGGGCAGGCATCATGTTGGATGGCCGCATACCTCTCCATGTCTTTGAAAGTGGCACTGTGACTGGTATGAGGTATAGGGATGAGGTCTTGGAGCCTTATGTTCGCCTTTTCAAGGGTGCAGTTGGCCCTGAGTTCATTGTAATGGACGATAACGCGAGGCCACATAGAGCTCTTCGATTTTTTTTAGAGTGAGGATATTCGCCGGATGGATTGGCCAGCCAGATCTCCAGACCTTAACCCTATAGAGCATGTCTGGGACGCTCTGGGGAGGGCAATTGCAACTCGCAACCCCCCTCCGAGAACCATCCAGGGAATGAAAACAGCGTTGCTGAACGAGTGGGACCAATTGCCAGAGGAAATGATAAACTGCCTTATTTCAAGTATGAAATCACGCTGCGAGACTTGTATATCTGTAAGAGGGGACCATACCCCCTATTAACCCATCTATTAACCCATTTTTTTTTTAATTCTGCAACCGCTGTTTCATACCTTCCGACTCCAGCGAGTGTTACGCACGATCATGCGTGTGTATTGCAATTAATGAATGGTTATTTGTTTTGTATTGTATCAATGTATGTACATATCAAAGTTCATTAAAATCGGTACAGTAGTTCTAGATATAATCGACCAAGTCTGCAAATTCTCTTAATTTCTTACACCAGTGTACTTATCAAAACCCGTCCCTTATTTTCGGTGTTTTTATTTGGCAACCCTGGTCGTCATTCCGGTAACATTCCAACTCCTTCTTTCAAATAGTTAGTACCAATCCTGCAGTAGCCTGGTAACCAATCCGGTAGTGATCTTAAATTTTGATCTCGCTATTTGCTTTTTCTTGGAAGCAAGTTTGCTTTAATCATTCCTTTCGTTTTAAAAATTATGTGTAGCCCTTTTCCGACTCAAATGACGACAAAAAACTACTGCCATTTGTTTCATTCAATTGAAACTGATTCGTCCCCTTTTGCTTTTACTGTGGTCTTGCTCAGCCCAAGTTTATTGAACAAGAAATCTCACATCGATTCTTGAACTGAGGATATCCAGGCAGTTTCTCGGTTGCGCGAGGACTTGCCGTTCATTTCCGGTGCTTGCATGAGTGTGACAGACCCTGTAGAGCTGAAATATTCCTAAAGTCGCTTATCTTTTGATCCAGTTTTATTGATCAATAAATATCGATTCTGATTTTTAATTCTTACAGATTTAACATGTCCATGAGAGCATTTAGTGGCGCTGTTTTCGGGACTCGATCCGAGCTCTCTCAGTGCCGAATCCCGATGCACACTAACCATTAGATCGAACTGACATCAAAGGAAATAAAAGAAAATAATCAGTATTGTTATAAGTGTCAAATATTTGCCACTAGATGGCTGCAGTAGAAGGTTGCGTCACTATTTTGATGTTTAGTAGTTGAGTTTCGTTTGTTCCATTTGGCAACGAATCACGAAAACTAGTAAATCATCGTAAAAATGAAAGACGGCTCTTAAAACTAGGTAAAAGCTATGAACGGGTTCACGCTAGTCCGAAGCCTACGTCAGAATTGTAATACTCGTATATGTTTTGATCTAGCGAACCACTCATTAATGAAAATCCTACTTGGTCATTAACCCTCGCAATTCATCTGACAGATTAATGAATGCAATTTTTGAGGGTAGGTAAAGAAAAACGTATCCAACTGAATGCAAAAAATTTCTTTGCATTTTTTTTTTTTTTTACAAATTTGAACAAATCATCAAATTGTTCCAAAAATTTTTTTCTTCTCAAAAACACAACTCAAAATTCACTTTAATTTCATAAAACAAGTCCACATAATCATAAAAATAAAAAATAAAAAAATAATGAAAAGTTATTCATGAGCCAGGTTGAGGCACTGTAAAAGCTGAATCATAACGTTTTTCACATATCATCTTGGCATGCTCCAAACAAAATACACTGCTGGCCACTGTAAATGCAACACCCTGAAGGAAACATGCAAATAACATGAAATTTACAACACGCATTAGCGGAGGTGAGATATGCAAATGATTAGAATTTCAGCGCAGACCCACATCACGCGCGCCTGTGGCGCCACTTCAAAGCGCTATTTAAGGCTTGCAGATTTCGACGATTTCAAGTTCGGCAATTGTGTTTTTCTTGTGGTTTTTTCAAAAAAACGATCAGTTATGCCTCGTCGAAAACAGCGATCATCTTTTGATCAAGTATCCGAGTTCGACAGAGGAAGGATAATGGCCTACCGAGATTGTGGATTATCTTTCAGGGAAATCGGTAGTCGTGTTGGACGAAACCAAACAACTGTAATGCGGATATGTGATCGTTGGATGCAGGAGGGTACGACGGACCGGCGTGTTCGATCGCATCCACCTCAGCGCACCACTTCACGTCATGACAGGCAAATTGTGCGCATGGGAGTGACGGATCGCTCAGTCACATCACGAACCATAGCACAGCACATGCAGTCTGTAATGCATCATCCAGTGTCTGCGCGTACCATTCGACGCCGTTTACAGCAGAGTGGTCTGTCCGCAAGACGTCCATTGCTTTGTCTACCCTTGACGCAGAACCACAGACGTCTCCGCCGCCAATGGTGCGATGACAGAAGGATGTGGACGGCAGAATGGAATGAAATTGTCTTTACTGACGAGTTACGCTTCTGTCTGCAACACCACGATGGTCGCATTCGAGTCTGGAGACACCGTGAAGAGAGGATGCTGAACAGCTGCGCTATGCACCGCCACACTGGTCCTGCACCGGGTATTAAGGTATGGGGCGGTATTGGACATCACTCTCGCACACCTCTAGTACGCATTGCCGGTACTTTAAACAGCCAGCGCTACATCTCCGAGTTGTTGGAGCCAGTTGTCCTTCCTTACCTTCAGGGTTTGCCCACAGCCATATTTCAACAGGATAATGCGCGACCACACGTGGCACGCATTGTCCAACGGTTCTTCGTCAATCGCCAGATTGAATTGCTTCCCTGGCCGCCTCGCTCTCCGGATCTTTCGCCGATAGAAAACATGTGGTCGATGGTTGCTCTACGATTGACCCAGATTCCATCCCCAGCTGCCACAGCAGATCAACTTTGACAAAGTGTGGAAGCTACTTGGTCTGCTGTACCCCAATAACTCATCCAAAGTCTCTTTGAATCAATGTTGTGTTTGTCAGCGGTGATCTCCAACAATGGCGGCTACTCTGGCTACTGATTTTGGCAGGAACCACACTTCACAGAAGTCTATAAATTTAATCATTTGATACTTGGTCAACATGTTATCTACAATATAAATTTCGTTGTGATATCTCATGTCTTTCTTGGTGTTGCAATTTGGGTGGCCAGCAGTGTACTTCAACATTACATTTCAGACATTTATATTTTGAATAGCGAACTTTTTCATTTAACGACATTTGGAACACCTTTTCCTCTGTCCGTTGTGGCATGCAGGTGCAGGCACCTCCTGATGTTGTGAGGTAGGCTGGAACTCGCGTAGTTCATTTTGTAGTTGAATAGGCGTTTCCCTTGTTTGAATGTTCCTCCTTTGGAGTTGTTCCAAACACAACTCGTTGCATTGAAAGGAAAATAAAGGTCAATATCACTGAATTAGGGGCTAGAACTTGTTTCATATGCTATTTTAGGTATAAAAAAAGAAATATAAACAAACAAAAGTGAACATTCGAAAGTCAAAAATACTTACACGATCGGGCGCAATTCATCCGAGAGATTAATACATCTCTCACGACACTCAGCGAAGTACTGGAGAAAAACCGATCTTTTGTAAGTGGGAGGGATACAGGAAGCTACTAGGGGACCCCCCCCCCCCCCCCCCCGATCTAGCTGATTGGTGCAAAAAAAAACTTGCGACTTCATCTCACAGATTAGTTGCGCCCGACGGAAGGTTAAGAGGGGATAAGTTTCCAAACAGGCGATGCGACATCGATGTCTTCCCCACATCGATGTTTCTAAACATCGATTTATTGAAGTCGATTTTTTAAAAAACACATCGATGTTTTGTGCTCGATGTTTTACGTTGGCTTGATGGTTTGTTTGTTTTTTAATCTTTTATTAAAAAGTACCATAATTAAAAAAATCCACGTTGCATAATTTTCACACTCGGTAAATGTAAGTCTGAATTATGAAAATGACGAATAAAAAAGGGGAACGATTCCATAGCAACGAGACAAATGGCAATTAACAACCAATGAACCGATCAGAGCGCTTGGAATGTTCTCGACACTCCACAACCTTCCATGGGGTTTTATTTTATAACTAGTATAAACACGAGAGCTGCCATTTAAGTTTTTGTTTTGTTCTGGTTTTATACAAATTGACGTTAATTGATATTAAGATGCCTCCCAAAAGTACCGTTACTAAACGAGTTTTAAAGAATTGATGTTCAAAAACATCGATGGTTTTGGGGCAATGTTTTATTTGCATCGATGTTTTAATATTGAATATCGATGTTTTGTTGTCGATGTCGCATCCCTATTCCAAACTGGACATGGTTTTTTTTTTTACCAACTTCATTATAAAATTTCATTCCGATAGCTTTTTTTGTATTGTTATCAGTCGTTTAATATCGGAAATACTGCTCATTTCAAAGATTAACTTTATGGCTTTACTTTTATTATTATTGAACTGTTGTTGATTATTTGCTATAATTTTTCAATGAAAGCTCAACTTTTATTTAAAATGTTGTTTCTTGGTTTTTTAAAAAAACCTTATTTTATTAATAAAGGCGGCGACTGACTTTTGTTCTATTGTATGCTTTTCCCATTGCGTACAATTGAGCACATGGAATTTTTTTTCTTTCTTCCCAAAGTATTTAATAAATAAAGGCGGTGACTGACTGCTGAATTTAACATTCGGTAGTCAGTGCCGCTCTGAGTAGAGCAATCATGCTCCTCTACATTGTTTTCTTTCGCGAATTCTTCGGTTGTTATAGATGGTGTTTTAAAAAGAATCTTTCGATTTAAAAAAGATCATAACTATTCATCTTTCAATCCGTTTTGATGGAATGATGTAGAGGCAGAAAGAGGGAAATCTCGAGTTTCACGCAGTTGCCGACAAGTAGCGCTAACGCTCTTCCTTCGCCCGCCACTTCAGTGTTCGTAAAGATGGCCACTGCACAACAGAAATCTTTTTGTGTTCTACGCTTTGCGAAGTGCGAGTCCTATCAACTGTTCGGCGTGATTTCCGTCGACAAAACCCCGGTAGATTGAAGTTCCTACAGGGTCTGTCTACGAAGTAATGAGACTGATTCCATAAAATTAGTTTATTTGGAGATAATTTTAAAGACACTTAACAGTCTTCAAAATAGCCTGCTCCTGCATTAATAAACCGTTGCCAACGACTCTACCACCCATTGATGCCCCCCCCCCCCTGGAAGTTTTCGACTGGAATGCTGTTCAGAACGCGCGTGTTATGTTTTCCTGCAAGTTCTCCAGATTGTCGAAACGATGACCTTTTAAGCTGTTAATTTAACCGAGGGAATCGAAAAATGTCCGGTGGTGACAGGTCAGGCTGCGGAATCCAGTTGTTTGTGAGCTCCGGTTCCTCAACCTTCGAAGCACTTCCTTGTAAAAATCTGCATCAACTGTGTGTCCGGAGGACATCATTTGGAGTCCAAAAGCGTTTTAATTTTAGCCACATTGTCTGAAGTTCGAGAACTTGATGGAAGCCCAGCGCGTTATTCATCATCGACGCCCCCTCTTCCGTCTTTGAAGGCTTTGTGCCTCTCAAACACTCGAGCCTCGGACAAGGAATCCTTTCCGTAGGCTTCTTGCAACACGGCAAGCGTCTCAGTAGCCGATTTGTTTAGTTTTACCCAAAACTTTATGGCGTATCGCTGCTCGTCACAAAGGTCGTCGTTTTGACAATCTGGAGAACTTGCAGAAAAACGTTCCGAACAGCATTCCAGTCGAAGACTTCCGGGCGGGCATCAATGGGTGGCAGAGTCGTTGGCAACGGTGTATTAATGCGGGAGGAGGACTGTTGAGTGCCTGTAAATTTATCTTGAAATAAACGAATTTTATGGAATCAGTCTCATTACTTTCTGGACAGAACCTGTACCTCTCAGAGCATTAGGCGAGGATATAAACCTTTCCGAGACACGGGTTCTCTGTGTACACGTGACAGGCGTGGAAGCAAGACATGCTCGCAACAGTTTGGGACGAATTTGCCTACCGTGCATCCAAAGGTGGGCATATTGAACACCTTTAATTTGGTTTGTAGAAAAAGCTTTATGACTAGCCATGTAATATAAAATTAATTTTAAGTTTCTATGTTCAATATTTTTCATAATACAGTGGAACCTCGCTTAACGAGCAAAATAAATCGTTAAAAAATGGCTCGCTTAAGGAGCCGCATTTCGCATAACGAATGACGTGGAAGGAAGTCCCCTCTTCACGTCACTCGGATCTTCACGTCACCAGGATCATCAACGGCCGAAAAATAAGTATTTAAGGGTAGTCATGGATGGTTCGAGAAGCAAATATCATGGGACCGGAGGATAACAACGATATCGAGGAGCTTGTGGAAGAGCACAGCCAAGAACTGACCACCGAACAGCCAATAGAATTGCAGTGTCTTTCACGGCAAGCAGTTGTAGAGGAGAGTTTGTCAGTGGACGAAGGACGAAGAAACAATCTTCTGGCGCAATACAAGAAATGATGAAAGCATGGGAAACTGTTGCATAGTAAGTTACAAAGCATCACCCCGATAAGACGTGGCTATGCGCGCTATAAATTTATTCAGTGACAATGCGGTGACACATTTTCAACAAATTTTGAAGCGCCGAGAAAAACAAATGTCGCTAGATAGCTTTCTAGTAAAAAAATTAGATATGTGTCATAAATTCGTAAATAATAAACTACATATGGATGATTTTGATCCTGAAGAATTAAAGTAATTTTCTTTAAATAATAAACGTTACGTCTAAAAAAGTTTGAGTATTTTTTGGCATGGAACGCATTATCGTATTTTAGATTAATTTATATGGGGAAAATTATTTCGCTTAACGAGTGTTTCGCATTGCGAGTAAGACTCTAGAACGAATTATGCTCGTTATGCGAGGTTCCACAGTATACTCATTTCACTTCGGGTGATTCTTTTTTTAAACACCTCGTATTATGATTCAGTGCAGGTCATACTGAACTATAACTAAAGTGGAACTTTTTTGTCAGCCGAGCGTTCAAAATGCTACGAAACGTGGTAATTTATTGCTAGCTACGAGCATTGCATTACAACAAGTCAGTCGTCGCCACAATAAAATTTTATCAAATAGTTCAAGAGGGGGAAAGAACCGTGTCACTGTATATTTTTAAAAATCGCAAAAAAATTTGTGAATAAATGTTACTCTTTTCCTTTTTAGGGGAAACCTCGGTATCAGCCAATAGCGTGGTTCGACGCAGAAAACCCAACATCTCTATGCTGTGCTGCATCCCGGATTGTAATTTTTTTTACGATATGCCCCCTGTAAATACGTATAATTGCGGAGCAATCCTTATGAAATGCAGCAGTCTGCAAGGCAGATTCACCGAATCAAGCTGGGAAGGGAGCGTCCATTAATTACGTGAGGCTTTTAGGGGGGGGGGGGGAGTCCAGCCGAATCGCACCCAGTCTCACGTGAGGGAGAGGGGGGATTTCGGCAAATATCACGTAATTTTTTTTCCGCAAGAAACAGTGTAAAATTGCGAGAAAACTGGGTTATATTAAGTAAAACATGTTTCTACACTAAAGTATGGCTAAATCCTACACAATAGTTCCAGTAGTCACTTACCACCGGAGAGTGACCTTACTTGAGGCTACACACGAGTCCCCGTGGACTGAATTAGAATGAATATTCTTTTACGAATTTTAGTAGTTCCTATCCTAAGTATTTTAGTGTTCGATTTTTCTCACTGTGATTCTAGACTATGTTCTTAGTAGTCCTAAATAAAAATAATTAAGCAAATTATGTTTTTTTAAATAAATCCAACGCAATCAAGCACAGATCAACGTATTTACACTAAAAATACGCATTTTGAATAATCTCACGTGAGATAAGGGAGGGAGGGGGTCGATCCAAATCTCACGACATCTCACCAGAAGGGGGGGGGGGTAAGGGGGTCGAAAAATCGCTTCACGTAATTAATGGACGTCCTCGAACGAATCCTATAACTCAACTTGTCTCGCACTGTATGGAACGAAAACAGACACAGTTCGGTACGCGTCGGTTCCAAGAAAGCACCGAGCGAATTTTTTTCCCATACGGAGCAATGTGAATCGAATTCATTCGTTCCCGAAAATGTAAATTGATAGGGTTGTGTTTTTGCAAAATCTTTGAGCTAGACAGGCACATCATTTAAAACAGACGTTCGGTTGACGTCCCCTGTGATTTAAAACAATAGTTAAATATAAAAAAAATGTATCCTCACTCAGCCTGTACCGGTAGGAGTTGATGGCCTGATAATAGCTCTTTCAACTGCTCTATTTCTCTGTTATACTGTGAGCTATTACCAAACTTGGAACTCGTGATGAATTGTAAGGAAGGAAGAAAGAAAAACAGATTTGACGAGGAAATTCGTACACAGCGCCAACTACTATGAGAAGACAGCGAGACGGTTTTAGCCCAGAGAGACAGGATGAGTCTTGTCTCGTACACGTTTTAGCAAATGCGAAGAGTACAGAGGTATGAGAGGAAAGACGAGACACCTACCCATATGAGTGTCGCGACTCATTTAGCATAATTCCTTCGTTCTACCGCCAGAGTACAGCGCCAATTTGACTTATTTGTTAAGGATACGAAAAATACAATTTATTGAAAGGTAAGTAGGGTTGTGGCATCACGATAGGTTGTTAAGGCAAATCTCTGAGGCTGTTTTAAAATTACTATTACTGACACGAGTAAGACAGACTCCTAATTATAATGAAAAGTCCAATTCTTTAAACAGAAACTTAACAAGGAAATTTTTTTACCCCCCAAAAAATTAAACATTAAACCATTACAACATATTCAATTAATTTAAGTGCAGATTCACAGCGTACGCTCCCAGACCCACGGTCTCGACAGGAGCTTCCAAAAAACACGTCTGCCTAGCTGGATGTTACATCACAATCTCCGCAAAAACACCAAGTCTCTGACTATATCTTGCTTTAGGTCTTCGCGGGTGGCGTGGCTTCTTAGAAATTGTTTTCTAAAACCGGGGCCCGGCATATTAGCGGTGACAGCTCTTCTTACGACGAAGCATTCCAGTGACAAAGACGCATAGAGCTATCGCTAAGGAAGACAGCTTTACGACGGCGATGGGAGACGCTTTTGATTTCCAAACAGTTACCCCCACAGCTTGCTAGAGAAACCGCTATGCCTGGGATTAACTTTCGGGCCCAAAACTCTGGCGGCATTTGTTGGTATCGTTTTTTAATCCCCACGTGTTCAAACATTTCGGTGGGAACTTGAACTGGAACCCTCGAAAAATATGCAGCTGGTCCTTACAGGCGTGACGTCACAGGGTGCTTTTTTTCCCCCTCTCTTTTGTTTGTGTACTCTGACGAAAGTGCCAAAGTAACTTTAGATTACGACGCGCTGCAGTAGAGGTGACTGTCAAAGAAGCGTACAGTTTGGCTATTGCCAGGTGTGTGTGCTTTTTGGTCTTGTCCTATCGAGACTGCAGCCAGTTTTCATTTATTCTCACCTCCCCATTTTCTCGCAGGTTTTTCAAACCAGTTCGAAGGGATCTTTTTGAGCACGCTACTTCACGGAGGTTCCTAAAGATATGTCCGCGCTTTCGCTTTCAACATGACGCAATGTGACGCATGCGTCACCACCTGCAAAATTCCAGGACAGCGCATGCGCTTTTCCATTCCGCAAGGCAGTTTTCAAGTCAGTGTTCAGAATGCCGCAGTCTTCGGAAGAAATTTTAAATTTTATTGAAGATTATAGAAATTTACCGTCAACCACTCCGCATACACAAATAAAATTATTAATACATTTAAAATAATTATTTAACAATAATATACAGGGAATTAAATTATTAATGTCTATTGTTTTAAAATTAAATCTAAGTGTATTTTTAAACAAAGCAAATTGGAAAAAAAAAATTTGAAAACTTGTACTATATCATTGAAATTTCCCTTTTGAAATACAGGGAGAAGATTCCGAAAATAGACATCAGATAATTTGTTGTTATAAAAATACTGAATAAAAAAATTCCTCATAGCTTATCATAGGCATTAAAGACCCACTTTGAAAAAAAAAATAGATGGTTTAGCATTATAAAAGCAGGTTACAACCTGAATTCGCGTTTTGCGTGACGTAATTTTTCCCCCCATGTCATGCATTGCTTGCATCCAAATGCGCAAGATCTTGCACAAATCATTTCCATTTGAAGCTAAACATCATCGACACATTTTAAATGTAGGCATTCCTTAGTCGATTATGCTTTTCTCGTCGTGGTCTTCATTTAACCCCATGTTAAAGAGAAGTGAACGATTTTCATTAATCACAAAATATACTTCTTACATATGTAAGATTTTTTTTTTTTTTAAATTGCATATGAAAATTCAAAAGTAATTCTTCATGGCTTCTTTGCTCAGAAAAAAAGTAAATGTCTCGGTTTAATTCTTTGCTTTATATTAAAGAGATATAGTATGATTAGCTAACGATTTTTCTTGAACTTTCTGTATACTTCAAAAGTAATATAAATGTTCCTTGTATTCAGAAATAAATTAATACACTAGTGTAATTTTACATTATAAATTTAAGAGATAATAACAAGCAATATTCTTCCGTTTTCTATTCTTAGTATTTGTTTGGTTTTATTACATCATAAACAAAGCTATCAATTGTAGTTCTAATTCTAATAACTTGGCATATAAAAAAACAGGATCATCAGTTATTATTTTCTTTATCAAACTACATTGATGTAGAACCTACGTGAGTAAGAAAAACCATCTCTAATCGATTATTGAGGTATTATATAAAAATATTAATTTTTATTTATATTTATTTTTTAGTCTTATTCATATTTTCCCCTCCACGTACACACACACACACACATATATATATATATATATATATGTGCGTGTGTGTGTGTGTCTGTGTGTGTGTGTGATGACTTGATGACCCGAATGGTCATCTCTTGAAGAAACACAATCGAGGCCGAAATTAAATGTGATTCCAAATCATAAGAACAACTGAAGTTTATTCCATGAAAACAGTAACATGTTACTCGCATCGAAGCCAACCCGCGTCTATCGTAAAAGCGCCAAAATGCAATTAGCTCAAAGAGGTTGCCAGAATTGGCGGAGGAAGTTAGAGTGTGGAAAGGCGAGGCGTTTTCGCCAAAGAGTAGAAAAAAGGGTTACCAGAACAGAGATAAAGTTCAGAATGGGCGATTATAAGTTGTTAGAAATATTATCACACACACACACACATATATATATAGGATAAATATGCAAGTAGCGGGATTATACATATTTATATACAGAGCACCGTACCAAAATTGTAGTCTATTCTTGTTGCACATTCTTTGTTGCTTTACGTAAAAATAGTGATCACCTCATGAACTCCGAGAAATCACAAGAAACGCAGCAGTAACCGTCCGACTCTTCCATTTCGTGAGGCATAAACTGTCGAACAAGTGTGGACAACAAATCGAATGCGTCTAGAGGCATGCGTTAAAGGCAAATTGAAAGGAAAGATGAAGCGCAAGTTGAAAGCGAAAGCGCACAAGTGTGGACATAGCTTTAAGGTGGTGGGCCGCTAATCTCTTTGAATCGCATGAAACCATTTGCACACAGTTAATTAGTTTTATTCTAGTATTAACATCGTTAAAAAAGTTGAAAGGTATTTTTTAAGAGAGTGCGGAGTTCAAGCCTCGAATTAATGGTCGCTCTTCGGAGTATTTTGATTTTTTTTTAATGTAAAATATCCAGAAGAATTACAATTTGTAGCGTAGAAACGATCATTTCAGACAACTGAATGGTCTGCAGTTTTTTAATTGTTTTAGGGGGGGGGGGAATTAAAATCGCACAAGCAGAATACCAGATCAGATATAAAAGGGGCCTGGAATAGCTTTGAAAAATACCTGAAACTGATTTTCTAAAAATCAAGTTATGATCTGACCAGTTACAATTTTACTTCACGTAAGAGTAAAGAAACGAATTTTACACGAAGGAGTAAAGAAAATAAGTTTCCATTTTGCATTTTTTAATGAAATGCTCTTGTTGCAATCCGTACTTATAATCTTGACAGAACAGAACGTTCGAACAGTAGGGAAATTCATCATTAATTCCAGTGATTTTAAGTTAGCTATGGATTATCAGATATTTCACGAAATCTAAAATAACTGATACACGTCTATTCCTAAATTCTGCAAACGGTCTTACAGGGTCACCTGAAAGAAAAGCTACTCAGTAAAGGTAAGTTTCGATAAAGGTGGAGTCATTTCTCGCGGAGAGCTGACTGTTCCGTTTTTGCACGGCAACTCTCTGGGGTCCAAACTTTCAATATCGGAGAGATATATTTTTTTTAAATAAATGGGCTCCAGATCTCTTTAGACTAGACCAGGCCTGAACAACTCGAAATGTGTCGAGGGCCGTAAGAAAATAGGCTGGATGGATGGTGAAAAGTAACAAAAATAAATAGCTGATAATTTTAAAAAGTAATTAAATATTAATATTCATTGCTTATACATTCTTTAAAATCTAAAAATAATATTCCGTATTATTTAGATTTAATATGCGTCTTCACCAAAGGCTTTACGGTTGCATGGTCTAGACCAGGGGTCCCCGGACTTTTTATCCCGTCGACCCCTTCTTTGAATATTTGCCTTCTTATCGACGCCCAGATTTAAGTGTTTGAAAAAACATTCTATAATTTTTTTTGCATATTTAATATTAATCAATAAGGAGACCTGCATAACAACCCAACGAAAGAATTTATAGTTTTCATCTTTTATAAAATCCACCCAATAACATTAACAGAAAAAGGACATTCTCCACTGTTATTGTAATCTTAAAAAATAATAGCAAAAGAATTGATAGGTGGAAATTGGCCTATAGTTCTTAAACCGTGCGTGTCATATTACGTAAAATACAAAATTATCGTTGAAAATATGACAAATTATATTGTAAAATATGACAATTATATTGGACAACCCTACTAGAGTGTAAAGGCGCAACGTATGGCTGTGTATAATGAACCACCAGCGTTCATAACATGTTTGCAATACCAGTACCGTTCCCAGATGCTTGAAAACAGAGTAACACATGCTGTAAGGGGGCGTCCATTAATTTCGTGAGGCGATTTTTCGACCCCCCTCCCCCCCTAATCTCACGTGAGATTATTCAAAATGCGTATTTTTAGTGTAAATACGTTAATCTGTGCTTGATTGCGTTGGATTTATTTAAAAAAAAACATAATTTGCTTAATTATTTTTATTTAAGACTACTAAGAACGTAGTCTAGAATCACAGTGAGAAAATCGAATAATAAAATACCTAAATAGGAACTACTAAAATTCGTAAAAGAATATTCATTCTAATTCAGTCCACGGGGACTCATGTGTGGTCTCGAGAGTGACTACTGGAACTATTATGTAGGATTTAGCCCTATTTTAGTGTAGAGACATGTTTTACGTAATATAACCCAGTTTTCTAGCAATTTTACACTGTTTCTTGCGGAAAAAAAATTGCGTGATATTTGCCGAGACCCCCCCCCCTCTCCCACGTGAGATTGGGTGAGATTCGGCTCGACTCCCTCCCCTCCTCCTAAAAACCTCACATAATTAATGGACGCCCCCTGAGCAGCATAGGCTAAGGCAAAGCTCAAGCTACAGAGGCTGTTCACACATTTTTTAGACGATGTATATTGTATTCACAAAACTAAATTACATAAAATTCTTGTGTTTTAAATGTTCTATTTGACATACCTTATTTTGAACTATCTTTCGACACCGTAATTTCCAGGATAATAATGCCTTTTGAAGTGTCAGAAGAGGTATTCTATCCCATTCCTCCTGAACAGCTTTCCAGAGTCCTGTAAGGGTTTTGGGACGACGTTTGGATAATGCAGATTTTAAAAGTCCGAAAGCACAAAAATCCATAGGTGATACATCGGGAGATTTAGTAGGGATATCAGTGAAGGGTATGGCCTTGATACCAGTTTTTTGTTCCATTTCTTTTAGGAAATTTACAGTGGATTTTGATGTGCGACTGCTAGCTTTGTCCTGATGGAGTCTCACAGATTGATGGCACTGTGGGTAAAGCGATGGTATTTCATTCAGAAAAATTGGCGATAGAATATGTTCCTGATAGTATTTGGAGTTAATCTTGACATTTTTTTCCACTCTCTTTATTTTTAACTTGCCATTATAAGAAAAACCAGCAACAATCATGAATCCCTTAGAAAAACTTTCTTTCGATTCTTTGAACCATGTACTTAAATTTTTTTCTCCCCTTTTATGATAACAAATGGCTCTTTTTTCGTTGCAATCATTTAAATACACCCATGATTCATCTATTGTGACAATTGTTTTCCATTTTTCTTTGGATAAGTGTTTCTCATATAGAATTCTGCAGCGTGTCCTGCGTTCAGCGATATGATTCGGAAGAAGACGATGCACATTGCGTTTTTTCTCTTTCTTAAGATTTCAATCAACGTTTATCATTTTGTTTACAGTGGACACCGAGCATTTTAATGATTTTGCAACTGTCCTTTGACTAGGGGGATTTTCTTTTAACATTAAACAACGTACCTTTGCAATAGTCGAAGATGTCCGTTTTTTCCTTGGATACTTGTTTGGAATTTTTGTCCCACTTGAGGCTCCAATTTGACGTTTTTTTCCATTCTTGTCGACGATATTACCTATCGACGCTTTAGATATCACCAAACCATGACTCTCGCATCGGTTTTGGATAACGGAGTATGCATATTTCTGTTCGGAAAGAGCATAAATATAGCCTTCGAACCACTGCTTTGTTAAAAACGCCATTTTGAATATAAACAAAACTTTCAAGCCATAGAGGATAATTTTGACTTTTAAAAACATAGTACAATTGCAATTATTTCTTTTGCAGCAAACGCTTTTTTATTACCGCTTACCAAAATCGTCTAAAAAATGTGCGAACAGCCTCTGTATTTATATGTACAATGGAATCTCGATCGATCGTTTTCCCGTATGTATCGTTTATTTCACCCAGTCCCGAATAAATTACATAGAAAACAAGCAAAAATGTCCGCATGGATCGTTTTCCCGCAATACTCGTTCAGAATATCGCAGCTTTACATTAATTTATCGGATCGATCGTTTTTTCATAATATCTGATCCTGAAATATAAATGTCTGGATTGATCTAGAATGACGCTCTCATTAAACAATGAGCGGGACATTTGAGATGAATGGTCTCGTATTTTTGTTCTCTCTTGTTTAGCCTGGTTTCGCTTTATTGTACCACTCCCATCATTTGTTCGTCGTTTGTGCTCCCTAATTCTTTATCCCCTGGAGTATCCTATTTTAGGCAACTCATTCCACATTCACCGACTATTCAACATTTCTGTTCTTTTCGCAATTGCTCACAGTCAGCTTTTTTGTTGGCCGTGGGATGGAGGCGCCCTGGTGTTTGGTCTAGTGTCTGAGAAGTTTCTGATTACTGCAGTTCTACACTGACCGATGAGTGTTTCACCCGGAAGCAGAACTTCCTGGTGGTCTTATGTCGGACCCCATCCGGTGCAACGGAATGGTTCTAGTTACAAACGATTCACGGCTGCCGCTTCTTTATACTCTCACACAATAACCGACACCGAAAAGAATGCAATTTGCAACACAAAAAAATTATTGTTTACTTGTCGAGAGAAAACCGCCAAATAACAAACGAAGATTAAGTATTTTTATTTGAATCAAAATTCCTGTGTATCTACGTCTATTTCTTTTTTTATTATTATTATCTTGGATTTCGGTACAACTTTGTAATTTTATCTTCAGTTACACTACAGGTATGTATGCATTTATGTATGTGAGTAAATATATTTTAGTGGTATCAAACTTTAAGGGATGTTAATACTTTTTTGTATGTTCCCGCATCCATCGTTTAGTTCAGTCGGTCCCTTCGAAAACGATAGATCGAGATTCCACTATATATATACAGAGCCTAAGGCAGGGGCATACGGGGCAGTTGCCCCGGGCCCCCACATCAGAGGGGGGCCCCCAAATCGAATAGAAAGTTTATTTTACGTTTCCTTCTTTAATGAACTTTTTAAAAACAAATTATCAGTACAGTGTAAAATCCGTCAGTTTTATGTTAGCTTGTTCATTAATCTATCGTATGAACACAAATCTATATTTCGTAAATCCATGGTTTTCTAGGGCGGAATTTAGCTGAATTCCGCCCTAATGTCAGCAAGGATATGAATTTTTTTTATGTATGTTTTTCTTTATTTATTGTTATTATTTTGAGAGTCTGCAATAAATAAGGTTTAAAAAGAAGTAAACGTTTAAGAAATCACTCAATACAAGAAATTAATGCAAATATAGACGTTGAAGTAAGAGTGGATACAACAGTTGCAACATCTACAAAACAATCAGCTAATAGGCTTGATATTGTTATTCACGATAAAAAAAGAAAAATAATATTTAATAAAGTTGGTATAACAAGCCAGGAGCATTTGCAAATTGTTGGGAATGAAAAATCACGGAAATATAACGGATAAATTTAAATAGCATTTTTGTCAAATTTTGGCTCTTCAGATGTGCTATATCCCTTTTAATGATGGACATAGAATTGTCAGAAAATCAATAAAATGAACAGAACAGTATTTCGTCTGACCGTTGGAGGGGATGGGGGACTTTATAGCTATTTTAGGTTCTAGTAAATTTTCTTGTTATATATTCATAATGAGGAGAAAAATTTAAATACCTTCATAAAGTTCGGTTCTTCATTACTGAAGTAGTGAAGCAGAGGGGGGCCCCCAAAGAAGTTTTTGCCCCGGGCACCAATTAGGCTAAGTCGGGCCCTGTATATATATATATATATATATTGCCCCCCCCCCCCGAAAAAAAGCTTTGCCCTCCTGACGTTGCCCCCCCCCCCCCCAAAAAAAAAAAAAAAACTGGGCTGGAACCTCCCCTGCTATAACCCCCTTATCTTTCGGAAGGTCCCGCCTCAAATCGGTGTGTGTGACCTCGCATGGTTCAATTTCTGGCTTGCTGGTCTGCAGACTTATACGGAAACACTGCTTTGAGGGATGAGAGACGACTAGTGAAAAAAAAAAATTCCCTATAGACCCTCTCCCCCGCCCTGGGCCCCATTTAGAAATTCTTGACTCTAGACACATCATTAAAAACCAATACAATGCGACCAGAAAAACTTATTAATCCCTTATATACACTATAACTCCAACCTTTTTATCGCCGCAGACCGGTCAACGTTTGATAATTTTACCGCGGCCAGCTGAAGGGGGGGGGGGGTTGTTTATATTTTAGATTGTTTTGATTTAATAATTTAATTTAATTGTACCTAAACATGCCTTCAAAATAAAATACAGTTACACCAAAAAATGAATATAAAGTGATTTAACAATTTAACTCACTAGAACGCTAAATCAATGAACAGGGCCCGATTATGAACGCTGGGGGGCCTCTGGGCAGATGCTATTTGGGCCCCCCCCTTACGAACATTTATAAAAATAACTATCCATGGGCTATATATACTATTAGAAGTACTAGGGGCATATACCAAGGGGGTTTTGGGGCCCCCTAGCATCAGGGGGTCCTGGTCAAAGTCCCCATTTGCCCATGCGATAAAAAGGCCCTGTCAATGAGAACCCTGAGCTGGCGGCCCGGTACCATTTAATCCACGTACCGGTCCGCGGCCCGGGGGTTGGTACTCCACTATAACATACATATGATGAAATATGCATATAACTATACATAGGATGAACCAGTCAATCAAATTTGAAAGGATATTATAAAATAATTGCTATTAAAAAAGGAAAATAAAAAATTTGAATTGGGAATTTTTTCTTTCTTTTCTTTTAAAATTAAAAATTGGGGGGCGCCTAGGCCCGGGCCTAATGGAAAACCAGGGCATGTCCCAGCCAATCCTATCTTTGTTTTGTTTTATTTCTCCTCGGACCACACCGGTTAGAAACCACTGTTCTAGAGAAATGTGGGAGAAGCCTTTTCGATAATTCACTGTAAGAAGTCGTAAAACTATTGATACTAGGATGCTGACGTGTTCTCATATTTGTTGATACGATTACGAGAGAATATGTTGGGACAGAGACGGGTAAGATAAGAGAGGACACACGCAGGGCCCGACTTAGCCTAATTGGGGCCCGGGGCAAAAACTTCTTTGGGGGCCCCCCTCTGCTTCACTACTTTAGTAATGAAGAACTTAATACTTAATACTAAACTTTCTATTTGATTTGGGCCCCCCCCCCCCTGATGTAGGGGCCCGGGGCAACTGCCCCGTATGCCCCTGCCTTAGTCAGGCTCTGGACACACGGAGAGTTTATGATTCTTGAACGCAGAATAATACATCTGAAGGAAGGCAGAACTAGGGAGAAAGTTCAAATTCATTATTTTAGTCGCGGTTGAAGAATTTTTAAGAATGTCGTGCTGCCATCTATTGGCCAATAAACGAGATGAAAGGAACTTTACAGAGTGTTGGGGGCGTCTATTAATTTCATGAGGCGATTTTTCGACTCCCTAATCTCTCGTGAGATTTTTCAAAATGCGTATTTTTAGTGTAAATACGTTAATCTGTACTTGATTGCGTTGGATTTATTAAAAAAAACATAATTTGCTTAATTATTTTTATTTAAGACTACCAAGAACGTAATCTAGAATCACAGTGAGAAAATCGAACAATAAAATACTTAAATAGGAACTACTTACATTCGTAAAAGAATATTCATTCTAATTCAGTCCACGGGAACTCGTATGTGGTCTCATGAGTGACTACTGGAACTATTGTGTAGGATTTAGCCATATTTTAGTGTAGAAACATGTTTTACTTAATATAACCTAGTTTTCTAGCAATTTTACACTCTTTCTTGCGGAAAAAAAATTACGTGATATTTGCCGAGACACCCCCCCCCCCTCTCCCACGTGAGACTGGGTGAGATTCGGCTCGACCCCCCTCCCCTAAAAGCCTCACGTAATTAATGGACGCCCCCTTAGAAAGCTGTACTGCTGTCATTCTCAATGGATGGAGTTGAGATTCAATTAGCAAGTTGGCAATTTGACCTGGCTGCACAGCAAGTTTTAAAATTGAATTGTATTGAAAATCGAGTAAGAAAATGATGTTGCACTTTACCTTAATTTTAGGACTGTCGGCAATTATTTTCTTGCATCGGGGAGGGGGGGGTGAAATAAATCCCGATGCTTACGAGGTCGTGGAACTTAATATGTCTTTATTTTTCTCTGATAATTGCACAAACAGAAACTTATATTTTAATGATGTACTGCCCTTCAACAGTACTTTCTATTACTTATCGGTCACCATGATAATTATGAATTTTTTTTTTTTTACCGTGCACCTAAGTGAAGAACTTTGCGCTAATAAGGCAGATACGTCAAAGAAACATTTAAAAATTTTGAATTTCTAATAGCCAAAATTGAGCCATTTATTTCAAGCCACTGTGTAATCAGTTCATTATCAATACCAAGTTCTCGACAGCCATTTAACGGCAGCTGCTTGGTGGAAAAACACGCGCATCATTTATTCAATTAAGACGTTTGGAAAATAGTCGAATCAATTCTTTAATGTAAACACCATCACTTGTTGTCTATGAGGATGTAAGACCGGAATAAGAAACCTATGCAAATGGCAAGGGAAATTGACAATTTTCAATTTAACTACTCCTTCGAATAATTGCCAGAAGATGGCAGCAGTAGACGTAGGGAATTGACTCGATCTTCAATTGCTATCGTGTCCAGGAGTAGTGCAGTATAAAAAGAATTACAAGATAATAAGAACTTTTTTTTTACCACGTTTTTAAATTTTCTGTTGAATCATATAAACGTGACAATTTCTATCTATATATATAAAACAATTCCGAAACTGACTGACTAACAACGTACAGACCAAACCGATGGACCTAAAGGGCTGAAATTTTGCATGGCGGTTCTTCTTATAGTGTAGGGGTGCACTAAGAAAGATTTTTGAAAATTCTTAGATTTTTTTTAAAATTAAATTCTTTATCTGTTTTAGTTACTTTTTTTAAGTTTGCATTTAAAATAATAATTTGAGGTTTGTGAAGTTTAAATCGTGAGAAAGATCCTAAAAATTCCTTTGAAAATATTCTTTTACAAATCTTTACCTCCATTTTCTGATTTTTGGTGAATTTTTGAAGATGAAATTTTAGAATTTAATTTATGAAATGCCGATAACGTGATTTCTTTTTGTGGTACTTTAAATAAATTTATCGTTACGTCCATAACAATGAAATAGACAAAAAAATATTTTTTCCCTTGCTAATGCGGCAGACGATTGGACATTATCCAAAAAAATCTTAAAATACAGTAAAAGAAATGTTCCTCAAACTGTATTATATTTTTTAATATGTCCTATTAGGTTTAATTTGCATATTTTCTTCTATATTATTTGTCTATAAAAATATCTCTTACGATTTTTTTATAAATATATATATATATATATATATATATATATATATAATATATATATATATATATATATATATATATATATATATATTTTACATCAATTGTATGCATTGATCGTCGTATTTATTATACATATATATATTTTTAATATATATATATATATATATATATATATTGGCATTAATTACATACATTGACCGTTGTATTTAATTTGAATGTACTCCTTAGCGAAGTGCGGGTTTTCAGCTAGTGTATTAATAAATGCTTTTTTAAATTTTTTTTGATGAATTATCCCATCAACTTGAAAGAAAATGATCAAATGCGTAATAAAGAGAGCAATTATAAGAAATTTTCAAACAACAAAATAAACTGAAAATGAATGCAAATCTGCTTAAAGATGGCTAAAAGTATTAAAAAAATGCATTGTCATCGTGTTCTGAGCTATTCTAAAATTTTCAAATGTCTAGCTAGTCGGGAAGTTAGTTAATATTCGATTGCAACATTTGTACTGGACAAACGCACAAACAAGAAAGCGAGTTAATAAAAACATGGTAATAATGCAATATCCATAAAAGAGGGGTGCCAGGTTCTCCCTGTTAGGCAGCGGAAGGTACCTTATTTCCCTTCGAATTTCCAGTCGAAGCATTCCCCGGTTCGCCTCCTGGGGACCAAGACAGCACGTTTGCACATCATTTCTGTTCTATGCCATCTCTTATCTATATACATAGAAAACATTTCCGTAACTGACTCACTGACGTACAATGCACAGACCAAACCGCTGGACCTAAAGGGCTGACATTTTGCATTGCGATTTTTCGTATAGTGTAGGGGGGTGCACTAAGGAAGATTTTTGAAAAATTCATAGGTTTTTTTTTAAAATGAAGTTTTTAAGCTGTTTTAGTAATTTTTTTTAAGTTTGCATTTAAAATAATAATGAGGGTTATGAAATTTATATCACGAGAAAGATCATAAGAATTGCTCTAAAATGAAATCTTTTCCTCCATTTTCTGATTTTTGGTGAATTTTTAAAGATTGAAATTTAGAATGTAATTTATGAAATGCCGATCACGTGATTTCTTTCTCTGGTACTTTAAATAAATTTATCGTCACGTCCATAACAATGAAATAGACAAAAGAAAATATTTTTTTCCTTGCAAATGTGGCAGACGATTGGGCAGGTTCAGAAAAATATTAAAATACAGTAAAAGATATCTTCCTCAAACTTTACTATATTCTTTAGTATGTCCTATTAGATTTAATTTGAATATTTTCTTCTACATTATTTTGTCTATAAAAATATCTCTTACGATTTTTTTATAAATATATATATATATATATATGTATATATATTTTTACATCAATTGTATACATTGATCGTCATATTTATTATATATATATATATATATATATACAGTGGAATCTCGATCGATCGATCGCTTTCAGATCCATCGTTTTTCCGTATGTGTCGTTCATTTTATCCAGCCCCAACGATCATATTGCTTTGTTATGTTTCCGCATCTATCGTTTTCCCGCATTTATCGTTCATTTCAATCGGTCCCTTGAAAAACGATAGATCGAGATTCCACTGTATATATATATATATATATATACAGGTGGTTATCAAAATAATGGAAACACATCAATATTAGTGGTGTTTACGGAAGTGCTTCGTATTCCTTAAAAAACAAGTTTAGGGACCAATATTTTTTTATAGAATATAGTGTATACATCGTTCTACTCTAAAGTAGCAGTAATGAAACTATGGGCATCAGGCTCTCTGGGGGGGGGGGGGATAGCGTAGGATGTCAAACCTTGTAGACCGTGCAGAGGGGCAAATTGTTGAATCGCGTTTAATTCAAGTATCTGTTACAACAGCCCCCATGGGTTTGGGTGTTTGATATCGGAAGTCACGATGGCATACTGAGTTCACGAAAAGGCATCCTTCGTGAAACATAATAGTGGGCGAAAGGGAAAGCTAATTGAAAGAGACTGACGGGTGTTGAAGCGGACTGTGACATCAATAAAGAAGACGACTGCAGCCAAAGTGACCGTAGAGCTCCTTCTGAATCTGCAGGCTCCAGTACCAGTCATTACAGGTAAGAGAAAACTTCGCAAACAAAACATTTACGGCAGAGTAGTAATTCCCAAGCCACTTGTAACAGATGCGAAAACAAAACGCACTCTACAGTGGTGCCACGAGCACAAATCCTGGTCGAGTGATACGTCGAAATATGACATTTGGTTAGACGAATCATTGTTCACTTTGTTCCCCGCAACAGGACGTGCGTATGTCTGAAGAACACCTACACAAGCGTATGATCATGCTCGTCTCATGCCAGCCGTCAAACATGGAGGGGAAATTTCTTAGGGTTTCGGCGACCATCTCGTGGTTTTCAAAAGGGATCTGTTGTAACCCCGCAAGGGAGATTGACTGGGAAGGACTATGTCTAGCTTTTAGCCGGCCAGATCCATCCTATGGTGCAAAAATTGTTTCCCGCAGGAGATGGCGTTCTCCATGATGATAATGTTCCGATCCATACAGCTAGACGTGTCAGGTCGTGGTTTGAGGAACATAAAGATCGAGTCAAACACCTTATCTGGCCCGCACAGTCCCTAAACCTCGATATCATCGAACTGCTGTGGTCTGTTTTAGGGAACAGAGTCAGGAATCAATATCCAGGAATAGCATCTGTACAGGAACGTTGACGATTTATCCATAAAGTATAGTATAATATTCCCTTAAGCACTATTCATGACTTGCATAATTCACTTCCTTAGTGAATCCAGGGGGTATTAAATGCCATAGATGGTCCGATGCCATATTAATAAAGAATTTTATGTTTTTCCTAAGTGTTTCCATTATTTTGTTAATCACCTGTATATATATATATATATACAGTGGAATCTCGATCCATCGTTTTTCCGTATGTGTCGTTCATTTTATCCAGTCCCAACGATCATATTACTTTGTTATGTTTCCGCATCTATCGTTTTCCCGCATTTATCGTTCATTTCTATCGGTCCCTTGGAAAACTATAGATCGAGATTCCACTGTATATATATATTTGGCATTAATTGCATACATTGACCATTGTATTTAATTTGAAGTAGTTGGTACCCGTCAAAACATGACGCCTAGATAGTAAATAAATGAACTACCAAGCAAATTATACTCAACACATCAGTGCCAAAAGTTGAAAATCATAAGAATGCGCAGAAACAAAGTGTTTAAGAGGCCTCGTGATTAGTGAGTATCCAAAGCCACGTTTGAAAATGCCACTGAGCATGCGCAGAAAGCAATTTTTTTAATTGTAAATTATCACTCATTAAACAGCGCGAAATAAGCAATTTCTATCACGGTTAATCTTATATTTCACAATCATAATTATCATGAAAATAAAAATGCCAGAGAGAGATCTATAGAGACTCCACGGAATAAACGTGTTTATCATTAAAACATATCACTGAGCATGCGCAGAAACAGTCAGTTTCTAAAGACAGGTAAAAACATGCCACTGAGGATGCTCAGAGATCAATTTTTAACTATAGATTAATAACTATAGCTAATTAATAGAAATTGCAGTTACAAAAACCAAATTTGATACATCTACAGATTACAATCTTTCGTTTAAGACCAAAATGAGGTAAATTGATGCAGTAGTTTTCTCTCACGGACTGCCCAAAAAGTCGCCCTAGCAACTTAAATATATAGATGTACTCCGTAGCGATGTGCGGTTTTTCAGCTAGTTAACATATATATAACTCGCTTCCATTAGAATCCTTTGTTATTTTCTGATCATCGCTAGGAGATTTTAACCAAAGAAACATCTAAACTGGAAGATAATAATAATAAGGTTGGTCGTGATTTAAAATGTACGCATTGTGACAAAGATTTCACTCGTCATTTGAGTTAGAAATGACATCTGAAAGTTGGGGGGGGGCTACATTAAAATCTTAATTTTCGTTTTCTGGAAAACTGCATTTTTTTACGGAAAATCTCATTTCTTAGAAGGTTTTAAGATATTGAAATAAAATGATGTCGCAAGGTTCTGCTTATTTATTGGTATGTTATGAAGCAAAATATAGGTCGTAAGTATGTATTTATCAATTTAAAAGCTATTTTTATTGAAATTTTTTTTAAAGAAAACCATGTGTGTACAAAATTTGGTATATTTTAGCAAATTTAAGAGGTATTGTTAATCTTTTGCTTCATAACACAGATAAGTGATTTACTAATATAGTGTTGAAAAAAAGTGAAATATAATGGTTAGATTTTATATAAATTTTATAACCCTCATGCAAACTTAAAAAAAGTTACAAAAACAGCTTAAAAATTTAATTTTAAAAAATCTAAGAAGAATTTTTTAAAAATCTTTCTGAGTGCACCCCTGCACTATAAGAAGAATCGCCATGCAAAATGTCAGCCCTTTAGGTCCAGCGGTTTGGTCTGTGTCAGTCAGTCAGTTACGGAACTGTTTTATATATATACAGAGGCTGTTCGCACATTTTTTAGACGATTTTGGTAAGCTGTAATAAAAAATCGTTTGCTGCAAAAGAAATAATTGCAATTGTACTATGATTTTAAAAGTCAAAATTATCGTCTGCGGCTTGAAAGTTTTGTTTTTATTCAAAATGGCGTTTTTAACAAAGCAGTGGTTCGAAGGCTACATTTATGCTCTTTCCGAAGAGAAATATGCATACTCCGTTATCCAAAAACGACGTGAGAGTCATGGTTTTGTGATATCTAAAGCGTCGATAGGTAATATCGTCAACAAGAAAGGAAAAAACGTCAAATTGGAGCCTCAAGTGGGACAAAAATTCCAAACAAGTATCCAAGGAAAAAACGGACATCTTCGACTATTGCAAAGGTACGTTGTTTAATGTTAAAAGAAAATCCCCCTAGTCAAAGGACAGTTGCAAAATCATTAAAATGCTCGCTGTCCACTGTAAACAAAATGATAAACGTTGATTTAAATCTTAAGAAAGCGAAAAAACGCAATGTGCATCGTCTTCTTCCAAATCATATCGCTGAACGCAGGGCACGCTGCAGAATTCTATATGAGAAACACTTATCCAAAGAAAAATGGAAAACAATTGTCACAATAGATGAATCATGGGTGTATTTAAATGATTGCAACAAAAAAAGAGCCATTTATTATCATAAAAGGGGAGAAAAAAATTTAAGTACATGGTTCAAAGAATCGAAAGAAAGTTTTTCTAAGGGATTCATGATTGTTGCTGGTTTTTCTTATAATGGCAAGTTAAAAATAAAGAGAGTGGAAAAAAATGTCAAGATTAACTCCAAATACTATCAGGAATATATTCTATCGCCAATTTTTCTGAATGAAATACCATCGCTTTACCCACAGTGCCATCAATCTGTGAGACTCCATCAGGACAAAGCTAGCAGTCGCACATCAAAATCCACTGTAAATTTCCTAAAAGAAATGGAACAAAAAACTGGTATCGAGGCCATACCCTTCACTGATATCCCTACTAAATCTCCCGATGTATCACCTATGGATTTTTGTGCTTTCGGACTTTTAAAATCTGCATTATCCAAACGTCGTCCCAAAACCCTTACGGGACTCTGGAAAACTGTTCAGGAGGAATGGGATAGAATACCTCTTCTGACACTTCAAAAGGCATTATTTTCCTGGAAATTGCGGTGTCGAAAGATAGTTCAGAATAAGGGATGTCAAATAGAACATTTAAAACACAAGAATTTTATGTAATTTAGTTTTGTGAATACAATATACATCGTCTAAAAAATGTGTAAACAGCCTCTGTATATATATATATATATATATATATATATATATATATATATTGTAACGTATTCCTGCGATTTGTGTCAAAAGCAGACACTTAGGTAGCGTCACAGGTTACGTGTAAGGTAGACAGCTTACTAAAATAGAGACTTTTAAGATAATGAGGATTTCAGTTTTATTTAATAAACACGGTTAGGCCGCGATCTCGAATAATATATATACAAAGCAGTCCGTAGAAGTTGGAGTAGGAATCGTCATCTGTCTCTCAAGGATGGAGCACACTGTCGCTAAAACGAGGCGACGAACTGCTGGTCAGGTCACAGAAAAAAGGGCCCGCACTTGTCCACTGGAAGCTAGCAGCTTCTCTGAAATAACACAATTGGGGAGATCAAGTTCCGATCGGTTTCCCCGACCTTTCTCGGTGAAAAAGGGTCTTCTCACGTAGAGGGCAGAGCCTCACAAAAAACAAGTCACTTAAAAGTGCGTGGAGCTAGGAGATCAGGTATCACTCCTAAACTCTCTAAGGAAAAACTCTCCGCACAAAACTGGTCTTCAAGCCCTCGTCGGCTTATTTTAAAAACTTGATCCCTGGCGGAATTCTTTCTAGCCTCCTCTCTATAGCTCGCTCCGGATAGGCTGAGCGTCTAGCCGTGCGCAAAAAACGATGCCGATTATTACATCTTCATCGCCCGCTCACTCATTAGCGATCTCGTTTCAGGGCGTAAACTGTCATTGTCGGCCACTGTCAAAATATGGCGCCAGACTGTCTCCTCTTTTCATCCCAGGAATGCGTCCCGAAGAGGTGCCCATTGTGGTCCTCTTCCGCTCGCGGGGTCTGCCATTCTTTAGCATCGGTTCACGGGTAGCGGCGATTTTAATGGTGTTCCTACTCGCCTCGAGGGGGGGAAATTGCCACAGCCCCTCCCCCCTTTGAAGAGATTTTGCGGTTCTGCAAAATCTGAAAATCAAGGGTTAGGTACAGGTACCTTACTTGTATTCCATCTCCAGAGGCATTCCTAACAATTTTAATTTATGCATCAACTTCTAGGTTAAGTTTACTATTCATGTTACACTTAATTTACAATAAAAAAAATTTTACACTAACACAATACCTCAATTAAAACATTAAATGTCATTTATATTTACAGAAACACAAAAAAAAACATTCATATTTACAACACTATCTTAGGTTTAGAGGTTCAACTAAAAAGAAAACTTTATCTTATCACAATTTCTTAATTTAAAAACAATACAATTAATTCCAATTACAATACGAAAAAAAAATGAAAAATGTTTCAATTCAATTTATTTTTAAATCAGTCTGCTCTACTGAGACAGTCTGCGTGTTTATTTTGTGACCCTGGCCTATGAACAATCTTATAATTAAATGGTTGCATAGCTAGAGACCACCTCATAAGTCTATGGTTATTTCCGGCATTATTCTTCAGGAAAACCAGTGGGTTGTGATCGGTTTCGATCGTAAATGGCTGTCCATCTAAATAATGTCGCAACTTTTTTAAGGCAAAGATAATTGCGGCGCATTCTTTTTCGGTCGCACAATATTTCTGCTCACTCTCAGTGAACTTCCTGCTTAAAAACAAAACGGGATGTTCCGCATTATTTGGTCCCTTTTGTGCCAATATTACCCCTATTCCTTTGTCGGACGCGTCGGTTTGTATCACGAATTCCTTAGAGAAATCGGGAGCGTATAGTACTGGTTTCTCCGTTAGTTTTGTTTTTAGTTCTTGGAAGGCGCTTTCACACTCCTCTGTCCACTCAATACTTTCCTTCCGGTTTCGATCCTTTAAAGAGCGTGTCAATGGTTCCGCTATAAGCGCGTATCCCATTATATACCGGGAATAGTACCCGCTAAGTCCTAAGAATTGGCGCACCTGCGTCTTCGTTTTCGGGGGAGGAAAATTTAACACCGCTTCGACCTTTGCTTGAGCAGGTGTTCTGCTTCCCCCTCCTACAATATGCCCTAAGTACTTCACTTGGTTCTGTGCGAATTGGCATTTGGCAGGTTTTATCGTTAGTTTAGCTTGCGCGATCTTTTTTAACACAATATCAATATGGTTCAAATGCTCTTCCCAGCTTTCCGAGAAAATAGCCACATCGTCTAGATAGGGAACCCCGAACTCTTCGCAACCTTGTAAGAGTCGAGACATAAACATCGAGAAACTATACGGGGCATTTACTAACCCAAATGGCATTACCAAGGGTCGATACGTCCCAAAAGTTGTCACGAACGCAGCGAGTCTCTGCGCCCGGGGACTCAGGGGTATCTGCCAGTAACCTTTTGTCAAATCTATGACCGTGATGTACTTCGCGGCACTGACCTTTTCAACCCTTTCCTCTATATTTGGTAGCGGAAAATATTCTACCCTGATCATTGAATTCAGTTTCCGGTAATCAATACATGGTCGGGGGTCTCGACCCGGAGTTTCTACCAAAATCATAGGAGACGTATAGTCTGATTCACCTATCTCTATGATATTGAGATCTAGCATGCGCTTTATTTCGGTTTTTAATATTTCGTTTTGTCGGGGAGAAGTTCTGTATGGCTTTGATCGAACAGGTTTATCGCTTATCAGCTGGATGTCATGCTCGATGAAGTTAGTGCGACCGGGTTCATTAGAAAATATTTTAGCGTGGGATCCTAGTAGTTTTCCCAGCTGATTTATTTGGTCGGGCGTACACCTATTTCCTAAGTCGTTCTCTTTAACGATTTCGTCGAAATCGAAAAGAGTCGGGTTCGCGACAGGATACGGTATTTCTAAGTCCGAATCGGATTTTTCCTGACCTACCTCTTCATTCAACAGAAAATTTACATTTTCCACCCTCTGATGATATGGTTTTAACAAATTTATGTGATAAATTTGCGACTTCGCAGATCTACCTGGCACCTGCACAATATAGTTAGTGTCAGACAACTGACTCTCGATTGTCGCGGGCCCTACCCATTGTACAGCAAGTCGATTTGGTCTGGAAGCTGCTAAAACCAAAACCTTATCCCCTGGTCTGAACCTTCTCTGAACTGCGTCTCGGTCGTAATAATTTTTCCTCTTCCCTTGTTGTTCTATAACTCGTTCTGAAGTGAGTTCCTGACATCTTTTTAGGCGGTTTAACAACCCGAACACATACTCTGTAACAGCGCTTTCTTCATCTTCCGCATTGGTCCAATGCTCGTAGAGCAAAGTCTCGGGGGTTCTCAGATTTTTCCCGTGGACCAGTTCTGCCGGACTAAAATTTGTTGACTCGTGGGTCACAGTCCGTAATGCAAGTAAAGCGGCGGGGAGAATGCTCTCCCAATCTTGCCCTGACTCTAAACATAAAACCTTAATTAACCGTTTTATAGTTCGATGCCATCTTTCCACACTATTACTTTGCGGGTGTCGAACCGAACTATGGGTCACCTTAACTTTAAACTTTTCAAAAAATGTCTCCGTCAAGTTACTCGTGAAGCAAGTGCCGTTATCACATTGTACCTCTTTCGGAAAACCGAGCCTACTGAAAATCAGCATGAGGGCCTCCGTAACAGTCTCGGACCGGATGTCCGGGATGGGTATAGCTTCAGGGTACTTCGAAGCTACACATATCGCTGTCAACAAGTACCGATTCCCTATTTTCGTCTCGGGCAGGGGTCCTACCGTATCAATACAGAGTTTGGAGAAAACCTCCTTTATGATGGGTACCAATTTTAAGGGAGCCTTCTTCTTTTCCCTGGCCTTTCCTATCCGTTGACATGGATCACAAGTTTTTACATGGTTTTCTACATCTTTAGTACAATTCGGCCAGTAATAATACCTCAACAGTTTGTCTTTGCATTTAGTGATTCCCATGTGCCCGCCTAACCCCTCGTGAGTTAGCTTTAACATTCTGTCTCGGAGACACTTGGGTATAACTAATTGTCTCCGTTCCTCACCTCTGTGATCCGTAGACTTCCTATACAATAACCCCTTCTCAACTATGTACTCTGTAGTCGTCTGACTTTTAACTTTTTCCCAGAGAGGTTCTAGATCCTCACATTTCGTTTGTTCTGCGAGGAAGGTTTCTGAGTTTATCCCAGCTAATTCCGTCTCGGTACTTCCCTCGACCGGGGGCAATTCTAAATCCCCTTCAATTTCGCCGTCCATTTCTCTCTCGAGGTCGGATTGGGTTTCTAATTCACTTTCTGAATTTTGATTCCCCCCTTCAGGTTTATTTTTCGCTTCTGCCTTCGATCGGCTCCGCGTGACAACATTATTCACTAACTGGGGTCCATTCTTAATATTATCAACAATTTCCTGAGTATAATTCCCCATTAAGTAGTGGTCCATCTCTACTGATTTACCTACCACGGCCGCTTTCGTCACAAAATTCTCATATTTTTGACTCTCTATCCGCACTACTGCGACTGGTAAGCTTCGCAACTCGTTTTCTAACGCGGAGCGGACCCATACGACCTCTCCTGTAAAATCCGTCGCGCTGACTAATTTAAAAGGAGCGACATCAAGGCTCGTCCCGCTGTCGCGAAGAATAGTGGTCTCCACACCATTTACCTTCGCTTTGCTGAGGTATGGCTTAAAAACGGGTTCGAAGTTCTCTGCGGTCGCTACTTTGTTCACCCGCTCGCTAGTCTGTCGGCGTAATTCGGGGCACTGAGGGCGTAAATGCTCAGTTGACCCGCATTCGTAACAAGCCGGGGCTCTTCTCCTTTCATACTCACGATTCCTCCAGTTATTTCTCACAGATCCCTGGTCTCTCCCGTTAGAAGAGTTGGGTTTCTCTTTAACCTCTTTTTTATCCTCACTTTTCTCAAAGGTTTTAGATTTTTCCGTTCCTTTTTTCTCCAACGGCTTTAAATTAATGGGTTTTCTGATAGTGCGCCTTGTCGCTTCATATTCGTCCAATTTTTTCACTAAGATGTGAGGGTCCACTATAGCTCCCCATTCATCCAAAATATGTTCTCGGATTTCCGCCGGGACGCGTTTTTTAATCTGGTCTGCAACCATGAGATTCTTAAGGGCTTCAAAATCTTTTACACTTACCCCTTCAAGCCATCCCTCTAAATAATTTCTCAGCTCGAAAATTAAATCTTTCCATAGGGCACCTGGCCGCCTCTGGTGTTGATTTAGTTTAACTCTAAAAGTCTCCGGACTTAACTTAAAACGGCTCAGAAGTAATTTCTTTACCTGATCGTAATCATCTGCTACCTCAACGGGTTCGCGAATAATTATTTCAGCGATCTCCGTGGGTAATAATGAAAGCAAATGCATCATTCGTTCCCCGTCTTCAACCTGTGCTTTTCGTGCCTGACGTTCAAACAGGGTTAGGAAGAGAGAAATGTCCGATTTTTCCGGATCATACTTTTGCATTAGGGCTTTGAAATTTTGTACGGGCCTAGCGCTCTCATTCTGGGACGAAGCTACGCTGGCGGTTTCGGCTGCCTGAGTCAACCGTAATTTTTGCAGTTCGAAATCTCTCTGCCTCACTTCTCGTTCAAATTCTAATTGCCTAGCTTCGCGTTCTAATTGCCTAGCTTCGCGTTCTAATTCTATACGTTCTGTTTTTTCGCGCTCTTCCTTAATGATTTTTATTTGAGCCCTAACACTCTCTTCATCATATCTCGCACTGGACAAAATTCTGTCGTATAGGTCACATTTCCTATCGTGATCCTCGAAATCAATCCCTAGATCATCTGAAAGAACCTGGAGGTCTTCTTTCTTATAGGTCATTAAGAAAGCCATTTTGCCTAACCCAATATAACCCCAATACACTAATCAAAACCCAATTCTCCAAAATAATACACTCTAATACAATACTTAATAATTAATAAAAATGCACTTTTCTTAATCTCTAGCACAAATACACTTGATACTATAACACAATATGCAATTTAGGTTCAATAACATATGCTTGCAACAAAAAATTTCTACGATACACTTTTACTAAATTGGTAACACTTCGCGATTTGTTCATAAACCAGATCACAAAACCACAAGTCTCGAATGTCTCGGACTCAAAAAAAAATATACTTAACGAGCTGATGCTCAAACGTTTCTCGAATTTCTCGAGTTATCTTAACTAAGGAGTTAATTATAAAAAACACAAATATTCTGTCGACTTTCTCGACGGGTAATTAACTTAAGAGTTAATATTTAAAAAAAAACAAATATTCTGTCGACTTTCTCGACGGGTAATTAACTTAAGAGTTAATATTAAAACACACAAATATTCTGTCGACTTTCTCGACGGGTAATTAACTTAAAGAGTTAATATTTAAAAAACACAATTGCCTCTAGAGAATGAAAAAACAAGTACCTGTCCTCGAAGCTTGCTTCTCTACTCGGGGATGTTGGCTTTCTTGGCTCAGTAGGAATGGCTCCACACTAGTCACAGTTTTTATGCACTCTTGAAAGTTCAAACTATCGTACGCGCACACACTCACAGTCTTGTAAAATCACTCTCTAAAGCTGGATTCATCCTACCGCTGCCACCATTCTTCTATTATTAGTATAGCTGTAACGTATTCCTGCGATTTGTGTCAAAAGCAGACACTTAGGTAGCGTCACAGGTTACGTGTAAGGTAGACAGCTTACTAAAATAGAGACTTTTAAGATAATGAGGATTTCAGTTTTATTTAATAAACACGGTTAGGCCGCGATCTCGAATAATATATATACAAAGCAGTCCGTAGAAGTTGGAGTAGGAATCGTCATCTGTCTCTCAAGGATGGAGCACACTGTCGCTAAAACGAGGCGACGAACTGCTGGTCAGGTCACAGAAAAAAGGGCCCGCACTCGTCCACTGGAAGCTAGCAGCTTCTCTGAAATAACACAATTGGGGAGATCAAGTTCCGATCGGTTTCCCCGACCTTTCTCGGTGAAAAAGGGTCTTCTCACGTAGAGGGCAGAGCCTCACAAAAACAAGTCACTTAAAAGTGCGTGGAGCTAGGAGATCAGGTATCACTCCTAAACTCTCTAAGGAAAAACTCTCCGCACAAAACTGGTCTTCAAGCCCTCGTCGGCTTATTTTAAAAACTTGATCCCTGGCGGAATTCTTTCTAGCCTCCTCTCTATAGCTCGCTCCGGATAGGCTGAGCGTCTAGCCGTGCGCAAAAAACGATGCCGATTATTACATCTTCATCGCCCGCTCACTCATTAGCGATCTCGTTTCAGGGCGTAAACTGTCATTGTCGGCCACTGTCAAAATATGGCGCCAGACTGTCTCCTCTTTTCATCCCAGGAATGCGTCCCGAAGAGGTGCCCATTGTGGTCCTCTTCCGCTCGCGGGGTCTGCCATTCTTTAGCATCGGTTCACGGCTAGCGGCGATTTTAATGGTGTTCCTACTCGCCTCGAGGGGGGGAAATTGCCACAATATATATATATATATATATATATATATATATATATATAAATAAAGCAAGCTATTTATATATTTATAAATAAGCTATGTATAAGTATATTTAGCTATAATAAAATATAGAAACTCTAAAAATGAGGTTAGAAAATCCTGGGCCTTTTTATCGCATGGGCAAATCGGGACTTTGCCCAGGGCAAAGTGAAGCTAGGGGCCCCCAAAACTGTTCTCTTTAATGCGCAAAATCTATTTTAACGATGTTTCTCAACACTAAAATAGATAGGGTGCCAGAAAGTTTTTAATTTCACTTTCTGCTTTAGGAAAAATGTTAAGGTTGTATCAAATATACAACAGGTGAAAGGCATTTTCAATTTCATGTGAAACATGTTTATGAATGCTTCTTCTTATCAGCCCTACACTGTAATAGCAAATAGAGGACTTGCATGCAGGGTTCCTTGGTTGAAATCGTTATTTGAATCAAATTTTAAATCAAACGATTTTTTTTAAATCCTGATTTTTAACAACTTTTCCTCACACGCTTGGTGTATGCACCTAGTACTTCTAATGCTATATTCTATGGATAGTTCTTATTTTTATAAATGTTCGTAAGGGGGGGGGGGCAAATAGCATCTTCCCAGGGTCCCCTAGCGTTCATAATCAGGCCCTGAGAAAATCGTATAGTCACCAGCACGTGTTAATCCGGAATCCTCACCGAGCAAACATTGTAAGCGAATGCCTTCAATCTGAGGACATCGCCCGTATGGAATGACCAGAATTCTCACCTGACTTCAGTCCGATAGAGCAGGGGTTCCCAACCTTTTTATAGTACCGTACCCGTACGTTGTAAACAATTTGATGACGTACCGGTAGACCAAAAATTTTGAAATGGGGAATAAAATGCAACGGAGAACATTTGTAATAAAGACAAGTAACTTGGGATATATTTTTATTGCTAAACATATACATAAAATATAATAATCACTTTAAAAAATATATAATTAGTGAGAAGGTTGGGCCTGTTTATTATTAACTAAAGAAGTAATATCGGGCTCAATGTTTGTCAGTTTAAGGCGAAGATCCGATTCGATGTCCAGCAAAGCTCTATATTTGGTTGTCATCGCAGTCATTGCAGAAAATCCTTTTCACATAAATATGTGGTCGCAAATGGCATTAAAAATTTTACTGCTCGGCAAGAAACTTCTCAGACACAGTTATAATTCGCAAACACAGTTATAGACACAGTTATAATTCGCAGGCGAGTGCCAAATTTTTATGGGGCTGTCATAGATAACACATTCGGGTGTAGACGGCATCTTTTGAGATTAGGTAAATCCCAATAAAGTATAACAACACAAACAAGGGATAAGAAATTCCAAACTAAAATATTTAAACGTATGGATTATTAATTATTATAGTCATTTCTTTTCCTTTTTTTTTGTAATACAGATTTTTAATATATTTTTGTTTTAAATTGTAAAATCATTCGCGTACCAGTAGTTGCTTGTCCGCGTACCCAAGGTTGGGAACCTCTGCGATAGAGCATGCGTAGGACATGCTTGGCCGACGAGTTGCAGCCCTTCAACCACATACTCGTACATATGCAGAGTGACTGTTCTGCTGTGCGAAATTGAATGTACACGCGTAAACTTCCTGGGAAAAAGGAAAATGACTCTAGTGCAGAGGTGGGGAACCTTTTTACCATTAGAGGCCACACGTAAATTAGGTAGAAATGAAGGAGGCCTCGTAAGTTGATGTACCTATAAATGAGACTTTTATGAAATTATTATAGTTAGGTATAGTTTTAACAATTTGGTGCATTATATAGAAAGATAGCAACAAAAAATTAAATCCTTATTTATCTACTATTTGACTTAAAAAGTTACAATATAAAATATTTTTGTATTCACGTAAGGGTAAAAACTTGTTATAACATTAATCATTTTTATAAAATTATAAGATTCATAAATACCACCGTAATTTTTTATATTTCACTGTTGGTATTTTTATTTATGTAAGCACATATATATATCCTGATTTTTAAATTTTAATAAACAACTACATATTTAAATACCACTTCAAATAAAAATAATAAAGAAGTATTTTTAAATAATTTTAACATCATAAAGAAATACAATAGAAAAATAATAGTATTCAATTATAAATAACTGACATAGCAACAATTCCTAAAATAATTTGAAGGCCGCACAAGAAGATCACGGAGGCCGCATGCGGCTATACGCGTTCCCCACCTCTGCTCTAGTGCAACTAATTATAAAATAGTGTAGTTAAAAATGTACGTGAGTAATAAAAAAAATGCAAACCATTCTTTTGGGGCCCCAAGTATAAACCACTTTTTATAGGTCCCTTGGATCTGGGGCCCTCGACGATCGCCGACCTAACCAGTCCGAGCCTGCATGCATTCAGTGTTTGTCGTGTGCCTTTTCAACTCTCACAATCTGGACCATTTACCAACCTGTATATAGCTTACAAATTTGTTCAAACTATACCTTGTGCACAAGTCACCCGTCAAAGGGTGTTTTCTAAACTTAAAATCGTTAAAAATCGAATTAGGTCTACTTTAAGCCATGACCTTACGTCTCCTATTTGTTAATGTAGAAAGAGACTTATTTAATAGTTTAGATAAAAATTTAATTATAGATGAAATGGCCAGGATTAGTAAAGAGCTGTTAGGTTAGGTTATTTCTTAATTTAAATTGTAAATAATTCATTTGTATCGTGTATCCTTTTTTCTTTTGACTTTAAAAACGTATTGTAGTAAAATACAACTTTTTTCTTTACATATGCTTGTCTTACTCATTAGTGTTTTCCCTGATTATTTTTCATTTTTTTATTGAGGTATTGCAATGGGATTTAGACGATGGCTTTAGCACAGGTTAGGTTGCCTAATTCTAAAAATGTTTCTCACTCTTATTTTCAAGTAATAAACCACTTGTAATTGATTACTTTTTTTTCTCGCGTGTAATAAGATTAGATATAATAAAAATAATATAAAAATGTATCGCAAACTTAAGTAAACTATAATAGAACAGCTTAACTTTTGATAAAGATCCTGCATTTACTCAAATACTTGTAGAAATCACTATTTGTAGTGATTGTAACAAGAGTCATATCAGAAGGTTTTCGTAAACTTAACAAATTCGATTTATTTTTCGTAGTTAAATAATTACAGAAAAATTCAAGAGCGATTAACATTCACGGGTCGCGAGCGAAATCTGACCAACAGGTGTCAGTGTCTTGTCCGGACTGGCTATCGCTTGAACTCACTGTTACTAGAGTCACTTTTTCATTTCGCTTCTTCGCGCGCATCTGCCTATGCGCAGTGTTCGCGGAGCAGACGCCAGCGCATGTATCAATACGCGGATGTCGACACTGTAAATAAAGAGTTCCCCACATACTTTCTAAGTGCCAAAATAGCTAAAAATGTGGTTTTCAAGCATGTGATTGTTAAAAATTGTCCGGGGGAGGACCCTCGGACCCCCCCTCCCCCGCTAGGTAAGGGGCCCCTCCTCAGTCTCTAGCCGAGGGCCCCCAAAGTAGCCAGTCTGGGCCTGTGTTCACAAACTTTTTCCCTCTATTTCTATATGTTAATTTATTCTTTTCTTAATATTCCTTATCACAGCTAAACATTTTTTACCATGATTTTGTCATGCACAGTCATATTAACTATAATAACATGTTTATATCAATTGTTCCTGTGGATATGAAGTGCTTAAAAATTATTATAATGTTATAGTTCTCTTTATATAAACTGGGGGGCGTAACTAGGCTGGAGCAACTGAGGCAATGCTCCGGGACCCCCAAGACAGGGGGTAAAAAATGGACTCGTAATATTTCAGGGGACCTAATTTACATCCTTGCCCCGGGGCCCCTAAATCCCTAGTTATGCCCCTGTATAAACTGTATATTTTTTATGAATCGTCAAGGTTAAACCAAATGGAAAATACTTGTTAATTTCTACAGTTTTCTATAAATTGCAGCAGCTTAATAGCATTTCCTTAGCTCCAAAAACATCTATTATGTTTAATGTCTACGCAAGGTTAGTTTTGTATTTCATTTAAATAGATAAAAAGTATCTTACTAACTTAAAAGCCAGATGAATACTTGTTGAATGCTGCTGTGTTAAAAGTAAGGCAGTATTTACCGAGTGTTCTTTTGGCTATGAAGAGTTTTATGAAGATTTATATATATTTTATAATTTACAATTTTTATCTTTATTTTACTCAAATGTTTATGCTACAGAGTTATGGAAAAGCAATTTTAATATCTTATGTTAAGCTAAATGTCTATGTTAATTACTTCTTCGTGATGCAGGAAGAGAAAGCAGTGTAAATTTTTTTTTCTTTTTATGGGGATGTAGAGATTTGGCCATAATACGAAAAACAACTTAAAAGTACAGAATAGAGGATTTTTTTTTTCCATCAGAAAAATTTTATTTTTTTCTCTTCAAAAATCACATCATTTCGCATCAAAATTAGTTAAAAAACAAACAAACTGTGAACACCTTTTTCACAACGACTTTTCCCTATAAAGTTGAATAGTTTTTGCCTATTTCTAAAATGTTTTCGTGTTCAAATTTTTTTCAAGAATATTAGCAAAAATGTTGTCCATCTTTCAAATGAACTATTGCAAGCCGTTTGCCAACTGGGCTGAATTGGCAAACGTGTGACCAACGCGGCAAAGCTGACCTCAACAAGTAAGGTGATGCTCACCGTCTTGCTTTCGACGTCCGAGGTCCGATACTGGTCGAATTCCTCGGGCACGGAACAACATTTTTTAAAATTTTCTCAAAATCTGTGTTTTTTCCTTGTATGATAAAAATTAGCAAAAATAAATATTTATTTCGCATTGTACGAATTATTTAATTATACATTATATAAAGGTAATTATGCAATTTGAATATGTAATTGTGTAAATTAATGAATGTAAAATAATACAAATGAAGATCATATCGTTTGAATAGTGATTTTATCTCTTTCCTTCAAACCAACCCTGAATTTTGGTATTTGTTAAGTAATATCAAAGGTGGATCTAATAATGCTAAATATGAAATCTTTTCAATCTTTATGACCCTTTTGATGATTTTATCTTGCTGTTCTTTGTACGTAGAGAGCGTTTTCATAAGTTAGTTGAAAGAAAACACAATTCTACTATTAAAAGGAACTTTCTCACAGGCTAACTGCATAATAAATTAACATTTTTTTGAAAATTTTCGCCTTACTGAAATATTCTTAATAAAGAAATTTTAAATTCAAGTACAAAAGCAATAATCCTTATATTCTGTATCAAATAAAGCCCGCATATACATTTTAAAATTGTTTATAAAACCGTCAGAGCTGTTATAAAAGGGTTTATGAGAAACGAATTGTGACTTGAACTGTTTAAACGAATGTTTCAGGAAGAAAACACAATCTTCTATTTATATTATTCCTTCTATTAGATGTGTGGGAGGAAAACCACACACTGGACAGGCATTGGAAGGATGCACACAACAGATAGGCGACGCATATTAATTTATTCCGGATTCTAATTCAGACAAATATTATTCAGAAAGACACAGGTATCTTGACAACACCATAGCAACGCCACCGGTCCCTGCCGGAACGCAGATTTTAAATCATATTGGACAGCAGCGCGTAAACAGGAAAAGACATCGACGGACAGTAAAATGCACGCCGTAAACTTTTACAGAAGGTTATAAAGTGTAGGGATACTGACAGCGGGGAAATAATTTTATTGGCTAGAACTGAATTGGCAAACGTGTGACCAACGCGGCAAAGCTGACCTCAACAAGTAAGGTGATGCTCACCGTCTTGCTTTCGACGTCCGAGGTCCGATACTGGTCGAATTCCTCGGGCACGGAACAACATTTTATTGGCTAGAACTATTTCTATTGGCATATGACTTGATTACATAAGGACCGCATGATGTTCCGAAAAGCGCTCCGAGGCGAAAACATCACGTGGTGCCGAATCATGTTTACAAATATCTTTATTATCGTGCGTGTACTAAGGGGTAATCTGGATGGTTAGTTGGTCAATTCCTAGGTCACAATTAGAAGAAAGAGACTGTACTTTATTGAGAAGAAACAAGGATAATTTAGAATACGCGTTAAGTAAAAAAGGTGGGGTGCAACAGTTTATAAGGATGGGGCGTTATTATTACATATATATATATATATATATATATATATATATAAATATATAAATATATAAATATATATATATATATATATATATATATGTATATATATATATATATATATATATATATATATATATATATATATATATATGTATATATATATATATGTATATATATGTATATATATATATATATATGTATATATATATATATATATATGTATATATATATATATATATATATATATATATATATATATATATATATATATATGTATATATATATATATATATATATATATATATATATGTATATATATATATATATATATATATATATATATATATATATTTATTTATATATATATATATATATATATATATATATATATATATATGTATATATATATATGTATATATATATGTATATATATATGTATATATATATATGTATATATATATATATGTATATATATATGTATATATATATATATGTATATATATATATGTATATATATATATGTATATATATATATATATGTATATATATATATATATATGTATATATATATATATATATATATATATATATATATATATATATATATATATATATATATATATATATATATATATATGTGTGTGTGTGTGTGTGTGTGTGTGTGTGTGTGAAACAAGAACGTTTCCCTTCATTAACTGTGTCTTACCACAACAGAACATTATCCCTCCATTTGATTTTGGTCTAGATATACCAAATTTAGCCATTAGTTTTCCCCCTAAAAGCCACGTGCGGACAACAGTTATATCAGATCGAATGTCGTGGAACATTCTATAACCATCACCCTATATGACGCGTTAAAGTCAGGTGTCAACTTTTAACCAATTAAAAGTTCAGCGTGCCCGTACTCAGGGCGTGAACCTAAGGTTTTCGCGGGTCTTTTGCTTGCTGCTCGAGTCGGACAAACATGCGCAAATTTTAGCCGTACGATCTTTTGTTTTATCCTGTGCTGTTACGGCAGCCCCAGGACGATAATTTTCTCGTATGTTAGTCCTATACTAAGTGTGTAGTGTATAGAAAAGGAAGTATACCTAATCATCGAAATACTGTGAAATAAAAAGACGTTAAGCCAATAACCGTGATGCCTGTGTTCCTCGACTGGACTCTCTGTCTAAGCCTTTCCCGGCCACTCTTCACGACTGAATAATGATTCGAGGTCTCCAGACCAGGAACTTGAATTAAATTTTAAAACAAAGTCCTTTATTGAACAACTAAATTACATGAAGGTATTTACAATTATTTACATGTGTAGTGAATACACGTTACAATTTTGATGTGATGACGAGGCTTATCGCCCAACAAAAAATGGCTCAGTCTAGCCTAAAGTAAACTGCTCCTCCGAGCTAAAACCCGTTGCTACCCTGAGTCCGCAACGTCCAAAATCCTGGTTATCTCTCTGTGGTCTTAGAGCGAACCCCCTCTTTTATCCTCTGAAAACCGGCGGACGTCATCCATCCGCAGGGCCACGGATTTCCGGTTCTCCTCGGGGACCACCCCGTTGACTACTTGCTCCAACTTGAGAAACACCGTCCCCAGGGCGGTACACAAAGGCACACATACACCTTGCTTTTTCGTAGTCCGTTTGAAAAATGGCCTTCCGCATTCCGTCACACTGTCTGAAAATAAATTGGTTTTTCTTTTCTCCTGGAAGCTACAAAAGACGACGGAAGATAGAAACGATAGAAGACACATCATCTATCGTTTTATAAAGATTCATTCTTCCCGGAGCCATCTTTCCTTCCACGCAAATTTCCAGACAGCTAGTGGAATCAATGACCACTGTTGGGATGCCAGTGTGTGTCCTTTTCTCTTTATGTACAGCGAGTTCTTACAATAAGGACCACACACATAGTTCAACGACATAGGGGAGATTTTCTCACGACGCCACAATATATATATATATACAGTAACCGCCGCTTATAGTGATCAGTGGTTATAAGAATCAACCGTTTATAAGAATCAATATCGCGAAAACTAAAACAAATGTATTATTTCCATATTAAAATTTTCGCTTTAAAGAATCAAACCCACCGGTTTTAAGAATCAGTTTACACACTTCGCCTTCCTTTCATTTTTCCAAAAAAAGCCACTTAAACCCTCAAAAGGCACGAAGTTCTTTCGTTTTTTTTTAAGAAGATTGATAAGATGGGATGGAATACAGTCGTAAAATTCATCCCTTTCTTTGTCAGACATAACATAATAGTTTCCCCTTTAACGCTTCACCACAACACTGTTCTATTAGCTTGACCCGGGGGCATCTTTACCCGTCCAAGTCCGATTTCACTTTTCTCCACTGACAAACAAAAATAGGGACTCTTTTTTCCCACATCCCACATCGTGGTTGCGGCTTCCTGGACCCTGAAACACATAAATCTTCGGCGCAGTGTCCACTATCATTCAGGCAAGCGTGACATTAGTAGATTTTGTACGTTATCAAACCGAGAAACGTAAGCTAGAAGGTGAATCTTCGTCTGAGACTATTAGTATTGAAAGAGGTATAAACAGCCTCCTGAAAACTTCATTACGCTCCCATCATCATCATCAAAACTTTTTCTTGCTCCCTTCCTGTAGTTGAAATGTTAAAACTGTTATGCAGGTATGTTGTAACTTGTAACAAATATTGTATTTTTTTCTTCTCCTACTATAATCATGTGTATCTACTTCTAGGTCTAAAAATTAAGCTGTATTTTTAAAATTATAAAAAAAAATTTAATAGAAGATAATTAATGTAAATTAAAGAGTATTTTATGGTAAATTATCTAATATATGTACATATAGGTGTGTGTGTGTGCCTGTCCAAAAACCTAAATTTCGGCTATAAGAATCAACCGCTTATAAGAATGAAAAACAGTAATAACAATCGTGATTCTTATAAGCGGAAATCACTGTATATATATATATAACCAGTGGCGTAATAGTCAATAGTAAGCCTGTGGTTCCCATTTCCGCTTTCTTGACCGTGGGCTTGGGGTGGCATACAGCATATGTCTCGGGCAGGTGGTCAAACTGTCGTTGGACCCTCACAGTTTGTTCCCAAACATTTTATCTTGGTTCTCATTTTATCGACCCACACAAGGAATGAAAGGCATGAGTGTGTATATATATATATATATATATATATATATATATATATATATATATATATATATATATATATATATATATAAGATTTCCTTTTCCAGACGAACGACAGGGTTTAAAATAATTCTTTTTAAGAATTCATCCCAGCAAATAGTGATGATTACAATGTGATAGGAACGTAAATATTATGTGAGAAAATAAGAACACAGCGAGACATGGAAACCAGTGAGTTGGGTGGAACTATTGTTTTTATTTTACTATTGTTTTAGATGTCCATGCAGCTATTGTGGACTATTGTTTTCTCAACATCTTGTTTGATTGTGACTTATATGGAAGTGAAGACTGGTGGATGTAGAAAACTAGACGAATTCAGTCTTCATGCTGAAAAGGAAAGCTGTGATTAGTATCCGATCCTCTTGTTATCTAGTGATTACAAATTAATAGAAAATTATTTCTTTTAAATAATACAGGTAACGCTTTGTTAGAATTGCAATTTTCAAAAAGTCCTCGGTGAAATATCTAATAGGTTTTTTAAGCTTTTATTTCAAACACACATTCTCACTGTTTAAAAGCAAACCACTGTAATGTGTTCCATTATATACCTCCCACTTATAAAAAGTGTCACTGAGTTTATAAATAATACTAAACTAAATTTGGAACTATATGTAATCCATACTTTTCACGAACTGCTTTATTATATAATTTAATATATTGCAATTAGCAATAAAAATTAAAACGAAAAAATTTTTGGAGGAAAACGCGAAAAAACCTCACTAGACTATGCTGCAATCAAACGTACTACAGTTTGGAAATTTCGTTCAATTTCAAAGACTTAGCATAGCATATGAGAAAAGTATTTGTTTTTCAAGTACAATCTAATCTATCTATGCTATTATATTTTTACTTATACTTTATTAAAATAATTTTTTGACTTTTATGCTCTCAAAGTGATAAAGGAAATGAAAATTGCGTTTATTAAATTGATTAATAACTCATAATTCAAAAGATTAAAAATGTATTTCTGTTGCTCATTTTTTAATATAATTTCTTTCTCAATAATATGTTCGCGTTCAAATTGTAACCAACAGAAAACAAAAGTTGTAGGTTCACTGCGTTTAATAAGCAACGCCCTCGAAACAAATTGTAACAGAATGACTGCCTTAAATTATTGACGAAAAATTTACATTTGATAACTTGAGAGGCAGAAACTGCCATAAAAAATAAATTGAGGGAAATTTACGACCTTTCATCTCGCTTCTAATAGCTGATTTTTCCTTTTTCTTTTAGAGGACCCACTATTCCCACCAAAAAGTGGCCATCGTTTAACGGCTTCTTCTAGAATTAAAAATATTTACATTGTATTATTGTAATACTCTTCATATATATAAATAAACGGCTTACCTTTCCAATACAGGAAAGCGATTTGAAGAATTTTCTTACTTTTTTAAACCGTTTTCGCTTACGGTGCTGAAAGAGACAGTTTAAACGTTTTAGTTTCAATTATATTCATTTAAGCTACAAAACAAGTTTCTAAACATATTTTGTTAAGAAATCGAAACAATTAACTTCTCATTTTTAATATCACACTAGCTGAATACCCGTGCTTCGCTACGGAGTACATTCAAATTAAATACAACGGTCAATGTATGCAATTAATGCCAAAAAATAAATATATTGATAAAAAAATCGTAACGGATATTTTTATAAAGAAAATAATGTAGAAGAAAATATTCAAATTATACACAACTGTCGATGTATGCAATTAATTTGTATGTCTTGTATCCATAAAACATACTAATCTGAATCAAATTCTTAAAAAACTTCCATCTCAATGAGTCTAGTGGTTAAATTTTATCTTTTTTCTGATTTCAATTTTTTTTTACCAAATTATTTCGTTGTTATGCACGTGATTCAAAATTAATTTAAAGAATCGCAAACAGAAAAGAAACCACGTGAACAGCATTTAATAAATTAAATTCTGAAAATGTATCTTTAAAAATTCACGAAATATCAGAAAAAGGGAGATAAAGATTCGAAAAAGATTTCATTTTAAAAGAATTTTTATGATCTTTCTCGTGACATAAATTTTATAACCCCCAGATTATTACTTTAAATGCAGGGCCCGACTATGAACGCTGTGGGCCCCTGGGCAGATGCTATTTTGGGGCCCCCTCTTACGGACATTTATAAAAATACATACTATTAGAAGTACTAGGTGCATACACCAAGGTGGTTTTGGGGCCCCCTAGCATCAGGGGGCCCTGGGCAAAGTCCCGATTTGCCCATGCGATAAAAAGGCCCTGTTTAAATGCAAACTTTTAAAAAGTTACAAAAGCAGCTTAAAAATTTAATTTTAAAAAAATCTAAGAAGAATTTTTCAAAAATCTTTCTTAGTGCATTGTTCAGAAAGGTATGAAATTTTGTGTAGGACATATTGAAGGGATGGGAATTTGTTTGAGCAAATAAAAAAATTAGTTCAAAATTTTCCCACCAGAGGGCTTTTTTTTTGATGAATTACACATTTAGCCAACATTTACGTGTACTATAGTTAAAAAAATTTATTACAACAAGACATGTTCAACATGACGGCCATGATTTTCAGCTACCATTTGAAATCGTAAGACAGCATGTTCTACAGATGACCGCAATGTGTCCGGGGAAATGCTGAGAACTGTCTTTCAGATCAGGTATAGTTCTTGGTTTATGAAGACTGACTAGATGTTTCACATGCCCCCAAAGCCAAAAGTCGCATGGGTCGAGGTCTGGGGATCTCGATCTGGTAATCGTAACGATGACATTCTGATTAGCAATAGCAAGCACGCTGAGAGCAAAATCTCCATGAAAGTTTCTAGGTTCTATAACAGCTTCTGCTCTACGTCGACAAAAATTAATTTGCATATTTGTGTCTTCTTCGTTCCTTCAAATATTTAGTCCGAAAATTAGTTATCGAACAAGTTTTCGTTCGACTTTGCAATCACTTTAAATATTGTGAAATTTAACGAGTATGAGTTATTGTGTTAGGGTGAGCTATCGATAAAATGAAGGTGAAATCTTAAGTAAAGAACGTAAATGTGTAATCTCTCAGAAAGCGCCCTCTAGTGGTGAAATTTTGATCTAATTTTTTTTATTCGCTGAAACAAATTACCATCCCTTCAATATGTCCTACACAAAATTTCATAACTTTCTGAACAAAAGTTTCGATTGTAGACAACTTTAAAGTAGGGAAGTTTAATTATGGACACCCTGTATATAGATTGGCGTTATGATAAATTAAATCTTTAGTTATCTGAGGGCGTGTCTTTATTTGCATACATAAACATTAGGGTGTGTTTATTTGTATTGATAAACACGCTTTAAAATTTATCGAACAACCGATGTACTCAGGTTTAACAGATGAGAGCGTTGCATTTTTAGGACAATTAAACAGTTTTAATATTCTTGTTCTTGGCATTAAGTGGATTTGAAATGTTTTTATTAAGACACAAAGCTGGATCTTATAACCACTGACACATAAATGACATGTATGCTGAACATTTTTCAAAGAGGTATCCACATTTAAATATTGTATTAATCAGGATACTTACTGAAGGCTCAGCTGCCATCAAGTGACCATTGTCCCGTTCGGGATTTTCACCAGACCTAAAAATATGAATGGAATAATAAAAAGAATTTAACAGCATCATGCATAACCATTTAAATTAAATGCTCATGAAATGAAACCATTGAAATATTAATGTAGCCTGTCATATTCACTTTGTGCAATATTTATTAATATTTTTTTTATCTTTTGTTTCTATGGAAAAAGCTTTTATTTTCGGGGAACATCTATCATAAGATTTTAATTTTCATATACGTTTCATGGTTTTAAGTTATATGTGATTACATATTGTAGAAGGGAAGAGAAACTCAATTAATTTTAAAACATTCTTTGAAAACCTTTATTACCAACCTAAAGCCGATTAAGTAAGTAGGATTTTCCTCTTAAAATTAGTTGATTTGTAGTTCTTTTAATACAAACAGTGAGGTAGTATGCGTATTTGCTGCATGGACATCCAATGTATAGAAATAAACATATATTTCAGAGAATCTCCATTTTAAAAAGAAATATAATTTAGAGGGAGAACTTTTAAATCTGTTATACGCTTCTGTCCCTAAAAAGCTAACTTTACTGCTATTAGCTTACTCTAAAAACAACCCAAGAATCTTAATAAACTGTTTCCTTTAGGGTTGTGAAGCGAAAATCGTTTACCAGTTGCATAGAACAGTCTCAGAATTGCATTCTTACTTCTATGAATAAATCTCATATTTTTGTGGCATAGAGTTTTTTCGTGGTTATCACATAAATAATTTTGTTTTATCGTATACTTATTTCCATCAATTTATCGTACCACCTTTTTATGACAAATGCCAGTTAATACCACGGCCACGGGTTTAGAGCTTATCATCGTATATACATATACAGGGAAACTTTTCTAGCCGGCCACCCTTATTCGACCTCTCTAAACGGATATATTTTGTTCAGAAACGATTCAATACTCCTTAGAGCCAATGTTATGGAAGAAACCTCTTTTCGACGACCACCCCTCAAAACAGCCACTAGTTTCCGGAACCATTACTGGCCTCCATAGAGAACTCTCTCTCTCTCTCTATATATATATATATATATATATATATATATATATATATATATATATATGTATATATATACGAGGGTTATTCGGAAACTAAGGTCCGTTTACTTATAAAACAGAAAACATTACAGATTTTTTCAAAAAACTTTATTTTTTAAATTCCTTACATGTGTCTCTATTTTTCTACATAGTTTCCATATTTTTTTAAACATTTGTCATAACTTTCTACAAGCTTCTGTATGCTTAAGTCGTAGACGTCTGCCGCCTGTGAGGATAACCAGTCTTGAACTGCTTCTTTCACCTCGTCATCTGTGGCGAATCTCTTGTCGCCGAGAAACTCTTTTAGGTGGCGAAATAAGTGAAAATCACTCGGCGACAAGTCTGGACTGTACGGTGGGTACCCACGTATCGTCCCCTGTGACAATCTTCTCTAAAAATCTTCTCTATCAATCTCGACCAAATCATCTGTGATCACTGATGGTCGACTTGAACGCGGTTCATCATGAGCATTTTCCCGTCCGTCCTTGAAAGCTCTCACCCACTCACCTTGAAAGCTCTGTTCAGATCTTTTGGATGGGAACAGATTGACCACCCACCGTACAGTCCAGACTTGTCGCCGAGTGATTTTCACTTATTCCGCTACCTAAAAGAGTTTCTCGGCGGCAAGAGATTCGCCACAGATGACGAGGTGAAAGAAGCAGTTCAAGACTGGTTATCCTCACAGGCGGCAGACGTCTACGACTTAAGCATACAGAAGCTTGTAGAAAGTTATGACAAATGTTTAAAAAAATATGGAAACTATGTAGAAAAATAGAGACACATGTAACGAATTTAAAAAATAAAGGTTTTTGTAAAAATCTGTAATGTTTTCTGTTTTATAAGTAAACGGACCTTAGTTTCCGAATAACCCTCGTATATATATATGTGTGTATGTGTGTGTGTGTGTGTTTGTTTGTTTGTGTGTGTGTGTGTGTGTGTGTGTGTGTGCACAAAGAGAAGAGTGTATTTACCGTAAAATCCTGAGTATAATACGCACTTTTTTAACACATTTTAGTGCGCAAAAACGAGGGTGCATATTATACTCGTGTACAAAAAACGTAGTTTTAACCATTCAATAAACGACAAACAACAGATGATCCGTATTCTAGCGAAAGTGATTAAGACTGATAATTTCACAGTATTGTTTGTCTTGAATTAAAAATTGAAGTTTTTTCTACCGAATTTGACGTTTTTGTTTATTTTTATTACAAATTTTATTCATGTTAATAAATATTTGCGCAATTTTTAAATAAATTATTGAAAAGTGATGGGTGCGTATTATAGTCGAATTTTAATTTTTTCCGAAAATTTCGCGCAAAATTAATCATGCGTATTATACACGCGTGCGTATTATAGTCAAGATTTTACGATAAATACAATATTTAAAGACTAATTTAAAAAAACACGCCTGTATATTAACACTTATTTGACATCGATTTAATAACATATTTGACATATTTGACATATTTGACATTGATTCAATAATTCGTGCAAAAAAAATTTTTAAAAAAAGAGTTCTAGTGTACTTATTTAATTAGCTGGTACGATAGACAGAGAGATGACTTACTGGACAGCCGAGACCAGACTCATCATTTGCTCGACAACACCCAAGGTGTGATCGAGCACATCCACTACGTCGGCGGTACACGATGCCTCATCCAGTGCGGCCGCATCTTGGAGTGAGGAGTCAGCACTTCGCCTGAAATGTCATAAACAACAAAGCGTTTCAATGAAGACTCATTTGTAAAACATGTGTGTTCAACCATTATTTGGTAGCCCACGTGGTAATGAGTTGGCAGACAAAGCAGCAAAGAATCCTAGTACCCTTTTAAGTCACCATGTACCTTTCTCCGACCTTAAGCACAGTATAAGGGATCTAATGTGGGATAAATGGCGGTCTGCGGGGGATTTACATGTAAATAATAAACTTCACCACATAAATCCCTCCGTTTCTGTCTGGCCTCCTTTATATCCCAGGAAACTTGACGTCCTAATCCCGCGTTTGAGAACTGGACACTCTAGGGTCACCCACAAACATCTCCTAGAGGGTGAAAGGCCCCCCTATTTGCCTTCATTGTGACTGCGAACTCCCCGTCAAACACATTTTGACGGACTGTGCCGGCCTCACTCATTTTTATCTCAATTTTTTTGGCCCCACTTCACTCGCACTAAACGATATTTTGGGTGAAACACCCCACCCTGCTCTTTTCAGTTTTTTGATGGTGCATATGCATTGGTGCAGAGTTCTCTGCCTGCAGACCCCCGACTCCTGTCATCACATTAGTCACGGTAACCCCACCCGTCGAAAGCGATGTGAATGAACACGTGTCTTCTCCAGATATTCCCCCATTTAGACCCCCCCCCCCCATTCAAGCCCCCAAGGTCCCTCGTGTTTCTTGATCTAGTGTCCCCCGCCCCCACTGTCACCATTTGACCCCCGGGACCCCGGGTTCTCCTTTGATGCTATGTATCCGGACCGCCAGAGGAGGCGATCCACGCATATACAGAGTACAGAGTGAACATCAATCACTGGCACATGCAGAGAACTCTGCACCAATGTATATGCGCTATGAAACCACTTTTTGCTCCCGTTTCTTTTTTCCGCCTTTGCATACTTATCTTCTCATCATACCTAAATATTAGTGTCTTAACCCCCTTTTTATGCAACTGCACTCATCATATTTGTGCGCTTTTACCACGGTTTGAATGCGGCTAGTTTTTCACCATTTATTTTTTTAACACATTTTACCACCTGTGCACTACTGGTCTTATCACTATTTGTGCTTAATGTGTTTGTCTACCATATGGTCGGGTCACCTCCTAGATATTGACTGTTTTTTCATATGTTTATCATAGAGTTCAAGGTTTTAAATTATATGTATGTCTATTTCGGGTCTTACCATGTGTCTGGCGCAGCTTGTCCTTTCTGGACCTTGCGCCAATAAACCCAAACCAACCAACCAACCAACCATCAACCATTATTTGATACAAAACAAATAACGGATCATTTGGTATTATCATGAATACATCCCCGCAGACTCGAGAACAATTTATGTATTTGTTTTAAAATCGCTCTGCACTTTCTGGTCGAGTTCTTACAGAAAACATTCCTCACCAAGTGAAATTTTTTTTCTCGACGTGAAATTTGCAACCAAAGTTTTTGGAGTAATATTACGAACTAGCCGGGCTTCGCCTAGCTACGCTCAAGCCATCCGTGTAACATATTTATGTACTTCGGGCCCCACAAAAGAAAAAAAAAGCCTACAAATGTATTAAATTCAGGTGAATTAATTCCTTTCAATTTTCATTCCCCTCGCTGCCGACAGATGGCAGCACCACTGCTCCAGATGATTTGGTTTCTCAGCAGTGAGTGATTTTAGAATGAAAATATCTCTAAAACTATTGAATTAACAGAATAAGTGTACGCAGAAAAAATTATCAGTTTTCGAAGCTCTTTCCAAATATGTAACATTTATGTACTTTCATGAGAAAAAAAATACACCGATTTTCCTGTATATATGTCGGCCATTTTTTTTCGAGGAGTGGCCCGCCCGGATGAGTTATGGTCACGTGATCTCTCGACATCCACTTGTCCCTTTATTAGTATAGATATAATTTTTTTTTCTTTTTACAACTTCACCGCATTATTGTTTTTTTTTTTTTGAGGCTCATAAACTTAAACCTGAAAAGTAAAACAATAAACCCTACGTTCCATCTGGAGTGTTTTGTATTTACTCTAATATCAGACATGATGATCTTTCTCGTGATATAAATTTCATAACCCTCGGATTATTATTTTAAATGCAAACTTTAAAGAATGTTACAAGAACAGCTTAAAAATTTAATTTAAAAAAATCTAAGAAGTATTTTTCAAAAATCTCTCTTAGTACACCCCTACACTATACGAAGAATCGACATGCAAATTTTCAGCCCTTTAGGTCCTGCGGTTTGGTCTGTGCGTTATATGTCAGTCAGTCAGTCACTTACGGAACTGTTTTATATATAGAGATTAGGTATCTAATATGTGCGGTTGTACACACCTATGTCTGGAATCAAAATGCACCGCTAAAAATCGGTGAATAAAGTAAGCATTTAAAATCTTCTATAAATATATTAATATCACCTGATTATCTGAATTGAGAAATTGGAAAAAAACTTTTAATAAAATTACCGTTCAAAACTAAAGAAAACCTCTTCCGACTCAAGATTTTCCACGAATTCACTTTCGATGGCAGAGTGAATTCCCTGAAAGAGATTTTACGTAATGAGTAAATATCGAATAAAACATTTATAATGCAGACAGGTAACTATTGAATGCTTAAACGATGGAAAAAATTCCCCATCTGTATAATTAAGTTGCTAAGCCGACTTTTGGGAGAAAACCAACACTGCATCAATTGACTTCATTTTGGTCTTAAACGAAAGATCGTAATCTGTAGATTTGTAAATTTGGTTTTTGTAACCGCAATGTCTATTAATGAGCGATAATTTGCAATTAAAATTCATTTCTGCGTATGCTCAGTGGCATGTTTAAATCTGGCTTTAGAAACTCACTGTTTCTGCGCATGCTCAGTGACACATGTTTTAATGTTAAGCACGTTTATTCCGAGGATTTCTCTAGATCTCTCTCTGCCATTTTTATGTTTACGAAATATAAGATTAAACCTGATGGAAATTGTTTAATGAGCGATAATTTACAATAAAGAAAAGTTGCTTTCTGCGCATGCTCAGTGACATTTTTAAATCTGGCTTTAGATACTCGCTAAGAACGAGGCCGCTTAAACACATTAATTTGTTCCTGCGCGCAGAGCCTGACTAAGGCAGGGGCATACGGGGCAGTTGCCCCGGGCTCCTACATCATAGGGGGTCCCCAAATCGAATAGAAAGTTTAGTATTAAGTATTAAGTTCTTCATTACTGAAGTAGTGAAGCAGAGGGGGGCCCCCAAAGAAGTTTTTGCCCCGGGCCCCAATTAGGCTAAGTCGGGCCCTGCCTGCGCGTTATTATAATTTTCAGAATTTAGCAATGATATGTTGAGTATAATTTGTGTATTAGAACATTTATTTATTATCTAGCCGTCATGTTTTGACGGGTACTAAATAGTAATTCATTTAAATTAGAAAAATCAAGTATAAAAAACTTTGTGTCCCGCTTGCTGCATTTTTGCTGCATAAATTATAAGCATTCACCCGAGGTTTTATTTAATAATTATTGCGTAATTTTATTGGTCTAAGCAGAGAGAATGAAGTCATCGCGAAAGGATTTATATGAAGTGAATACCATTTAAGCCGTGTTGGTTCAATATTTAAGTTCTTCCAATAAATGAATAAGTAATAATATTGTTGTTAAGTGTTCCCTAAATAAACGGAAATGAAAGTAATTATGTTTTAAGGAATCTATAATGTTTTTTATTTATTGCTAGTGATAATTATTAATATTTTTGTTTTTTTTAAAATAGCACTGTATTAGTTATCTGTACAAATTATACGTTCAAATAAACATTTCTAAAATACTGCAAAATATTTGAACTTACTTCAACGATGGAAGGTGTCCCAGAATTCTGTAAAAAAATAAGATTTTTAATATCACTGTACAATGGTATGCTTTGATATAAACTTTACTAAAATACTTTTATATTTTCATATTACTTAACTTGAATTTTATATTACTTCCGTTGTTGAAGTAGATTACTTGAACAACGGAAGGTGATTAAAGAAAAATCGGTTTTTTTCTCTATTTTAAACAAGCAATCCAGTATACCCGTCTTTATTAAATTTTTGTCAGTCTTTTAACGTAGGTTTTGGATAAAAGCCTTTGCACACCATAACTTTACTTCAAATGCACCTTTTTTTTCAAATACTCAAAAGGGATTAATTTTCAATTCATTAGACAAACGATTAAAATGCAGATGAACTATGTTAAGTATGTCACCTAGGATCTGAAAACTCGTCGACGGTATATGAAATGACTGATTAACCCCTTGAATAAAGAAATATATATGAAATGCGTCGTTTGTTTATAATGACATCTTAATGGCATGATGTATATATATACATATATACAAATATATATACACTCATGGACAAAAAAATTAGCGCACCAAGAAATAATTGCGGGATCGTAACGAAACTTGCAATGAAGGTACATGTCGGGGAGATATTCAAATGATTAGAAATGCAGCGTGATTGCACATTACGTATAGCTGGTAGAGGGCGATGAACATCGTACTCTGTGGAGTATAAAACAGGTAACCAAAGCTTGTTTGAGTGTGCTGAATCATTTACAAAGAAAGAGCTGAGATAGACATGCCATTACGCCGTGTTCGAAGACAATATAAGCAGTTGTCGCAGTTTGAGATGGGGAGAATCGTCGGGTTGATGGAAGCTGGGTGGTCAGCTAGGTGAGTAGCTCGTCAATTAGGCCGCTCTGATTATGTTGTGAGGAGGTGTTGGGACCAGTGGACCGAGAGATGTCATGTACACGAAGACCAGGCTCAGGACGCCCTCGACAGACCAGTCGTCGAGAAGACCGCCACATCGTAAGAAATGCACGCGTACAGCCAACTGTTTCATCGGCCGCCATCCAGGCACAGGTAGCACCTTCATTAGGGGCCTCTGTGTCTTCTCGAACCATACGAAGGCGCCTGGCTGAAGGACAGTTGGTATCGCGGCGCCCATTACGTGTGCTGCCCTTGACGCCCACCCATCGACGCCTCCGTTTGGAGTTTTGCCGCGCAAGAGGAAACTGGACTGCAGCGGAATGGAACCAGGTCGTCTTTAGCGATGAATCCAGATTCAATCTCGGCAGTGATGACAATCGTGTTCGTGTGTGGAGAGCCCGTGGTGAACGCTTCAATTCTGCCTTTGCTGTACAGCGACACATCACTCCCGCAGCTGGTGTGATGGTATGGGGTGCCATTGCATACAATACACGGTCACCCCTAGTATTGTTCCGTGGCACCATGACAGACCAGCGGTATGTTCATGAAATCCTGCAACCACATGTGTTGCCACTCATGCAACGGCTCCCAGGAGCCATTTTTCAACAAGACAATGCTCGGTCTCATACGGCAAGGGTGTCACAAGACTGTCTCCGCAATGTTACTATCCTTCATTGGCCTGCCCGATCCCCAGATTTGTCTCCAATCGAGCATATCTGGGATCATTTGGGACGACGAGTTGGGCATCCCACGAGTTTGAACGAACTAGAGGCAAGGTTACAGCAAATATGGAACGAAATGTCTCAAGACATCATACCGAACTTGTATGACTCAATGCCCGATCGTATCGCATCGTGCATTCGCGCTAGAGGGGGTCCAACGGAGTATTAACTCCTCCGTTCTTTTGCCTTTTTCTCTGAAATAAATTATCCTTTTTCTTTGATTTTCTTATCATTTACTTATATCAAAGTAGTCATTACGTATGTAAAATTTCGTTTCATTTTGACGACTCCTTCTTGGTGCGCTAATTTTTTTGTCCATGAGTGTATATATATATATTATATATATACATATTATACAGTAACCACCGCTTATAGTGATCAGTGGTTATAAGAATCAACCGTTTATAAGAATCAATATCGCAAAAACAAAAACAAATGTATTATTTCCATGTTAAAATTTCCGCTTTAAAGAATCAATCCACCGGTTATAAGAATCAGTTTGCAATTTTCGCCTTCCTTTCATTTTTCCAAAAAATGCCACTTGAACTCTCAAAAGGTACGAAATTCTTTCTTAAGTTTTTGAAAAGAAAGATTGATAAAACTTTGGGGTGGAAAACAGTCGTAAAATACATTCCTTTAGACATAACATAAGAGTTTCTCCTTATACGTTTTTGCTAAACACTGTCTTATTTGCTTTACCCAGGGGCATCTAACCCGCCCGGGTCCGATTTCGCTTTTCTCCAGACAGGCACTCCTTTTTTCCCACCACTTACTTCCTGGTTGCGGATTTCTGGACCCCGAAACACATAAATCTTCCGCGAAGTGTCCACCATCACTTACGCAAACGGGACAGTGGATTCAGCACTTCAAACCGTGAAACGTAAACGGATCCATTTTGCTGAATCAGATGAACCAGATGCTGAATCAAACGTTTCACGGTTTGATTCAGAATCAAACCGTGAAAAAGTGAATCGCTATAAAGTGAATCTTCGTCTGAGACTGTAATAAGCATACGTCGCTAGTATCCAGTTTAGTTTTCTAACAAAATTGCCAGTTAGTGTTAGAACTTTTTGATAGTCGAATTCAAATATGATAAAAACAAAGTTTTTCAGAAAAACAGAACTTGTTAATTAGATATGATGCTCTTCCAAAGTGTAGTCAAAGAGAAGCTGCCTCTTGTTGATTTTATAATCACGTGTTGTTACTTATAGGTCTAGAAATTGAGTTATAGTATTTGTTTAGAAATTGAATATTTTTAAAATTATAAAAAATAATTTTAATAAATGATAAATAACGTAAATTAAAGAGTATTTAATGGTAAATTATGTATATATGTGCCTGTGTGTTTATATATATGTACAAGTATATATTTGTGTATGTGTGCCTGTCCAAAGGGAAGTTTCGGTTATAAGAATCAACCGCTTATAAGAATCAAAAACAGTAATAACAAACGTGATTCTTATAAGCGGAAATCACTGTATATATATATATATATATATATATATATATATATATATATATATATATATATATATATATATATTATATATATATATATTATATATATATATATATATATATATTATATATATATATATATATATATATATATATATATATATATATATATATATATATATATATATATATATATATATATATATATATATATATATAACCCCCTGAATGGCTGTTCTTACGGAGGGGGATATGAAATTTCCCGTTCTAAAGGTTGGAATCGGAAAAAATGGGCCCCGTAAGCTAAAGTTTAAGGTAATCAAGCTGAAATCTGAGATACAAAAAAAAAAAAAAAATGAAAATTGTTTTTGGATATGTTAGTCGCGTACAAAAGTTACTTTTGATATCGCCCCCCGGCAAGAGGAGTGACACAGGTCAAAAAATGGCAACTTTGAGGTTATGTCATTGAAAAGTATGTATGAAGTGCCCCAACGTGCACGAAAAGCGACAGATCACTATCTCGCAATTTGTCCACGTGAGGGCAGTTGTATAAGTTCTATTGTAATGCTAGTTCAAGCTGTATCGTATTCTTTAAGTTGATTTTTCTCAAATGCTGCATTTTTGAGTTGTGTCACTTTTCTTAGCCGGGGTGCGACCGCAACGATTTGACGTTCGGCAGTCCACCATTTTTCTTTCAATCATTGAACAATACATAAAATTTAGTGAAAAGAAAGCAATTTCACTGGGATTCATGTAACAATAACTGCGAAACGTCGCTGGGGGGAAGGACTGAGAACGGTTCTTCGGAAGTATTTAGATACGTGATCTTTAAAACGGAAATCGGGGCACAAAATGGCTAAAACCTTTTCACAGACTTACTCTGGAGCGCCACCATTCCTTTGCTAGTTCGTAAAGAACATAACCGCTGGCAACAGCACCGCCAACGACAAACAAACGCCCAAAGCTCTGCATAGCGACAGCACTTCGAGAAGGTCTATAGGAGACTAAAGATGGCGGAGAAATTCTTTTCCAAGGTATTGTTGCACAACAGTAACATCCGAGTGAACTGATCAACAATGCAAAAAAAGACACCAGTGTATGAATGCAAAAGTCCTCATGCTTGATTTCCAACAATACTAATGTAGAGTTTTACTATATTAAGAACTTTAGTGAAAACATCCTCCACTACAAGATGTTTGGTTAGCACCAAGAAACGCGTTACATTACAAAACAAAACAGAGGTGTCATTCTTAATCCAAGGTCAACCGACGTAGTAACGTGAGGAGCAAAGACTCTAAAAAGACTTTATGGTAGAAAAAGTTTTGCGCGCCCGTTTGTGCGCAGTTGTCTTTTTCTTCTACTGCGCCGTTGCCAATCTCCAAAGAGAAAAAGAGTGTCGTAGAGTACGCTACACTAACTACGCAAATTTCATTTAACAATAAATGACAAATCGAAAACATATGGAAATTTGTTTCTTTCCTATATAATTTATTGTTTTGGGACATGTGGGGTTAACTATATTACTTACTTACACACACACACACAAACATATATATATATATAGAAACTGCGTCTAGGGTGAGTTCCCAGTCTTATAGAAACTAGTTCTCGGGCGGACGCCCACTTTTATAAAAACCTTTCCGCTTACAGCAGGGCGGAACTAGACTCTCTTATACTCAGACAGTACTCAATAAAAAAGACAGAGTCACGTCTTTTCCACGAACACAATATATTGACACTCAGGACTATTTACAGTTGTAGAAGTACGTTACATATAAAATTACACGCCAGGCCGCACCAGGCCTCCACAATCTGAATGGGTTACAGTAACCGGCCGTCTGCCGCTTATCGGGAGCCACCGTCATGCCCCCGTCGAGACTGTCTCAGCCCGTCTGCGGCTTTTCGGCACCTCTTGCCAGGTCGGGACCCAATCTCAGTCTCCCTTCAAACACTTTCTCCCAGTTCACCTACCGAAATCCTGGTAGCGCTGTCGTCGCATAGCATACACGGCGACATATAGCCCATAGCCGGAGCCCTGGGATAATGAAATTCCCATATATATATATATATATATATATATATATATATATATATATATATATATATATATATATATATACATATATATATATATATATATATATATATATATATATATATACATATATATATATATATATACATATATATATATATATATATACATATATATATATATATATATATATATATATATATATATATACATATATACATATATACATATATATATATATATATATATATATATAGATAGATAGATAGATAGATAGACATATCTATAGGCATATATATGCATTTTTGCAAATGTCGTCGTTAAATTAAAAGGCCTTTGTTTTGAAGAATCAGGATGCTAAATTTATATAAAAATATTTTCCTCTACTAAGCCATATAATATAGAGAATTGGTGCATGGTAAATTGCGAAAGATATTAAGCTATTAGATTTTTTTTTTCGTATGACGGTGCGAAACGGAAATATAATTCTACATTTTCCATTAGTTACCAACCATTATCCAGCTCATCCATGTATATTGTTTTTGATTTTTCTATTTTGGGAGGAAGGGGTGGGTGGGTGTGATTTCTTACCGACACCATAAAATGCTTCCTCCGATTTCCGGTTTCAAAAATGTCGGACACATCAAACTCTTTTTCATGTACGACTAAAAAATCGCTCAATGGCGGCTTGGGGATTTTTCGCGAACCTCTTTAGCGAGGATTCAAAATATAATAGTGTTTTGATGACACAATACACGAAAGTATGATTCCGTAATTGAAGATGTAAAGCAAATAAAAGTTTCCAAGAAGAAAGAATCATCTCGATATTATCGAATAATTCAAAGGTTTGATGTGTTGTCTGTGAAAAACTGATTGAGCCGTTGTCAGATGCGCGAGAAAGTGGCAAAAAGTTTGTCCACGCCGAAGAACTGTTTGACATATCGTATTCTACTCATCTGTCAATAGGCCGGGGTGGAAGTGACAGAATGATCAAGCAATTAAATGCACATCGCAAAAACATAACCCGAGCCCAAATAAAAATGTTTTTGGATTTAAGCGAACCTTGTAAACAAAAACAAAAAAAGTACGAAAAAAGGGACTGTTGTAAATCCGATAATTTCATCGCATTTCAATATCAGATGCCAGGCATCTGCAGATAGCAGATCTCATCGATGACTAATCTCGACCAGATGGAAAGTTTAAGTTTCTTCTCGTATACCAAGACCACTTAACAAAATTTGTTGTATTGAAGCCGCTCACATCGGAACGGGCGGATGAAGTAGCCTATAACTTGCCTGATATTTTGGTCCATTTTGGCGCTCCAAGTATTTTGCATTCTGACAACGGACGCGAATTTTGTAATGAAATCTTCGAATGTGTAACACAGTTGTGGCCAGAAATCAAAATGGTTAATGGCAAACCTATAGACATTTGATTCTTCAGACATCGAAAAATAAATAAATAACATTATGTTAATTTAAGCGTACAGAATCGTTGCTGTTGTTCCAGAAAACGATCTTATTTTCACTTTAACGAATGCCTAGTACGTAATTTGCAGATAACCTAGGTAATTTGAGAAACGAAACAATTTTCCGCACTTTAACGAAGCAAATCAGTTAGTCTGAACGATTAGCTAGGTAATACGCACATTAACTGATTTCTGCACTTAAGCGGTAACATATGTTTATATATATATATATATATATATATATATATATATATATATATATATATATATATATATATATATATATATATATATATATATATATATATATATATATATATATACAAGGCTAGATTTGAGGCGGAACGCGCCGAAACGGCGTTCCGGTACCTCTCTTTATCAATAATTTGGAATACCCCCCACAGACCCCGGAAGGTTACCGTTCCGGCACCTCTATTTCTAGAAATCTAGCACTGTATATATATATATATATATATATATATATATATATATATATATATATATATATATATATATATATATATATATACGTATGTATATGTGTGTGTGTGGATACGTACGTACGAGGGTAAGTGAAAAATTTTTTACACTTTCGCCATAACAGGCCTTGAATTTTATCTGAGCGTCGTCTGCTCACGCATGCGTTGAGTTAGTGCTTCTGTGGTCTTGTGTGCGGAGATTTATCACGTTCGCGTCAGTTGCTTACCAGCTACGACAGAATAAGCATGTCAGCTCCGCTATCAGTTTGCACCAAAGAGGAACAACGACCCGTGATCCGATTTTCGTGGTCGGTAGGAGTGTGCGAGAGGTGCCGAAATTCAGCGGAGACAATACGGGAACAGTGCTTTATCTCGTAAAAACGTTCTTTTATGCGGATAGAGAAGTTCAAAAGTGGCCAGACAATCGTAACACAAAAAGAGGGAGCTGGGCGCCTCACACACAGACGTTCAGGATGCGGTGGCTCCAACACCAGCTGAAAATTTTCTTTCTGGAAGCCATACGAAAGCTTGTGGCTCGCTGGGCAAAGTTCATTGTTAAAGGAGAAGACTATGCCGAAGAATAATATCAATGTTGTACACCTACCTTTGTTTAATAAAGTTGTAAAACGAAAAGTGCAAGTAATTCTTGACTTATCCGAGTATATATATGTGTGTGTGTTTATATATGTATACACACACACACTCTTAGACAAAAAAAAAGACGCACCAAGAAATAATGTCAATTGGATACAAATATGCATACAGGTTTCGACGGAAAATGCATAAATTTTAAAGTTTGGCGGCCAATGAATGAACATGTGACGCTGCAACGCGTCTTAACACCGCAACTGGCAGGATACTAAAGAGGAGAAATTTGGATTCCAGGTCATAAATTCTTTGAAAATTTCATTTCGGGTACTGAGGTGGACAGTAACTATGCCTCCCATACAGGCACGCGAAAAATAGGCGCAGATGTCGGCATTTGAGAGAGGACGTGTAGTTGGGCTCAAAGAAGCCGATTGGTCTAATCGGCGAATCGCTCTACATTTGGATAGGAGCGATGCCATTGTTAGACAATGTTGGCAGGAATGGGTGAACCATGGCCGAACACAGCGTCAAGAAGGAAGCGGTCGGACTAGAGAAACGACAGAACGCGATGACCGGGCAATCGTCAGAGCGACACTCACAGCCCCAGACTCATCATTATCATCGACCGTACGTACAACTGGTGCTTCAGTGACCGCAAGGACCATTCATGGGCGGGTCAGAAAAAGGGGGGATGAGTTCACGGCGCCCCTTGCGCCGACTACCATTGACTTCTCTACACCGACAAGCCCGTTTGTAGTGGTGTTGGGCACATTCGACCTGGAATGTCACTGACTGGAGTAGAATTGTCTTCAGCGATGAGTCCCGCTTCGAAATGAGCCCGGTGACAAGCAAATACGTACCTGGAGACGCCCCGGACAGCGGTGGGATACCAACCTGACTGTCTTCCGCCATACGGGCCGACAACCAGTGATGGTGTGGAGTGCCATTTCATTTCATAGCAAGGCTCCTTTGGCTGTCATACGCGGCACCCTTACAGCACAGTGGTACGTCGACGATATTCTACGCCCCGTTGTGTGGCCTTTCATATCACGCCATCCTGGGCTTACATTTCGGCAAGATAATGCCCGCCCGCACTTGGCGAGAGTTTCTACTGCTTGTCTTCGTGTCGACCCAACGCTACCTTGGCCAGCAAGGTCACCGTATCTCAGCCCCACTGAGCACGTTTGGAGCATTATGAGCAGTGCCCTTCAACCAGCTCGGTATTTTGACGATATAACGTGCCGATTGGACAGAATTTGGCACGATATCTCGCAGGAGGACATCCGCCACCTCTATCAAACAATGCCAAGCCGAATAACCGCTTGCATAATGGCCAGAAGTGGACCTACGTGTTATTGATTTTTTTCCTTTGTGAAACTCTTTCTCTTGAATAAATCGTCCAATTTTTCTCAAATTGTAATCATTTGTTTCTCTGTACATGTACATCACATGTACCGATTTTCGTCCCATTCAGATAACTCCTTCTTGGTGCGTTTTTTTTCTTTGTCTAAGTATATATATATATACATGAGATGAACGAACTCCTCTCTATGAACATGTATAAAAGTTTCACAATTTGAATTTTTAGTGACCCACCTAAAATCCTCTTACGAATCACCGGTTGGTCGCAACCTATACTTAGCAAGCCTCTGCTCTAAGCTTTGAGACTTTTTTCTGTCTCTTCATTTCTGTTGGAAAAAGTGTTTGTCACGAATTACTCCATCTCCTAGTTGGTTTTCAAGAGTGTCGAATTCGAACCCCATGAGATACTTTTGAACACCTAAGAAAGGATGCAATAATCTGCCCGAAACTCTTTTCTTGTTGAAAGTAAGAGACCAAAAATTACGTCTCAAACGCTTAGAGCAGTGGTTCTTAACCTGGGTTCAGTGAGTCAGTCTCGCGGGTTCGGCCTAGGTCAAAACACCCCCGACTCATATGATTCGGGATGACACGCCCTGCTTGTCCATTATTGGCTGCAGGTGATCCCGCAACATCGCTTGGCCTGTCTGTGCTGTGCGCCCAGTACTCTAATTGTAACTGTCGTGATGGTACGTCGTGTGATACCTTTCTTAATAGTTTAAGTCCTTCATACTAACTATGTCGAGCAAAAAAAGAAAGTGGTCGGACGAATAAGTACAATATGGATTCACATGTATAACGGAACGAGATGGGAGTCAGCGTCCTAACTGCATGATTTGCAATGCCAAGTTGAGCAATTCTAGTCTAGCACCGGCAGAAACTAGGAGAACATTTCCTTAAGCTGCATGGAGATGGAAAATACAAGAACACAACGCTCGCTGAATTCAAGGTGAAGAGAGCCAGATTCGATGAAAAGGCTACTCTGTCTTTTCTCGGCTTTGTGCCCATCAACAAACCGATCCTCACAGCATCGTACGAAGTTGCTTGCTTACCTGATCGCAAAGCAGGGCAAACCACACACCATTCGTGAAACACTCATAAAACCATCTGTGTGTGAAGATGGCGAATATCATGCTGGGAACAGCGGCGGAAGTTAAGTTGTCCCAAATTCGTCTTTCAAATGACAGCACCAGCGACAGAATAGAGGACATGAGCAAAGACATCTTGGCTCAAGTAGTTGCAGATCTGATTTCAAGCCCGGCAAAATTCAGCCTTCAACTCGACGAGATCACAGACGTTTCCAATCTAAGCCAGCTTGCAGTATTCGTGCGCTATGTGAAAGACGACGTGATAAAGGAAGATTTTTTATTTTGTAAGCCTCTTACAACAACAACTAAGGCAGCCGATGTGGAGAAACTTGTGGATGACTTCTTCAAAGAAGACAATCTTTCGTGGGATATGGTTTCTGCAGTTTGTTCGGATGGAGCTCCAGCCATGCTGGGAAGAAAGTCTGGTTTGGGTGCGCTAGTGAAAGCCGATGCACCACACATCATTGTTACGCATTGTATTCTGCACAGGCGTTGGCAACAAAAACCTTGCCTCCAAAACTGGCAGAAGTATTAAAAATTGTAGTGGAGTGCGTGAACTATGTGCGAAATAGTGCTCTGAGGCACCGCATCTTCAGGGAGCTGTGTAAAGAAATGGGATCCGAATTCGAGGTACTTCTGTACCATTCTAACGTTCGGTGGTTATCCCGGGGACAGGTGGTGAATTGTGTTTTTGCCGTGCGTGTGGAATTTGCCCTGTTTTTGCAAGAGCACCAACATTGTCATGCAGATTGCTTCAAAAATTCTGAGTTCATTCTCATTTTAGCGTACATGGCTTATATATTCGCAGCTCTCAACCATCTCAATAAACAGATGCAGGGCGGTGGAGTCAACACCATCGAAACGGAAGAAAACCTGAAGGCTTTTCAAAGAAAGCTACCGTTATGGCAACGACGAACAGAAAACGATAACTTCGCAAACCTTCCCCTGCTAGACGACTGTATAAGTAAGATCGAAGATGTATCTGGAATCGGAGACATTTCTGTACCCGCGGAACTGAAGCAAGCAATTGCCACGCACTTGGATGAGCTTGCTAAGTGTCTCGACGGATACTTCCCTACAAGAGAGTCATATCCAGCATGGGCGAGACAGCCGTTCACGTTTAGTGTTGAGACAACAGATGTCAATGATGAATACCTCGATGAAGTCATTGAAATTCAGCAGAGCCAGGCTCAACAGCAACTCTTCAGAACAACAACGCTCTCAACGTTTTGGTGTCAACAAATGGTAACGTACCCTGTTATTGCTAAGGAGATTTTCATACCGTTTCTTACAACATATCTTTGCGAGCAATCCTTTTCGAGGATGCTGGACATAAAAACGAAGAAAAGGAACAGACTTTGTTGCGAAAACAACATGAGAGTGGCACTTTCCAAGGTAAAGCCGCTCATTTCTGAACTGGTCTCTGAAAGGCAACAGCAGAAGTCACACTGATTTGCGGTAAATATTCATTATTATGTTTTAGTTTCTGTATGAAAATCATGTTTTAATGGTTTTGTTCTTTAATGGTTTTGTTCATTTTGTGCACCTATGTATAAATATATACCTATGTGTTGAATTTGAAAAAATCATATTTTATTTTTCCAATTAAGAAGTGTTCGGTGAACGCGCATATGAAACTGGCGCGCATATGAAGTGGTGGGGCTCAGTACCTCCAACAAGGTTAAGAACCACTGGCTTAGAGGGTAGAGAAAAACATACGTCAAAATTAGACTTTAAACTGAACATTTGTAGTAATCAGCCTAGGAGTAGCCAAATATGGCTATAATGCGCTCAACCAACCGAATCCATGCAGATATATATCACATACTGATGTAAAACCCTTTTTGGGAGGACGAGTAAAGTTAAAAAAAAATAATTGCAGTTAGAGAAAAATAATACATTCCAGATTGTGTACATCACCTGATTTCTTTTATTTTTCATAATAAAAACACAGATGCAATGGTTTCTACTGATGATTCTGTATAACATCTTATACCAGAAAGGTAAAGAAAGCTCTGCAATGTCTTTGAGTTTCAATTTAAATTTTTGATTGAAAAAAGTGTTAAATCGACATTTCCACTTACTCTTAGGTTCCACCATTCCTTCGCGAGTTTGTAAAGAACATAACCGCCGGCAATCGCACCGCCAACAACGACAAAACGCCCAAAGCTCTGCATAGCGAACAGCACTTTGAGAGGGTCAATATCAGACTGAAGATGGCGTCGAAAAGTGTTTCCGAAGTATTGTTACACAACAATGGCTTAATCGGAAACGAATCAAAAATACTTTCGCAGTCATGCCATTGATTATTGACAATGCGATAGGTAGCAGATGCGCTATTTATCAACAATGGTTGTTACCTGAAATAAATTTCAGAGACTGCGTTGTTGTTATTGTTTATAATACACCCTGGCCGAAAGTATTACAGACCAGGTCCATACAGGCTAGTGGTCTAATGGTGCATTCACATTGGACAGAGCTCTCTCCCCGACTCTCCTGTCAACATTAGTCACGGTAACATTAGACACGGTATTTAGAACCACCCCCATTCCAATGAACACGTGTCTTCCAGATATTCCCCCATTCAAGCCGCCAAAGACTTCGTGTTTCTTGATCTAGTGTCCCCCGCCCCCACTGTCACCATTTGACCCCCGGGACCTCGAGTTTGCCTTTGATGCAATGCATACGGACCGCCAGAGCGAGCGATCCGACGCAGGGAACAGAGTACAGAGACATAAATCACTGGAATAGGCAGAGAGCGCTGTGCAAGTCTGTACGCGCTATGAGGGGTGCAGCTCCGGGTTCTAATGACACCGAAAGGGTCGGAGTCCAATTTACCCAGGTGCCATCTTAATTTTGCGCGAGCACCCTCCCAGGAGGACATCTGGTGGGGAT